>CAJQUN010000673.1:0-249171 GCA_907163345.1 Haberlea rhodopensis
AAGTCGACACAATATTATCCATGTATAGGGTCGCCAGTTTATCCAAGTTATAATTCATACGGACTGGGAGGAAATGTGCAGATTTTGTGAGTCTATCCACAATTACCCATATACCGTCATGACTTTGTCGAGACTTTGGCAATCCTACTACAAAGTCATGGAGATATGTTCCCACTTCCATTCCGGAATTTCAAGAGGTTGAAGAGTGAAGTAATCCTCCTGGCCTTTGATGTTCAGCTTTAATTTGCTGACAAACTAAGCATCTAGCGACAAATTCAGCAATTCTTTCTTCATTCCATTCCACCAGAAGCTTTCTTTGAGATCTTTGTACATCTTCGTGCTTCCAGGATGGATGGAGAACTTTGATTTATGTGCTGTAATCATCACTTCTCGTCTAAGGTCCTTCACGTTTGGCACACATAACCTTCTTTTCATCCATAAAGTTCCATCCGTCGTTGTCTGTCGTGAAATCGGGAAATTTTCCTTCCTTAACTTGTTCTTTCAGTTTAGTTAGCTGAGATCCTGACTTTGCTCTAACTTTATCATTTACGGAGGCAGGGATAAGCTGAAAGGGATGCTTAAAATCATCTTCCCTGTGCCCTTCCGACTTAGGGCATCTGCACCTTTTTGCTTTCCTGGATGGTAGCTTATCGTAAGGTCATAGTCCTTCAATAGTTCTATCCATCGTCTTTGCCTCATATTTAATCCTTCTGGGTGAACAAATACTTGAGACTCTGATGATCCGTGAAAATTTCACACTTGGCACCGTAAGGTAATGCCTCCATATTTTCAAGGCAAAAACTACGGCTGCTGCTAACTCAAGGTCATGCGTAGGGTAGTTTGTTCATACGGTTTGAGTTGCCTTGATGCATAGGCAATCACTCTTCCTTCTTGCATGAGCACAATCCTAGACCTTCTTTTGATGCATCGCTGTAGATGGTAAAACCCATATTCTCAGTTGGCAATACCATACAGGTGTAGAGCAAGCTTCTTTAAAGTCTCGAAAACCTCCTCAGACTCCTTACTCCATATGATTTGGAGTTCTTTTGTGTGGTTTTGTAAGGGGTATGGCTATCGAGGAAAATCCTTCAACAAAATTTCGATAATAGCCAGCTAACCCTAAGAAACTTCGAATTTCCAAACAGTCTTTGGTCTTGGCCAGTCATAATTGCTTCCACTTTCTTAGGATCTACGGACACGCCTGCTTCAGAGATGATATGCCCTAAGAATGCAACGTTGTCTAGCCAAAATTCGCATTTCTTGAACTTGGCAAAGAGTTCTTTCTCTCTTAAGGTCTTTAGGGTAAGACGAAGATGTTCTCGTGTTTCTCTTTACTCGGGGAATATACCAGAATGTCATCGATGAACACTACCACGAACTTGTCCAGGAATGGCTTGAATACTCGATTCATCAAGTCCATGAATGCGGCTGGAGCATTTGTCAGACCAAAATGGCATCACTGTGAACTCGTAATGCCCATATTTGTTCGGAAGGCAGTCTTTGAAATATCTCTGCCTTAATCTTGAGCTGATGATAGCCGATCTTAGATCAAGTTTAGAAAAGACTTTAGCTCCCTGAGTGATCGAATAGTCGTCTATCCTTGGGAGAGGATATCTATTTTTGATTGTGATCTTATTTAATTCTCTGTAATCGATACACAATCTCATACTCCCATCTTTCTTTTTTACCAATAGTACTGGAGCTCCCCATGGAGATGTACTTGGTCTGATGTGCTTCTTGTCCAAGAGTTCTTGCAGTTGTTCTTTTAGCTCTTTCAATTCAGCTGGAGCCATTCGATATGGTGCCTTCGAAATGGATGCAGCGCCTGGCACCAAATTAATTTCAAACTCTATTTCACGATCCGGGACTAATCCGGGGAGATCATCTGGAAAACATCGGGAAATTCTTGTGCTACAGGAATATCTTCTAGTCTGAGTTCAGCTCCTTCCGTGACTTTGTTTATCATGGCTAGGTAAATTCTCTCACCGCTTTTCATGGCTTTCCAAGTTTGAGAAGCAGATAAAAGAACTTTACGCTCTTTTGTATTGCCACAATATAAGATTTCTTCTTGGTCTGGTGCTCGTAGTTTGATTCTTATTATGGCAGTCAACTAAGGATGGGTTTAGATAACCAATCCATTCCTAGGATAGCATCAAACTCCACCATGTTGAGTTGAATCAGATCGGTGTTGATGTTGACTTTTTGTCACTTATGTGAATGTTGCAACCTCGATGAATACTATGTGTTTCCAAGGTTTTGTAGCAGGAGTTGCTGCTCTTATATGGTTCACTAAGTATGTCAGGAATAAAATTTTAACTTCTTAGCAAACCTCTTAGATATAAATGAGTGCGTAGCTCCACAATCAAACAGCACATAAGCAGGCAATTTGTTGATTAAGACAGTACCTGCCACAACGTCATTGGCATTATTCGCCTCATTCTTTGTGTCATGGCGAACACCCTGGCATTGGGTTTGTTTGGAGGATGCCATTGCCTGCTCCAGTCCCTTCTTCTCAGTCTCAGGGCAATTAGCAATTCTATGTCCAAACTTCCCACATCGGAAGCAAGCACCACTTTGTCTACGACATTCCCCAGTATGTGCAAGATTACAGATTGGGGCACTTTTGGGGAATTCTTTGTTGTTTGGGGTAGATGTAGATCCCCTTTGTTGATTATGGAACTGATTTGGGCCGTTGAACTTCTGGCCATTGTTCGAGGGCTGATGAGGGAGAGGTCGTTTGCGCTTGAACTCTTCTTCTCGGCGATGTATGTCAGACTCGGCCTTGATGGCTGCTCCCATCACATCCTCAAAGTTGATGGTATCCAACGCTGCTAATGCTGATTGGATCCGACTGTTCAGGACCCTTCTGGGAAACGGTGTAGCTTTAAGTCATCATCTGCCATAATGGTTGGGGGCGTAAGTTCCAAGAGAATGGAATTTGAGGAATACTCTACCACTGACATTCCTGGAGTTTGTGTCAGGTTATACAAATTCCTCCAACTTTTGGAGTTTAATGGCTGCTGGGAAGTATTGTTTTAGAAATGCACCACGGAACCTTTTGCCAAGTGATTGGTCGCGTCACTTCCATTGAGGGTGACATACTATCCCACCACTTATTTGCATCGTCAACAAGAAATGGTGATGTAACTTTCCACTTTGATTTCTTGAGGCACTTCCAGTAGTCTATGATGTTTCTCTACTTCTTTCAGCCAATGCTGAGCCACTTCTGGTTTTTGAGTTCCCATCGAATGTTGACATTCGATTCTTGCGAAGAGACTCATAATGATATTTTTATCCCATGCGGCTGAGGCTGAGCTGTGATTGTGCCTGATTAGCAGTTGGGTTAATAATCTCCTGAAGAGTAGTGGCTACTATGGTAGCTATGGCCATGAAGTCTTCACGACCTTAAACCCGTTTTTGGAGATTGTGGTGGATCTTGGCTTCCTCCAGCTTCATTATCATTATTGCGTGGAAATCCATATCGTGGGTTGCGGTTGTTACGGGGTGGTCGTCCAGCCTGTCCTACAATTTCACACATTTGTAATTTTGGTCCAAAAGTAATTCTCCCACATCGAGTCATTCATCAATCCAAGCCTCAATTTTATTATAAATAATGGCTTGATGTTGAGTGAAAATCACACCTCGGAAATCTTTCTTGTTATCATTTAGTGTTGGTTTCAGTAATTACTAATGAGACTGAACTTTTTAGTCTAAAGTTTGGCTAGAAGCAAGGGTGGTTCATCTGGACGAGGGCGAGCTTCAAAACATGTCTGAAGAAACCCCAATGTTTTTAATTTTGTATTTTATTTTGCAGTTTATTGTGTTTTCATGTCTGTTGGTGATGTCGTTTGGAAATGTAATTTTATTTATCATGAGTTTATTTCTTTTGTATGGTGGATCAGATATGTAATATTTGAATTAAATATTCAGTTGTAATGATAATTATATAAAAGAAATAAAGGTTCCAACACCGCTAATATTGCAGTTATAAATTACACTCCTCTAAATTTATGTTAATAAAGATTGTCGATTTGCAAAACGTTCATAGCTTAAAAATATTGAAGAAATTTGAAAAGTTTAAGGTCATTCTTACAAGCGAAACTATATGGTAATCATATAGATTTGTCAATGAGAAATGAGTTTAAAAATAAAGTTGTGGGGAGAATACGCTAAAAGAAAGTTTTAATGAAACATATAACACTAATATCTAAAAAGTTTAGTCTATTCTTATAACCAAAATTTATGTAAAACAGAACATGAATAATCATAATCTTGGTGTATTTTGAAAAAAATTATGTTCAAGTTATGAGTGATAAATCTCAAGCTTTTTATAGGCTAATGGGCGCAAAAATTGCGATTCAAAATTCTGTCAATCCGGATATGAAATTCAAAATGGCCAAGGGATTTTATAAGCATTATATGAGTATCATAAACCCAGAATTAATTTGAAAATGGTGTTCGAATTTGAGAGAAATCGAAGCTCAAAAATTTCAAATTTTAGGGTTCTATGTCGTGAAATTTGATTCAAAATTGAGCATTTTAATTTGTTTGTAAGAACGATATGATAGAGGGATTTTAATACCCATATAATGCGAGTATAAAAATGAAATTAATTAAGATTTGGCGTTCGAATGGTCGAGAATTTTATCGAATGAAGTTCGCCAGTTAGGGTTAGGGTTTAGGGTTCTTCAATGCTCGGCTTCCATCGATCAATTGGACATCTTCCGGTAGTTGGAACTTGGAAATTATAGAGGGCTTTGTATAGAGTTGATTCGGTTACAGTGATATGCCCGATTGGACCATCGGTGGTTGGAGACGGCGCATCGGAAAAATGACGTCTTTCTTCATGCGTGAGTTGTTATCGGCGATTTGGCCGGGAAATCGTAGTCCGTTCGGTTTGATTTTTGTTGTAGTGTCTTCGTCTCGTTTAGGCGGTCATGGTGACGGGTCTACTTTCAGGTAAGGGGGCGGCGGCGATATGGAACAGGCAGTAGCCAATTTAAGTTTTTTTTTTTTTATCAGACTGTTATTTGATCCCTCAAACTGATTATTTTTAGATTAATCAGTTGGTTCAGATTGTTGATTCGATCCCCAACTGATTTTAGATTTAATCAGTTGGTCTATTGGAGCCGGGATTCATATTTCGGTTAATTTGTATCAACCAGAAATCTTTTCCCAGCAGGATTATGGAACCTGGTTTAGCTCTGATACCACTTAAATGTCACGCCCCGAAGACCGGGATCGATAACACCGGCGTTGATTCCAAATACAATTGAAAAATCAACAAGCCTCATAGTACAGAATTTAATACAACCAGTCTATTTATTCCATAAACATAAATGTTTACAACTGAAAATAAACCATAACTTAAATCTTAACAGAGTTTAGCGGAAGCATAATTATGTAAAATCTTGAAATAATTGCGGTAGATCACCAACCCCAAAAGTTGTGTTGTTCTGCATCTTCGGGATCTGTCTCACTTTTATCTGGGAGGGGATGTAAGGGGTGAGCGTTCTGGTTGACACTCAGTAAGCGGGGGCCAATCGAATATGCCAAAACATATACTTATACAGATTTCAAAACAGATTTCAAAACATAAACTGATACACATAACAAAATTTTGCTTCTTTGAGTCATACCAAAAGCATCATATTAGAACACATGTCATATACTTATCAAGTTAGATCGATCTACATAACATAAGGATTATAGAGGTGGCTCCTACGGATTCAAGAGGTGGCTCCCGTATGTATAACACTTTGCCCCATTGGTTCAAGAGGTGGCTCACCACGTACGTAGCACGTTGTTTCGCATAGCACTTATCTCCCGATATTCAGAATTTTCATGACATCATAGTTTTTAAAATAGTTCACATATTCGACTGTATTTTTCATAAGCATTTCATATGGTATCAAAACGAAAAGGATAATATACAAAAGCCCACTTACCTGATTGTTTACGATGATTCTTTAAACTTGAAAGAGTATGGATCTACAACCTTCAAAAATCAACTTCTTTTCTTGCTAGAATATTTGATATTTTGAGAGTATTTTGAGAGTATTTCCTTTACACTTTTTTGTGTTTCTACTAATGAATCTAGCTAGGTATTTATAGAAGTTTTTCAAGAAAATATGTAAGCAATGACATCAAGTTAATATTATGTAATCAATGACATCAAGTTAATATTATGTAATCAATGACATCAACTTAATATTATGTAATCAATGACATCAAGTTTAATATTATGTAATCAATGACATCAACTTAATATTATGTAAGCAATGATGTATTTAAGGATAGTTTTAATTAAATTCTTGGTACCTAAATTCAATGTACATGTTGTGGTATTATGTTGTGACAATGTAACATGTTGTGGTATCATGTTGTGGCAATGTAACATGTTTGCAAGTGGTGATCATCACAACGGCTGTAGTTTTCATTGATTAGATTTATCGAACTCATTAGTTTTGAAAACTATCATTGATTTAATCATTAACGGCTGTAGTGGTGATTAGAGATTTGGTAAGGGTTGAATTGAATGTTGTTTCTCTTTGACTACGAATAAGATGAGTAGGAATTGAATTTCCAATCGATAGATAATTGAAAGGATTCGAATGTTTTGATTTGATGATTAAAAGATAATTTTCCAAAAGTACGGTTACCTGTAAACCAAGAATCGCTTCGTTCTCATAAGTTTAAATCATCTTAGTAATCTCGTTAATTAGTTTAATTTTAGAATTTGCTTAGTAGTAATTATTCATCCTAAAACCCCCTTGTTACTATTGCTTGTGGCACAAAATAAATTTACCTTCCCTGTGAGATCGATCCCTACTTCCACTACTACATATTTTTGTCATTAACTGAAGAAGGGTTAATTTGGGCGTACACGATAAGCGCTACCAAATTTTGGCGCCGTTGCCGGGGAAGGCAATATTTATTAGTGTCGATTTTTTTTTCGTTTTTGATATTTGTTTTCCCGCATTACTATTGGGGTTTGTTGATGAGTACAGGCGGATCGTTTGATTACAAGGATAATTCATATTACGATCCAGAAATCGAGAGGACGCTGCACCAAAGAAGGAGAGAGACTCGAAGACAAGAAGCGGAGGAAAGGAACGGTATGGCTGCAAACCAAAGTCTACGCCAACTGGCCAATCCAGATTTGGACCAACAACCTCTCTGCATAACTTTTCCTGCTTTCGCAACTAATGTAAGTTTTGAACTTAAATCGGGACTCATACATTTGTTGCCTTCTTTTCATGGACTCGCAGGAGAGGATCCCCACAAGCATCTGATGGAGTTTCATGTGGTTTGCACCACTATGAAACCGACGGGAATTACTGAAGATCAGATCAAGTAGGGCTTTCCCTTTTTCTCTAAAGGACGCAGCGAAAGACTGGCTATTCTACCTGCCACCAGGATCCATCACAACATGGACGGACCTCCAAACAACATTTTGGAGAAGTACTTTCCAGCATCAAGAGCGACTAACATACGCAAGGAGATCTACTCCATTAGACAATTCAGTGGAGAAACATTGCATGAGTATTGGGAACGCTTCAAAAAGTTGTGTGCAAGTTGCCCACAACACCAGATAAGTGCACACTTACTCATTCAATACTTTTATGAAGGTTTATTGTCTAGTGACATGAACTTAGTCGATGCTGCGAGTGGGGGAGCCTTTGTCGATAAAACACCGGATGATGGGCGGAGCTTGATAGCCAACATGGCAGCCAACTCACAGCAGTTTGGCAACTTTCGACAGGAACCAGCACAAAGGAAACAAGGGGAGGTAAATGTTTCTAGCCTTGAACAACAACTGATAGATTTGACGTTTCTTGTGCGTGGTATGTCAGGTGGCAATGTGGGAAAGGCAAAACCTTGTGGTATATGTTTGGAGATGAGTCATACCACTGATGCATGCCCATCACTTCAAGAGACATCAGCTGAGCAAGTGCATGCAGCAGGGGGATTTCCGGGACAGCCCCAACGAAGACATGACCCTTACTCCAACACATACAATCCAGGATGGAGAGACCACCCTAACTTGAGTTATGGACCGCAATCGATAAATCACGTTCCTCCTCAAGCGCCACAACAACACCCTCCGCCATACAGACCACCTTTTCAGAGGGCACAACAACAACCCAATTATCCTTCTACTACTGACAAGTTAGAGGTTATAATTCAAGATCTTGCTCACAATGTTACTAAATTTCAACAGGAAACAAGATCGAGCATTCAAACCTTGAATACCCAAGTGGGTCAAATAGCCACTGCACTTAATAGAGTTGAAGCAACCGGATCAACCACACTACCATCCCAAACAGTGGTGAATCCGAGAGAAAATGTCAATGCAGTCACAACTAGGAGTGGGAAGGAATTGGAAGTGCCAGAGAAGACAGAAAGAACCAACAAAGGGTGAGGAAGAAAAGGAAGTTGGAGGAAAGACCGGGATAGCACACGAGGTACCAAAAGGTAAGCCCCCTTCTTTTTCTGAGTATAAAGTACCACCCCCTTTTCCCCAAGCTTTGAAAGATAACAGGAAGGACGCTGGACTCAAAGGCTTATATGAGACCTTCCGAAGATGTGAGATAAAAATCCCATTGCTGGACGCCATTCAACAAGTACCTCGCTATGCGAAGTTTCTAAAGGAATTGTGTACTGCCAAGAGGAGTCATCGATTGAAGGGACCCCAGAAGGTTGAACTAGGTGAAAACGTTTCAGCGGTGATACAGAGGAAATCCCTGCCAAGTGTAAGGATCCAGGTATGTTCTCTATTCCATGCACCATTGGTACCACTCGACTTGAAAAAGCCATGTTAGATCTAGGAGCATCAATTAATGTTATGCCATATTCCATATATGCTTCTTTACAACTTGGTCCCTTGAGTCCTACTGGAGTGGTAATTCAATTAGCGGATAGATCTAGTGCATATCCTAGGGGTTTGATTGAAGATGTGTTGGTGCAAGTAAATGAACTAGTCTTCCCTGCTGATTTTTATATCCTTGACATGGAAAATGGTGATAAGAGTAGTCCTATATTGTTAGGAAGACCATTTCTCAAAACATCTAAGACTAAGATAGATGTGCATAGTGGTACCCTCACTATGGAATTTGATGGTGAGATTGTTACATTTAACATCTATGATGCCATGAAATATCCTTGCAATAATGATGATACTGTGTACTCTATTGATGTTATTGATTACCTGTCCCAGGAAGTTTTTGAGAATACAGGGAAAGATGAACTGGAAAGCACTCTTACCACGGACATGGAGAAGGAAGGCGAAGCACCACCCCTCATGAACGAAGTGAAGCACACCGTTGACGCACTGGATGATACACCTGAGCTATCTCAGTCAGGTACTGTTTCTTTTATATCATTACCTGTTTCTAATACCAGGATTCCCCCATCTGTTTTGCAGGCACCCAAAATCGAGCTTAAGCCGCTGCCAACTCATCTCAAGTACGTATTCCTTGGTGAAGGTAATACACTACCAGTGATCATCTCCAACAAGTTGGGGGATGATCAAGAGAAGGACCTGATTCATGTGCTCAAGGAGCACAAGACTGCTATAGGTTGGACCATTGCAGACATAAAGGGAAGCTGTCCCTCCACATGCATGCACCGGATTTTACTAGAGGAAGGAGGAAGCCCCACACGGCAACCACAAAGGAAGCTGAACCCACCCATGATGGATGTGGTGAAGGAGGAGATTCTGAAGCTCCTATCAGTTGGCGTGATATATCCTATATCTGATAGCCAATGGGTTAGTCCGGTACAAGTGGTTCCTAAGAAGACCGGTATTACTGTGATCAAGAACAAAGACGATGAACTTATACCCACACGCATTCAAAATGGCTGGCGCGTGTGCATTGACTACCGGAAGCTCAACGCTATGACTCGAAAGGACCACTTCCCTCTACCTTTTATTGATCAGATGCTTGAGAGGTTAGCATGCCATTCATTTTACTGTTTTCTTGACGGTTACTCGGGCTATTTTCAGATTGCAATTGCTCCGGAGGACCAAGAAAAGACCACCTTCACATGTCCGTTCGGCACATTCGCATACCGTCGCATGCCCTTTGGCCTCTGCAATGCCCCAGCTACTTTTCAACGGTGTATGGTCAGTATCTTTTCCGAGTTTATTGAACATATCTTAGAGGTATTCATGGATGATTTTACTGTTTACGGTAACTCATTCAAGGATTGCTTATCTAGCCTTACACTGGTTTTGAAAAAGTGCATTGACACTAACCTTGTTTTAAATTCTGAAAAATGTCATTTTATGGTCGAACAAGGTATAGTGCTAGGTCATGTTGTATCTACAAATGGTATAGAGGTCGATAAGGCGAAAATTGATGTCATGCCATCTTTACCTTATCCTACTTGTGTTCGGGATGTGCGCTCGTTTCTGGGTCATGCAGGTTTTTACAGGAGGTACATCAAAGACTTTGCCAAGATAGCTACACCTTTGTGTAAGCTACTACAAAAGGATGTCCCATTTGAGATGACTAACGAAGGCAAGAGCGCTTTTGATACACTGAAGCAGTCATTGACTTCTACCCCTATTATCCAACCACCCGACTGGAACAAGCCTTTCGAGATCATGTGCGATGCAAGTGATTATGCGGTTGGTGCTGTCTTGGGACAAAAAGAGGGCAATGCTTCACATGCCATCTACTACGCATCCAAAACCTTAAATGACGCCCAACGCAACTACTCTACTACTGAGAAGGAGCTATTAGCAGTTGTTTTTCTCTTGAAAAATTTAGATCTTATTTACTTGGTACTAAAGTGATTGTTTATTCTGATCATGCAGCTCTTCGCTACCTGATGACGAAGAAGGAGGCAAAACCAAGGTTAATAAGATGGATTTTGCTCTTGAGTGAATTCGACATCCAAATCAAAGATAAGAAGGGCAGCGAGAACAAAGTAGCGGACCACTTAAGCCGCCTACCACATTTGGACGATGAGCTGTGTTTGAAGGAGGAGTTTCCGGATGAGCACCTTTTCGCCATACACGACAATTTACCATGGTACGCTCATCTTGTGAATTTTTTAGCTTCTAATGTGCTACCACATGAACTCTCTAGGGCCCAACGGCCAAGATCAGAAGTGATGCCAAGTACTACGTCTGGGATGACCCTTACTTATGGAAGAACTGTGCGGACCAAATCATTCGACGATGCATTCCCGAGACAGAGGTAAATGCCATTCTTACATTCTGCCACTCATATGCGTGTGGTGGACATTTTGGAGCAAAGAGGACGTCGAGAAAGGTACTGGAATGTGGATTCTTTTGGCCCACCCTATTTCGTGACTCATATCTTTTCTGCAAGAATTGTGCACAATGTCAACTGACAGGTAATCTCTCCCAAAGAAAGGAGATGCCCCAACAACCCATTCTCATTTCTGAAATTTTTGACGTGTGGGGCATCGACTTTATGGGCCCTTTTCCTATGTCTTTTGGTCATATCTATATACTGCTTGTTGATTATGTATCGAAATGGGTGGAAGCTATAGCTACCTGGACTGACGATTCTAAGGTTGTTGCAGATTTTATCCAGCATAACCTTTTCTCTAGATTTGGAATCCCACGAGCCATCATCAGTGATCGAGGGACACACTTCTGCAATAGGACAGTGGAAAGTCTATTCAAGAAATACCACGTCACTCACAAGGTCTCCACTGCCTATCATCCGCAAACAAATGGCCAAGCCGAGGTCTCCAACCGAGAAATCAAGGCCATATTGGAGAAAACCGTCAACCCGACACGGAAAGATTGGAGCTTGAGACTTGATGATGCACTATGGGCCTACAGGACCGCATACAAGACCCCGATAGGTATGTCCCCTTATAGACTGATTTTTGGTACACCATGTCATCTTCCTATAGAGTTGGAGCACAAAGCGTACTGGGCAGTGAAGAACTTCAACATGAACTATGATGAAAGTGGAGTGCATAGGAAGCTGTAATTGCAAGAGCTCGAGGAGATTCGAAATGAGGCATATGAAAATGCCAGATGTTACAAGGAGAAGACAAAGGATATTCACGACAAGATGATCTCTAGGAGGCATTTTGAAGTTGGTCAGAAAGTTCTCCTTTACCATTCCCGCCTTCGTCTATTTCCAGGTAAGCTTCGTTCCAGGTGGCATGGTCCTTATGTACTTACTAATGTGTCTTCCTATGGTGCAGTTGAGATTCAGAGTTTGGACACCACGAAGACATTCACAGTGAATGGTCACCGATTGAAGCACTACTATGAAGGTGTCCAAGATGAAGACGGCGGACGAGTTGACATCAAGGTGTCTCTAGAAGACCCACCTACCTTCGACTGAGGAAGGGGATAGCGTCGGGCCACCGACGTTAAACAGAGGCGCTGCTTGGGAGGCAACCCAAGGGGAGTTAGTTTCCCTTTTACCCTTTTATTTTATTGCTTTATTAGTTAGACTTTTCTTTTCTCTTGTCTTTTGCCTTACATTGGGGACAATGTAAGATTTAAGTATGGGGGAGGGATTAGTAGTGTGTTATTGTTTTTCTTATTGCAAAAATACAAAAAAATCGAAAAATTTAAAATTTTGAGCTCATAGTTAGTAATGAACACATGCTTAGAATCATTGAAGTATATTTGTGAGCTTAATTGTCAAAAGAATGGAATGCATGAAAGAAAAAGGGATGCCTTGAAAAAAAAATAGATAAAAATATGACTCCAAGGGGAGCCAAGGCACAAAAGAAGAAAAGTGTTGAAATAAACCTTGTGAAAAAGAACGAAGTTGAAAAATTCATACAAGAAGAGAAGCTTTTAGTGTGCATTTCATCATACTCTCTTGTTTGAATATCCTTACCCTTTCTTTCATAAGCCAATACCTAGGCCAAGCTACAAGCTAATAAAGACCTACTTGATTTGTGTTTGCAAAGTAGCTAAGATAGTGGAGAAGGGTGTGCAAGTGAGCTTATACTTGTGTTAGTGTATGACTTGAACTATTATGGCTTTGCATATTTTGGATCTATAATTTGTACACAACACTTGTTTATGACCACACACACACGTTCACTACTTCGTTGGGTACGAAATGTTTAGGGATTGAACTTGTTCCACTGTTAACTTTTCACTGCCGTTCATTATTATGCATGTTAAAATTGTTGAGGCATTAAAGTGAGGACAAGTTGCTTTGTTATGAATCTATGAGCCAACCAAAAATATTGTAGTTTTGTTTGTTTACTCGAGGTCGAGTAAAGAGTAAGTATGGGGGAGTTTGATGTGACTAGAAATAGACACATCTTGAGTGCTTAATTGTCTACGATTTGGTAGGTTTTGATAGATAAATTGATACGTATGCTACCTAATCGTATATTTGTGTAATTGTAGGTACAATCGAAGAAAACGAGCTAAAAATGATGTGTGAAGACCAAGAAGAGACATGGACATGACAAGGACTCAAAGTTGATCAAGAAAAGGGCAAAAACGTAATTTTGGAGGTGGCAATCGATCGCCCGGAAGAGGAAATCGATCGCCTATGGACAGAAACATTTTCATCAAAAATTACGGGTCAGCGATCGATCGCGAAGAAGTGGCGATCGATCGCCAAAGTCTACTGGAGCTCGGCGATCGATCGCCACTTTATAGCGATCGATCGCCTCAATGAATTTTCCGAAAAAATATAATGCAGCGATCGATCGCCACATTCAAGGCGATCGATCGCCGAAGAGTCCGAAAATAAGGAAATTAGGTCTTTTACCATGTTTAGAAGATTGTAACCTATTTTATCAACCACCAACCCCCATAACTCGAATTATTCAGCCATTAGCAGCAGTTTTTCATAGTTTTTCATACTTTAGAATATTTTGGAGATTTTAGATTAATTTGTTTTCAAGTTTTCTTCAAGAACAACGAAGAACGGAACCGGAATCGACAAGCCGGAATCGTGATTTATAATAGTAATTTCTTTTCCTTTATTTATTTAATGTTTTCCATTGAAATTTTATTGTTTTTAGATTTAATTATGCTAGGCTAAAACTCTTCGATTCTTGGTTGAAGGGATACCTGCTTTTGGAATTGAACCTTTTATGAAAATTTGCTTTGATTGTTGAATTATATTTCGATTTCAATTCGTTTCTTAAATTTCGAATTCCATGATTGTTGTGTTTGTGTATTAGACCGATCACCTAATATTCAATTACATAATCGATAGTTTGTTAAGAAACAACTAAGATCAATAATTAACCGGCTGTAGGTGTTATTGAATTCTTAGGAGAAACGGTTGAATAATCAATTTTAACGGCTGTAGTTTTCATTGATTAGATTTATCGAACTCATTAGTTTTGAAAACTATCATTGATTTAATCATTAACGGCTGTAGTGGTGATTAGAGATTTGGTAAGGGTTGAATTGAATGCTGTTTTCTCTTTGACTACGAATAAGATGAGTAGGAATTGAATTTCCAATCGATAGATAATTGAAAGGATTCGAATGTTTTGATTTGATGATTAAAAGATAATTTTCCAAAAGTACGGTTACCTGGAAACCAAGAATCGCTTCGCTCTCATAAGTTTAAATCATCTTAGTAATCTCGTTAATTAGTTTAATTTTAGAATTTGCTTAGTAGTAATTATTCATCCTAAAACCCCCTTGTTACTATTGCTTGTGGCACAAAATAAATTTACCTTCCCTGTGAGATCGATCCCTACTTCCACTACTACATATTTTTTTCATTAACTGAAGAAGGGTTAATTTGGGCGTACACGATAAGCGCTACCACTCAGTCAGTCTGGAGTTGGGAAGACCAAAGGTCTTGGCCAGCGTCATCGGCGAGATTTCAAATGTTTTGCCCTTTACAGAGGTGGAGATAGATGTCTTATGGGATACAGCATTGGCAAATATTTCACGAATCTCTGATTCGTAAACCACCGTGCCACACTCCAGAAAATTCCGTAATCCAGACGATTCCAAAGCTCGGAAAATGGAGACCATCTCTGCATCTTCAGCCCTGTAAATATCATTGAACTCAACGGAGAGAGAGTTGTGAGTTGTGGTAGCCATTGGAGTAAAATGGAAGAATATACGAGGAGTTTTGAGAGGTTATGAGAGAGTTAGAAAGCAGACAGCGGTAAATGGTAAGAAGTGAATGAAAATGAAATGTTCAGCCCGCTAAATAAGAGAGAGAAGACACGTGTCTTTATCTCGAAGACTGATAATTAAATAATTCAAAATAAACGGTCAGGATAAAAGAAAGATAAGGCGGTTAAAATTTGCAATCAGTCCGGGCTGTTTTTGTTTTAAATAAATACAAAATAAAGGATTTATTGTCCAGACAGATCATAGGATAACATCAGATTGACATAGATCGGTCTGAAAGTTCGACCGGTCTGTGTCTTTCTGAACATTGTATTATCGATCTGTGCCAACAAAAATCTTTAAACGGGAAAAGAAGAAAACATCTAGACTATCAAGATAAGTCAATTAAACCAAGAATTTGACGGAAATAATTAAACTTAGCCTCAGGGAGCGGTTTGGTGAAGATGTCTGCTGCTTGCTGCTCTGTTGAGATGTGCTCGATCCGAATCTCCTTTTTGCCAACATGATCTCGAATAAAATGATGTCTTATATCAATATGCTTTGTTCGAGAGTGCAGAACTGGATTATATGTTATAGCGATTGCACTTGTGTTGTCGCAAAATATCAGAGAGTCAACAGCTTGGATGCCATAGTCTTTGAGCTGGTGTTGAATCCAGAGCATTTGAGCGCAACAGCTTCCAGCGGCAAGATATTCTGCTTCAGCTGTAGATGTGGCAATTGATGTTTGCTTCTTACTGAATGATAAGTGTGATTTTTACACTTAATTTGATATATGATTAGGGGTGTTTTTGTAGTGATTCCTAGAAAATATTACACGTTTTGATATATATTTGTATATGTCAGGAATCTAGATCCAAATGCATAAAAGTTGATGAAATGGGCTTAAAAATGCTGAAAAAGGACTAAACTGAGCAAATCTAGAAAAGCAGGGACCAAATCGCAAGAATGGAGATTTGAGGTCCGCGATCGATCGCCAATAACGAAGATCGATTGCCACCATCCAGAATGTTTCCGCGATCAATCGCCAAATGACGAAGATCGATCGCCAAACCCTGAAAAATCGAGATTTTGTTTCCTACTTGGTGATTTTGTGTCCAAACTTTGCAAAACTCCTCCACATTATATATAGAAGATTTTATGACGTTTTGGGGGGATTTTGCACACATTTTCTGGGACCTAACAGCCTCTCCTCCATCCAAAGCAAGACCACAAATCATTGAAGAGCAAGAGCAACGCAAGGAACGAAAGAACGGAGCGACGCACAGAGCGACATCCTCGTTATCTTAGTATTTCTGAACTTAATATATTTTTATTTCAGATTGTGATGTTAAATTTGTTTAAAGACATGTTTTTGCATTATAATTTGATTATGGTTGTTGGCTAAGATATTTGTCAAGACATAGGGGATCCCATGTTTGAACCCTTGAGTTAAGTAACGGTTTTGATTTAATTTCTATGATCTTTGCGCATAATTTATGTTTTTAATGCTTGTAAAAGATTAGCTACCTTTTGCATGATATTGGTAATCGTAATTGAATTGACCATAGGAGATTACGATACGACGTAGTAAATTAGGCCGTGGGTTTTAGGTTGAGACGGACCAAGTAAAATCTAGCACACGTGTGATAGCAATAGATTTACCAAAATCGAAGGCTAGTAGTTTTCACAAAGCATTTTTCGGTATTAATCATTCAATAAAGACACGGGAGTGATTTATTGTAGATTAGTGCTAGACTTGTTATAACCGGACCAAGGTATAACGAATGAAATAGGAAAACTCGTCACCCTAGAACATAGAACATGGAATCTTAATTAGTAGACAACTTTTGGGGGATTACATGGGTGAACCGACGTCTTGATAACTCGTTTATAAATTCTCTTCAATTATTCATCACTGCTGGTTAGGTTAATTTTTGTGCTTAAGTCAATTTAGTTTAATAATCATTCCATAATCGTAGGTTAAATATAGAAATTCTAATCGATCGTGGTAATTGCTACTAGTCCCTGTGGGTACGACACTCTTTACTCTTAAACCATTATATTAAAACTTGACACCGTGCACTTGCGGTAGAGAATCGCTACATTGAAATAACTGTTTAAAATAAAAGCGATCAAGTTTTTGGCACCGTTGCCGGGGACTAGTTTAAGTAATATCATACTAGATTAGTTGACTGTAATTTAGCCATTTTCTCTTTTTTTTTGTTTTTGATTTTTTTTTTCTTCTCTCTTTTCCTATCTACTATTCTACTATTGCCTTCTTTTTGGTTGGATTTTGTAGGTTATTACTCCCTAGTGCATGCTAAGGAGTGAACAACCGGCACTTGAGCCTTTTGACCCTGAAATTGAAAGAACTCTTCTTAGAAGACTAAGAGAAGTTTGAACAATGGCTGAAAACAATGCAGGAGGAGGTGGAAAAGATGAAAGACGGAACAAAGAGGTGCCTAATAGAAGATCCCTCATGGATTATGCTCATCCCTCGTTCCATGGGTCATTGTCTAGTATCACTAGACCAAGCATACAGGCGAACAACTTTGAAATCAAGCCTGCAATCATACAAATGATCCAGCACTCGGTGCAGTTTGGGGGAGCCACCACTGATGATCCCAACACTCACATAACGAATTTCTTGGAAATTTGCGACACCTTCAAGCATAATGGCGTCACTGATGACGCCATCAGGTTACGACTTTTCCCTTTCTCTTTAAATAATAAAGCTAAATCTTGGTTGCATTCTTTGCCTACAGGATGGATGGTGCAAGCTTTCATGTCAAAATACTTCCCACCATCAAAGACTGCTAAGATGCGAAATGATATCACTACATTTGCGCAACATGATCCTGAAACACTGTATGAAGCATGGGAGCGCTTCAAGGACTTACTGAGGAGATGCCCACACCATGGCCTTCCCATCTGGCTGCAGGTACAAACTTTCTATAACGGTTTATTTTCTGATAACCGTTCTATGATTGACGCAGCATCAGGAGGTACTGTGATGAGAAAGACGCCGGAGGAGGCCTATACACTGTTGGAGGAGATGGCTGCTAATAGCTGTCAATGGCAGTGCGAGAGGAATGTGCCAAAGAAGCAAGCTGGAGTTCATCAAGTGAGCGAAGTTACTGCGTTAGCCGCTCAACTTGAGGCATTGAACAAAAGACTAGATAGCATGAGCACGACATGGATGAAAGCTCAAGGGATTACTTGTGACCTATGTGGAGGAAATCATCCGAGCGTTGAATGCCAAACAGGTAACCCATTCGTTCAGACTAATGAAGCTGCACATTATGTAGGAAACTGGCCGCAAAACAACCCCTGCCCATATCCATATAATACGGGGTTGAGGTATCAACCGCAACCACCACCGGGTTATCTACCACAGCCGAGCATGGAGGAGCTATTGACCAAGTTCATATCCTCAACTGAAACAAGGATGAATAAACAAGATTCATCTATCAAAAGCTTGGAGCTTCAAGTAGGGCAGTTGGCAACTATCTGGCTGGGAGAGCACAAGGAACTCTACCGAGTGACACAGAGAAGAATCCAAGGGAGCAAGCCAATGCTGTGACCCTAAGGAGTGGAAAAGAACTTGGTGATGAGAAGGAGACTGAAAAGATTGCTATTAAGCAAGAGGAGAAAGAGCAGCCACGCAACAAGGGTAAGTCCACTAGAGACACTACACCTATCACACCACAAGAAAAGGTACACATTCTGCTCCCATTCCCTGCAGCAGTTAATAGGGCAAAGGTTGATTCAAACTTTGCCAAATTTTTAGACATGCTTAAGAATTTGCATATAGATATACCATTTATTGATGCCTTACGAGAAATGCCAAATTATGCTAAATTCTTAAAGAAGATGTTGTCTAAGAAGCAGAAATTGGGAGAGCACGAGACTGTCTTTTTGACTGAGGAATGTAGTGCTATGGTGCAAAAGAAATCGGCCATGAAGTTAAAAGATCCAGGGAGTTTCTCTATTCCTTGCACTATTGGGCCTATTTCTTCCATTAAATCATTATGTGATTTGGGTGCTAGTGTGAACTTAATGCCTTTGTCTGTTTTTAGGCGACTTGGACTGGGAGAGCCGAAGACCACAAGGGTGGTGTTGCAAATGGCGGACAAGTCTATCACCTACCCACTAGGAATCATCGAGGATGTTCCAGTCAAGATAGATCAATTCACTTTCCCGGTGGATTTTCTAGTGTTGGATATTGAGGAGGACGCGAGTATGCCATTGATCCTGGGGCGCCCATTCCTAGCTACTGGAAGAGCTATTATCAATGTTGAAGAAGGGAAGTTGATCCTCCGTGTAGGAGAGGATCATGTTACCTTTACTATGTTTCAAACTTCACCACGTGTACAAAACACACACACATGTTTTATTATTGATAATATTAATATTTTGCCTGATGATGTGGTGCAAGATACTGATAAAGTGAAGGTGAAGACCAAACTAGAGACTGAAGAAGGCAAGAGCCATGACATGGTGAAGCCAAGGAAGGCGAAGAAGCAAAAAGATAAAAGGACGTTTATGAAGGGAGAGACAGTCCAATTGCATAAAGCACCACCACCTCGCACTCTCCAAAGCAAGCGAAAGGCTTCATGGGTTGGACCATTCACTGTTACCAAGATATACCCGCATGGAGCCATTAAGGTAAGTGATCCTATTCTAGGCACTTATGTCGTTAATGATGAGAGGTTGATGCATTACCCAGTTGATTACGGAGATTCATGCTCCACACACCATCCCAACCTTTGAGAAAATGTGGTGGTAAGTCCAGCTTGGGACTATAAATCAAGAACTCTTTCTTAACCATTTGCTTTGTTTTTGTTTATTTTGGTTTGGTTTGTTTTGTTTTTTTTTTTTTTTTTTGGCGAGACTCCATGCGTGCTGTGACGTGTTCCAACACTATGCCCCATGAGCTGATGAGGAATTGGACAACGATCACTGACGATCGTTGTCAACGGTAAATGTTTTGTCCTATTTTCCATGCCTAATACATTGAGGACAATGCATGAATTAAGTTTGGGGGAGTGCATTACTGTGTCATGCTTCTTATTTGGAAATTGATCGTTTATTGAGCACCAACAAAATTTTTCTTGAAAATGAGTTCAATTAGTAAGATAAGAATGAATCATAGTAGTGGTCTCTATTCCATGATGATATTAATCCCACTATGCATGTCAAATTGAGTTTTGATGATTGTAAGACTTGCTTGTGAATATCTTGTTTTGAGTAGCATGTCAAAGATGATGAATATTTTGAGCACATTTGAGTCATAATCTTGTGAATTGCACTTGTACTAGTGAATTTTTTGTGAACTTAATGAATTGTTTTTGAGCATCTTAGAGTACCTTAGAAACTATTTGATGACGACACTTCAAGGCGAAATTTTATAGTCATGAACTTGATTAGGAGATGATCTAGGCAATCTTTGGACCGTTTGAGCCTTTCAAGCTTACCATGTTTACATTAATCCCTAGTATCCAATTTTGAGCATAATTGAAAAAGAATGGAGTGTGTTTAACATACTATTAGCCCCCATTCAACAATTTTTTTTGGCAACTCATTATACCCACCTTTATGAGCCTAAATTGAAAGAATTCATCCTTACCTAAAGGGAGTATAATGATTATCATTATATGCACATGAATTGCTACATTTGGATGAGCTTATTATTGAAAAAAAAATTGATAAATGAGAAAAGAAAAAAGATAGATAAAGCCTTGAAAAAAATATATATATATATCTAATTAAGACCCAAAGTGGCCAAGGCTACAAGAAAAAGAAGAGAAGCTCAAGTTGTGCTAAAAAAATTGAATTTTACATGATTATACTCTCTTCTTTGTGCTATCATATCCTTTCTTTGAAGCCAAACACCTAGGCCTAACGCTACAAGCTTAAAAAGACCTAGTGATCCAAGTCTAGGGAGTGACTACATTAGTGGAGAAGTGTTTGAAAATAGAATTTTGGGGTGCTCAATGATAATCTTACTTTTCATTGACTAGCATGATTTGATCTATGAAATTGCATGAAACTTGAAAGTGACAATAGCACACACGCACGTTCTCAGTTGGCGACGTGTTGCTTGATCTAAGAGAAAAATAACTTGTTAAACTTTCTGATTGATTCTTGTTCGTCTGTAAGTGAGATATCTGAGTTACATGATTGACTGCGAAGTGGTTTACTTGAATCTTTAATATTGAACTCTACTGTTTGATTTCATTTCTTGCTCGAGACGATCAAGCTTAAGTTTGGGGGAGTTGATAAGTGTGATTTTTACACTTAATTTGATATATGATTAGGGGTGTTTTTGTAGTGATTCCTAGAAAATATTACACGTTTTGGTATATATTTGTATATGTCAGGAATTTAGGTCCAAATGCATAAAAGTGGATGAAATGGGCTTAAAAATGCTGAAAAAGGACCAAACTGAGCAAATCTGGAAAAGCAGGGACCAAATCGCAAGAATGGAGATTTGAGGTCCGCGATCGATCGCCAATAACGAAGATCGATCGCCACCATCCAGAATGTTTCCGCGATCGATCGCCAAATGACGAAGATCGATCGCCAAACCCTGAAAAATCGAGATTTTGTTTCCTACTTGGTGATTTTGTGTCCAAACTTTGCAAAACTCCTCCACATTATATATAGAAGATTTTATGACGTTTTGGGGGGCTTTTGCACACATTTTCTGGGACCTAACAACCTCTCCTCCATCCAAAGCAAGACCACAAATCATTGAAGAGCAAGAGCAACGCAAGGAACGAAAGAACGGAGCGACGCACGGAGCGACATCCTCGTTATCTTAGTATTTCTGAACTTAATATATTTTTATTTCAGATTGTGATGTTAAATTTGTTTAAAGACATGTTTTTGCATTATAATTTGATTATGGTTGTTGGCTAAGATATTTGTCAAGACATAGGGGATCCCATGTTTGAACCCTTGAGTTAATTAACGGTTTTGATTTAATTTCTATGATCTTTGCGCATAATTTATGTTTTTAATGCTTGTAATAGATTAGCTACCTTTTGCATGATATTGGTAATCGTAATTGAATTGACCATAGGAGATTATGATAAGACGTAGTAAATTAGGCCGTGGGTTTTAGGTTGAGACGGACCAAGTAAAATCTAGCACACGTGTGATAGCAATAGATTTACCAAAATCGAAGGCTAGTAGTTTTCACAAAGCATTTTTCGGTATTAATCATTCAACAAAGACACGGGAGTGATTTATTGTAGATTAGTGCTAGACTTGTTATAACCGGACCAAGGTATAACGAATGAAATAAGAAAACTCGTCACCCTAGAACATAGAACATTGAATCTTAATTAGTAGACAACTTTTGGGGGATTACATGGGTGAACCGACGTCTTGATAACTAGTTTATAAATTCTCTTCAATTATTCATCACTGCTGGTTAGGTTAATTTTTGTGCTTAAGTCAATTTAGTTTAATAATCATTCCATAATCGTAGGTTAAATATAGAAATTCTAATCGATCGTGGTAATTGCTACTAGTCCCTGTGGGTACGACACTCTTTACTCTTAAACCATTATATTAAAACTTGACACCGTGCACTTGCGGTAGAGAAATGCTACATTGAAATAACTGTTTAAAATAAAAGCGATCACTGAACCAAGAGATCAATCTTTCACCTAGAAATTGACATGTTTCACTGGTGCTTTTACGATCAATCTTACAGCCAGCGTAGTATGCGTCTGAATATCCGATCAAGCTGAAGTTAGAATCTTTGGAGTACCAAAGACCAACGTTTTGAGATCCTTTCAAGTATTTCAGAATACGCTTAGCAGTAATAAAATGTGATTGCTTTGGTTCTGACTGAAATCTGGCGCACATACAGACTGAGAACATAATATCAGGCCGGCTCGCTGTAAGATATAAGAGCGATCCGATTAGTCCTCTATACATAGTCACTTCGACTGCCGTTCCCCCTTCGTCTTTGTCTAACTTGATTGAAAGACTCATTCGAGTGGATGCAGTTGAGCATGTTTCCATTCCGAATCTCTTAAGCAGCTCTTTGGTATACTTGGTTTGGTTGATGAAAATACCATTGCTGAGCTGTTTGACTTGGAGACCCAAAAAGAATGAGAGTTCTCCCATCATGCTCATCTCAAACTGTCCCTGCATCAACTTGAAAAATTTCTCGCATAGTTTGGGGTTAGTTGACCCAAAGATTATATCATCAACATAAATCTGAACTAACAGGGTATGTTCCCCCTTTATAAATTTAAAGAGTGTTTTATCAACTGAGCCGATCTGAAAATCATGGTTCAGCAGAAATTGAGATAGAGTGTCATACCAGGCTCTTGGTGCTTGTTTCAGACCATATACTGCTTTATTCAGTAGATATACATGATTAGGGAATGAGTGGTTCTGAAATCCAGGAGGTTGCTCAATGTAAACTTCCTCCTGAAGCTTACCATTAAGAAAGGCGATCTTGACGTCCATCTGATATACCTTGAAGTCTTTAAAGGCAGCATATGCAAGAAAGATTCTGATTGCTTCAAGTCTGGCGACTGGTGCAAATGATTCATCGAAGTCAATTCCTTCTTCTTGTCGGAATCCTTGTGCCACCAGTATGGCCTTGTTTCTAACCACAGTTCCATCTGCGTCCAGCTTGTTTCTGAAAACCCATCTGGTTCCAATAACAGGCAAATCGCTTGGTCTGGAGGTTAGACTCCAAACTTGATTTTGTTCGAATTGATTAAGCTCTTCTTGCATGGCCTTAATCTAGTTGAAATCAGTCAGAGCTTCATCGATCTTCTTAGGTTCCAGAGTTGAGATGAAGGCAGCATGAGTGAACTCATCCATCATCTGTCCTCTGGTTCTAATCGGTGCAGAGGGACTTCCAATCACTAGAATAGGTGGATGCCTCTTAGTCCATCGATAGCTTGACTCTGGATTGTCTGGTCCAGCCGGATGAGTAGTAGTAGCGGTATGATCAGCATCTGCTTTGATATGAGAGTTTGGATCATCCGGATCGGCTCGATCTGAAGAAGCTTCATTGCCTTGATCCGATCTGGCTGGTACTTCAGGTTCTGGTAGATTGTCTCTTGACCTGTTAGCTACAATCTCATCATCACTGTTAGCTTCGAGATGGATGTTTTCCATCTGATTTTGAATTGATTCTTTGTTACCCTCAACACACAAAGATTCATCAAAAACTACATGAACTGATTCTTCTACAGTTAAGGTTCGATTATTAAAAACTCGATAAGCTTTGCTAGTTGATGAATATCATAAGAATATTCCATTATCTGACTTAGCTTCAAAAGCTGTAAGATGATTCTTACCATTGTTGTGAACGAAGCATTTACAGCCAAATACATGAAGGTGAGAAATAGACGGTCTGTTACCAGTCCATATTTCATATGGAGTGAGATTCAGTTTCTTGTTAATCATAGACCGATTTTGAGTGTAGCATGCAGTATTTACAGCTTCTGCCCAGAACTTTTGTGAAATTCCAGAATCAGCAAGCATTGTTCTTGCTGCTTATTTGAGCGTTATGTTCCTTCGTTCTGCAACTCCATTCTGTTGAGGAGTTCGAGCGGCTGAAACCCATGCTTAATTCCATGATCTTCTAGAAAGGATTCAAGATTCTGATTTGAAAACTCAGTGCCTTTGTCACTTCGAATCCTGTCTATGCTGGATGATTTCTCATTCTGAGTGCGTTTCAGCAGCTTGATTAACTTCGGACCGGTCTGATCTTTACTGCTAAAAAATATAGTCCATGTAAAGCGTGAGTAATCATCAATAACAACAAGAGTATACCGCATTCCCCCTAAACTTGTTATTGGTATAGGACCAAATAAGTCCATATGCAATAGTTCTAAACAACGGGAGGAGGATTTGGCATTCTTGTTTTTGAAGGATGATCTGATCTGTTTGCTCATTTGGCAAGCTTCGCAGATCTTATCCTTAGCAAAATCGATCTTGGGCAGACCGATAACTAAATCATGTTTACACATGCTAGAAATAGTCTTAAAATTGATATGATTCAAGCGTTTATGCCATAGCCAGTGTTTATTATCATTGTTAGCGATGAAGCAAGTAGGATTATCAGGTTGAGCATGATTCCAGTTAATCTTATATGTATTTCCATTTCTGATTCCTACAAGCATGGTCATACCATCTGACGATTTAACAGTGCAAGTGTGTTTGTGAAATTCTACAGCATAACCATTATCACAAAGTTGACTTATACTAATCAGATTATAGCACAGATTTTCAACTAACAGCACATCATTGATAATAATGTTACCATGGACAATCTTACCCTTGCCCACGGTCTTACCCTTTGAGTTATCTCCGAAAATGATCTTGGGTCCAGTACATTCTGTAACTTTAGACAGCAGCTCGATGTTTCCAGTCATGTGACGAGAACACCCGCTGTCCAAGTATCAGTCTGATGCAAGTTTCTTCGGTACCTGTCATCAAACATAATTATTGTTGGTACCCAATCCTATTTGGGTCCAGAACGGATTAGCCCTTAAGGAACCCACACCTGTATCAGCTTTAATGGCTTGTGTGTGTGTGGTGTGCTGTGAGTTGGTCTGTTTTGATGTTGTGTGTGATAATGTGTGCGATATGGAAACCTTTGATTCTCATGAGGTAGTCTATATCTTCGTTGAACTGGTTTTGAATTGTAGTAATTGTATTGTCTTCCTTGCCTTCGATCTTGCACCCTTAGATTTGGTCTGAAAGACGCAAAGCTTGCTGGTGCCTTTTCTTTGGCTTGGTTGACATATCCAATTCCTTTTCTCAAACCTTGATTCACGAAAGAGACTCCCGTTTGAATCGTAGGTGCTTCAGTCTCATATACTGTGCTGGATTTAACAAATGTCATTTGTTTGATTTTGTTCTTTACCAGCAACAGTTCAGATTCATCTTTGGTGGATTCTTTGGTGTCAAAGCCTATGCCGGTGAAATCACCAACGTTTCTTTGTACCTCTTGTAATTCTTCCAAAGATGTTCTGGATTTTGTCCATGTTTTGAATATATGAGAAAGCTTAGCATTTTGTGTGCTAATTCTCTTATTTTCTTCATGGAGCTGATCATAGGAGATTTTCAGCTTATTCAGCTCGATCTGGAGATTGTTGCACTCACCCTGCTCAGAGCAGCTTGGTTTGTTGTGCTCATCCATTTGATCATTGACTTTAGCTTTGTTTTTCTCAAATGATTCAGCTAAGATCCTATAATCATTAGCCATGTCTTGTAGTGCGGACATGAGCTCTTCACGTGTAAATTCATTTGAGTCAAAATCAAATACCTCGTCTGTCTGACTCATCTCTTCGTCTGCCATTAGACATTGAATATCTTCTTCGCTTTCGCTGGAAGAATATTCGGAGCTTTCTGAATCGGAGTCAGTCTGAGCCCACTTGTTGTTTCCTTCTTCAGCTACTAGGACCTTTTGGGATTTTCCATGATTTTTGCGGTCTTTGTAGTGCTTCTTTTTCCTGTCATCGCGATGCTTCTCCTTCCGTTCTTCTTTCTTCGGTCTGGTGCAATCTGCAATGAAATGTCTGGTCTTACCACAATTGTAGCAAGCCTGATCATTAACATCATCGTCCTTTCTTGATTTATAATGAGAGGGTTTAAAATTCCTCTTATTTTTAGACATGAATTTACCAAATTTCTTGATAAATAAGGACATAGCATCATTACTTATCTGTTCGATAGATTGATCTGATGTGGAGGCGATCTGATCTGGAATAGCTGCCAGTGCTTTGTTTGGTTGAGAGATGAATGGCTCTGCTTCACCTCAGCTTATCAGTTCGAACTCATATGCTTTAAGATCTGCGAACAGATCATGAAGTTCAACCTTGTTCAGATCTTTGGACTCCCTCATTGCAATGGTCTTAACATCCCATTCTTTTGGCAGGGCTCTCATAACTTTCAGAGCGATCTCTCTGTTTGAGTATTCCTTGCCCAGACCATTCAGTTCATTAATGATACCAGTGACTCTTTCATCAAACTCATTTAGAGTTTATCCACTCTTCATCTTTATGCTCTCAAATCTTTGAAGAGCAACAGTCAGCTTGTTTTCTTTGGTCTGGTCGTTGCCTTCACATAGCTGTGCTATCTTCTCCCAAATTTCTTTGGCAGTAGAGCACATTTTGATTTTGCTGAACATGTTCTTGTCCAATGTTTTGAACAAGATGTCTTTGGCAACGTTGTCGAGATTTGCTTTCTTTCTTTCCTCATTCGTCCAGAGGGGTCTGTCATTCTCTACCATTTGTGGTTCTCCACCAGTAATTGCGACTGCTGTGTTGACTTTCAGAATCTTCATTGGTCCATCAGTGATGACGAACCACATATCGTCATCCTGAGCTGCCAGATGAGCTTGCATTCTGATTCTCCAGTCATCATAGTCTTCTTTTGAGAACATAGGAATTTTGTTGAATGATGCCATCAGCTCAAGTGTCTTTGTGCTGATTAAGATGACCTGCTCTGATACCACTTGTTAGGATCGGTCCAGAGTGTTTAGAGGGGGGGGTGGTGAATGAATACTCCTTGTAAAATTTAATCCATTGTGATTTCTTTCGGATTAGTGAAAGAAATCTGTTTCTTAATCAACTCTTTTATAGAACAGACCACTGAATGTATAAGTGCGGAACAGTCTGTTTTTATATTTGTAAGAACGGCTCGATGGCTTGAATGAAAGAACGAGTGCAGAAAGATAAGACACAGGATATGTTTCTGGAAGTTCGAAGGTGGTGTAATCCTTCTACGTCTCCCCTTCTTCCAATTAAGGAAGGTTTCTACTAGAAGACTTTGATTTATACAATCATGTTGTACAAACCCGATTCAACTGGATTTACCTCACTACCAGACTGAAACTCCTAGTCACTCGATCTGTTCAGACACTCTCTGTCTGACAGTTACTATTTGTTTCTCACTTCTATTTTTCAATACAGAATACACAAGATGCGCACAGTGATCCTAAATGATCAAATATTACAATGTAATCGTGCTTAAGAATAATTTCAGCTCGAGAGATTCTGAGCTTGAACGCTTGTGCTGTTTTTTGATTGATCAGCGAGAGTCTTGTATTGTATTCTTTTCTGTATTGTTGTTGCATCCTTTTATAGTTGCATGTACCAACGACATTATTTCCCTTAATGTGCAACTCTTGACTCTGCTTAATCTCTGAGTAAGCTACAGTCTTCTTCTTCAGGATACTTGCCGTTCTGGTTCATGCTTTCGGCGATTGTCAGGTAAGCTCTTCTTTGTCTTCTTACCTTTTATGGTAATCTTCAGTCTTTGGTCCTTTGTAGCATTAATTGCGACATTAAATGCTACAATAAATAGCCGTTAATGATTCGGACTGAAGAGCCACTCTTTATGCATCCTTGACTGCTCTGATCTGATAAAGATTGAGATCGATCTGAAGCTTCGATCTAGTCAGTCTGATAGCTATCGATCCGGTCCGATATGTGATATGCCTTATCAGCTTGATCTGTTTTGAGCTATCGATCTGGTCAGTCTGATTACCCTCGATCCGGTCTGATATGCTTTGTCATCTTATCAGCTTGATCTGTTTTGGGCGATCGATCTGGTCAGTCTGATTCTCTCGATCCGGTCTGATATGTTTTGTCATCTTTAAAATCTCATCGATAAAGTTCGGAACTAACAGTATATAAATCAGTAGAGACAATTATCAAGACTTCGGTTCACCAACATAATCCCCCATAATTCGCCTATTAGTTAAGAATTAAATTCAACAATTCTAAGGTGACGAGTTTTCCTAATGCACATGTTATACTTTGGTCCAGTTATAACAAGTCTAATACTATGATGCAACAAGACAATGATTATGCACTTATTTAACACTCAATATTGTATGTCGATTTATGAAAACTTCTAGCCTTCGATTTTGGTAAATCTATTACTATCACACGTGTGTCCGATTTTACTTGGTCAGTCTCAATCTAAACCCACGACCAAATTTATTATATTGTATTGTATGTTATGGTAAATCTATTACTATCATACGTGTGTCCGATTTTGGTAAATCTATTACTATCACAAGTTGCTGACATTTTGACAAAACCTTTAGGTACACAATTGTTCGGAATGTTTACGGCCGAGATGCACATGCAAAACACGCACGTCCATCTTGCGGGAGCTCGTTAAGATAAAACAATAAAGAAGAACCAACAACTGCTCAAACTAATCAACAAGAAGACTCAACCACTAAAACTAGCCGTTAGAACTGATTTACAAAGTATTGGCTGAGTTAGTTACAGAGTAGTTACAAATATATTTAATATAAATATTAGACCAAAAGAAAGGGTTAATTCAATTTAAGCATTCTGACTAATTGTAACATAGAAATTTGCTTCTTGTTTCTTAAAGAAGATAATGTCGTTCCGCACAATTTCCAGATCCCTCGAACAATGATGTGCTAGAGGGTCATCCCATCCCTAGACTTAGTTTGAATCCCATACCCAACATTGAATATATGATTATATGGGGATATAATGAACTTTTCTCTAGACTTTTGCTTTTAAGCTTTAGTAAAAAAATCATTTACCCCACAATCACATATGATCCATACAAGCCATAAATTTAGTGTTATGAGCATGTTAGTGGCACTAATTAGTTTATTATACCAAACTCCAAGAAAAATTCGTTTTGATGGTTTTTAAAATTTATACAAAAAAATCCTTTATGCTTACTTCAAGAGACATATATTACTTGCACTAAAATCGGATACCACTATTCATAAATGTCACGAAATCAAGTTTTTTTTCAAGAAAACATCTCTATAAGTGAAGTCCTAGACCATATACTCCTTTCACATTCCATTTCAATGAACATAAAGTAGTTTGCACCATTTTTCTTCTTTATAATAATAGTCGGGTAAATTTAAAAAAATGGGCATATAGAATATGTCAATATTAGTACCAAACTTTTAGGATTAAATCAAGTATAATCTTATTTTAATTAAAAATAGTCTCACATAAATGTTTTTAATAAATTTAGTCCCACTGAAATTACTTTTTAACAAAAGTAGTCACATAATTGAATAAAGGGTTTTAAGACCACTTTTGATTAAAAACAAAAGTTTGTGACTATTTTTTATTAAAACAATTTTCATGAAACTATATTTAATTATTCATAAAAGTTTGATACTAGTATTGCAAATATCTATATTCTATTAGAACATTTTTTAAATTTACACATAATAGTGATTCATTCTTTAAAAAAAAAATGCTCGAGAAATTACTCGAAACTGCACGTCGAAGGATGGTTCAAAGATTTAGAAAAGGAAGATCAAAGGCTCAGATCTGCTGATGAAAAAGAATGTGATGTACGTAACTGATGTTTGTGCTTCAGTTGTTGATAGATTATATGAGAACTTTGGTAGAGGTAGTGTTCATGGATGGTGATCCTGGTAAGTTTCCTGTAAACCTTTGGCACGTTATAAATTATACATTTGAATATTTTTGGATTTTGAATTTTAGCACTGTTGGATTATTTGTAAATTTGGAATGTAAGTTGTTTAAATATGAGCAACTTAAGATGTTGTTTTTAAAAAATAAAGATAGAATTAGGAATTAGGAATACAATCCACAGGTAGAAATCAATCTGAGTACTAATATAACCTAGCTAGTAAATTATTAAATCAAAGGGAATGAACTTTACACAAACACCAAAATAACCAAAATATGTTCATTTATATGAACTATTTTGTTTGTGTACTAATAATTTTAAGTTTATTTTCATTTTGGTAAAATTGTTGAGGACATAAGGATAAATATATAAATTTGGTAAGGTAATAATAGAATTTGGCACAATGACATCAACTCAAGAAAGAACCTGCCCCAGTCTTCCTATACAATCTTCTGTTAAAAGGAAAATGATCATAAAGCAAGTATGATGACTCCTTTGGAACGTATTATGTTCCTTTAGTGCGCAACAAATTTGCAATCGAATTCGCAAGGCCCTCCCCGAGTATGAGTTTGACTCGAAGGTTCGAGCCATAATAGTTAATACTGGATACAGCAGCTAATACTATTAATATCACCTTCTATTCTAAACTTTTGCAAACTATAACATCAAGAACAAGGGATGACATGCCAATACAGTGATATATAATATGTTTTCAATGGAAAAACCTAAATATTTTTAACAAATCATGTGTAAACTTTGATTTTTCCAATTTGAAGGAAGGAAGGCGATCGTCTTGTAACATTTACAGTGTTAGTCGCTTACGGCGTATCTAAACTTATCAATACCAAAGCATTTATTGAACTTCATCTAATTACAACTCCTAACTATATCCATTTTTTTACCTTTTTCTTGTTCATTACAAGCATTTGCATACACATTATTAGAAACTGCATTCAAAAAACCAAAACCAAAATACATGATCCCATGATACAGAACATCAGATTTCCCAGAAAGAAAACTGTTCAAAATTAAAACGGAATAAACTAAATGGATTTGTAAGCAAATTTCTACACTCTAAGCATTAGGTGTGCACACTTATCCGGATATAATCGACAAAACTTCCCAGTTTCCATTGTAGTGAGGAGAAGTGTACTGTTCTGTAGCAACACATTACACAATCATCAAAAATCACTATTTCTAAGAAATGATTTAGTTCTGAAGAATCGAGATTAAATCTTGACCAAAACTAAGGATAGGTTTCGATTCAACAGTTGGTTTCATGCTCTATTTCTATATGCATTTTACGCAAGGAAACACACTAATGTCGAATCAAGTTTTAGGGAGCTAAAATGAGCACCATATAGTTCAAGAAGGAAATTTCTATATGGATAAGTGGATCATCTCCATTAATAAAAACTCAACCAAAGCTTCAAGAATAGCAACTCCGGGTAAAATATATTGTTAGTTATCAAGGAATCGAAAATCAATCTCTATTCATTCTTCCAAGCATACAAAAACAAAGAAAAACCAAGACCTGATAATTTCGATTCCCTGAAACTCTCCGAGCAGCTCCAAGAAAACATGGATGACTCCAAAATCGAGGGGCTAGTCCACAACTTCTCCGCTGATGAACTAGTTTGAAACATGAATACAGCATTCCCTAAACTCTGCCCAAAAAACCAATTATGAACATCCCAAGAGACTTCCACAGGAAGCCCATCAACCAAGATCGTGTAATTCCCTCGAAATTTCCACTTAAGATGCTTGATCTGCATCACGGTTTTCGCATCAACACGAAGCAAAAGGCAAGGATCGTCGCTCAAATTCGTGTCACATTCGATTCTCAGGTCATGAATCTGCCCATTATCACAAAATTGTGCCTTGGTACCAAAAACCCTCTTCCCATAAATGTGCTCTCGCTTAGAAATGAAAATTGCACTAGAGATTGAAAATTTTGCCCCGGTTTTCTGGAACGCCTCCTTCTTCAGATCCCCTGTAACCAGAACCATCTCCCCTCTGCACACGACTGCAATATAATATCCCTCTAACGGCTCAAGCCCAGATCCAAATTTTGCCACAGAAAGATCCCAAAACACTTCGATCTTACTTGAATTCACTTCAAACAGCTTGGACCCTTTCTTTTTGGAGAACAGAGAAGATTTCACATCTACTTTACATATGAAATTATTCGATACATCACCTATTTCAACACTAAGGCATTGACCCATCAAATTTTTGCTCCACACAATGCTTATTAAACAAGTTTTAGCAAACAATTTACACTTGTAAATAGAGGTAACAGAATTCTGAGAGATTTTACTCGCGCCCACACTTGAACAAGAAGCATCAGCAACTTGAACTCCATTTTCCCCAAAGCAAGACGGGAAATCCCTCATTTTCAGTACATTCAAGAAAATCCAAGATTTGTCTGCAAAAATATGATCTTTAACCACCCCTTTCGACTTTAAGCCAGATTAGGTTGATAGATCGACAAATAAAAGGGTCAACTTACAAAGAAAGAATCAATGGAAGTTGAAATGAAGAACCCGTGTCTCCATAAGCTTCATTATCAAATTTCAAAGGTAAAAGTACCCATTTTTAATGGTGAAAGGGAACTGTATGAGGAAGAACAAGAAGAAGGTCTTGGATTTGAAACAGAACCGGCCATTGAATTTAAAACGCTGAGAATCAACTGTTTCTTTAAGGGTAAGGACAAGTGAACTTCAAGATTGGAGGCAAATTTTGCGGGTGAAAAAATAAATATTTTTGAAAAAAGCAGAGGACTAGAATCACTGTGATATATCAGTAACAATTTGTATTTATTCCAACAGAAGACCATATCCAAAGCGATGAATTTTCATTTTCAACTTTACCTGTAAAAAGTCACATGATAAAGCACTGTGATTCTATGACAGCCTACGTTCGTTATTGGAGTATTAAAAATGGAATCCAAGAAATTTGAAAATGGCTGCTAATCTTGATTGTACATATGAAAACCCGAGAAAAGGAAAACAAAAACAGTAAAAAATTCCTTCATATTGACGAATCACTGTGTTGATATTTATGTCAATCTACGATTACTATATTATATCTACATGGTTCTTCACTAAAACATTTTAAAAAAATACATAAATTTGTTAAAAACTATAATAGTTTGCGTCAAAATCAAAATGGATTCCCTTCCCAAAATTTGTAAAAATATAAAAACTAGAGCTTAAATTTTATTTTATCATTTTAAGTATTTTAAATGATATTTATAGTTTTCATACAAAATTTTAATCAATATAAATAGATAAAGATAATTTGAAAGATATGTGAAATGAGAAGTTTGAACATGCCTCAAGTACAGATCCGACTGCCCCTACTATTATTAATTAAAGGTTTGTTGGATTCATATGTAAATATGTAGATCTCATTATCCCAAATTAATTTGGCTCAATCTATTTCGAAGTAAGAAAGGATAAATTTGCCCTCATGGGCATAGACGTATTGGTAAGAACTTAGATGATGTGGGAAGATTTCTCCGATGTGGCAGGTTCGAATTTCGTGTGGGACAAATTCTCCACTGAAATATTATGGGGTTTGCCCTGGGTTCGGGTCATGTTGATCCGCTCCTTCAGAAACATGTCATCCGTGCACATCTCTCGATTTACCTGGTGGTAATCTTGAAAGGTCGATGTCGTAACCCAAAGATTACTCAGGCGTAAAATTGATATCCTCTTAAACTAAAAAAAAGGGTAAAATTTCATTCCCAAAATAATTATGTTTTGAAATTCTGACATCTCAGTAAAATAATCTAATAAAAGATATTGAATTCGCAGGTACCTGAGCAGTATACCTCCCACGAATTTATTATTACTGGTTTCATGGTATGTGCTCTTTAATATGTAACAGAATGCTGAGCTATAAATAGCAAAATTTCAAAAAAAAAAATCTGTAAATAGCAAAATTTCACCAAAATAATTTCGAAGGCCAAAAGTATATGACACAAAACATGCCTAGATAAAAAGGGAAATTTTTGTTGGGATTAATAAATTAATTGGGTTTTAATTATTAAAAGCCCAATAATTGTTGTTAATTTTGTTAATGCGAACAAAATTATGGTAAGTTAATTATGAATAGTCAATTAGGCTAAAGAATCCCATATTGAGAAAATGATACATTTATGGTTTGTTTATAATGAGATACAAATCAATAGAGTGTAGTTAAGTAGAAAAGATGGGTGCCCCTCACGCGCCGTCCGTCCGCTCAGCTTCGATCGACGCGCCGTGCGTGTCGCTGACGCGAAGGCAGCCCTATATTTTTCACCTACCTGCAGAATTGAAGTCAGATTTCCATATTAATCTGATGTTAAGTGTTGAGACTTTTCATCTACCCATTGAACTTTACACCTAATTTCTGAGACCTTTGGAGTGGTCTGCTGCTCAGCTATATAAGCTGCATCAGCTCTATGGTTTCTTCATCCCAAAATTGCATTTCATATCATATTATCTTATCTTGAGAGTACTACACACTGCTAAGTGTTCGAGTGAGTCTGTCTGGGTTTCTACTTCAATCCAAACAGAGGTGTTCGTGCGTTGTACCTTGGAACTCTCTTGTCCAGGAGGCCAGAAGTTGTAGGCGGGCAATTTAGAGTTCACGGGCACACGGTTTACTGTGGCCTCGTCCATTTCAGATACCACACAACAAAGTTTCTGCACAGTATATCTAAACTGTTGTTGTAAGTTTCTACTGTTTTCAAGCATTTTATTTATAAGACAGTGTTTGTGATCTTATGAGTTTTTCTTCTACTTGAACAAAAATAAAAGAACCAACATTCGTAAACTCTAAAACCCTTTTGTGTATTTTGTTGTTGTTATGTTTTGTGTTCTGTCAAAGCTCAGATTTTCATCAACTGCACTTTAACAAATTGTTACTGATCAAGTTTCATATTTAGATGAGACACTGTTTATGCACTGTTGAAATGTTTAATCCTACTGTTTCAAAAACTACTTTGATATTATTTGTGCTCTCTTATTTGTGTTCTGTTTTAGCAAATGGCTGACCAGCTTACCCGAACACCTGCTGTGAATACTGAGATTCCGGTGATCAAAGCTAGTGGTACTGAGGCCGCTATGTCAGTTCTGAGAAGTCCAATGCAGTTTTATCAATTTGAGAAACCGGAAAAGTTCAAGGGTTCCAACTTTAAACGTTGGCAACAGAAGATGATGTTATTCGTTACCACCTTGAACTTGACCAGGTTTCTGAAGGAGGAGAAACCGATGGAGGACAAAGAGGATCCTCAATCTGCAGTGATTGAAACCAATGTTAAGAGAAATGTGGGGGATAGAGAATCTCAAGAGAATGTAGAATCGCCTAGACGAAGCAAAAGAGCGAGAAAAGAAAAGTCTTTTGGCTCAGATTTTCTAACATATCTGTTGGAAAAGGATCCGGCTACTTTCAAGGAAGCAATGTCTTCACAAGACTCTGACTTTGGAAAGAAGCGGTGAACAGTGAGATTGAATCTATCTTACATAATCATACTTGGGAACTAGTGGATCTTCCTGCAAGTTGTAAACCACTAGGCCACAAATGGATCTTCAAGAGGAAGATGAAAGTTGATGGTACTGTAGATAAGTACAAGGCTAGACTTGTAGTCAAAGGCTACAGACAAACTGAAGGTGTTGATTATTTCAACCAATACGCCCATGTATCCAGGAAAACGACTATAAGGTTAATAATTGCATTTGCTGCATTATATAACCTAGAGATCCATCAAATGGATGTAAAAACAGCCTTCTAAATGGAGAGTTAGAAGAGGAGGTTTACATGGACAAACCTGAAGAGGGTTTGTAGTTCCAGGGAAAGAAACAAAGGTGTGTAGACTTGTGAAATCCTTGTATGGATTAAAACAAACACCTAAACAATGACACCAAAAATTTGACAGCGTCATGCTTTCAAATGGGTTTAAAACAAACCAATGTGATAAGTGTGTCTACGTGAAAGGAGACAATACAAACTATGTGATAGTATGTCTCTACGTAGATGACATGATAATTGTTGGTAATAGCAATAACATCAATATTACCAAGAAAATGTTGTCACGAAATTTTGAGATGAAAGACCTAGGTCTTGCAGATGTGATTCTTGGGATGAATATCACAATACATGCAGATGTATATTCTCTCTCCTAGAGTCATTATGTTGAGAAGATACTTGACAAGTTTGACAAGGGAAATAATACCATCGCGAGAACACCTATGGAGGTGGTGTCAAATCTTTGCAAGAATCACGGAGAAGGTGTGCAACAACTTGAGTACTCTAGGGTCATAGGTAGTCTCATGTGCCTCATGAATTGCACTAGACCTGATATAGCTAACTCAGTCAACAGATTGAGCAGATATACTAGTAAACCCAGTTATGAGCACTGGAAGGCAGTAGTTCGAGTTCTTAGATATCTAAGATACACTACTAACTACGGACTACATTATACGAGATATCCAACAGTAATTGAAGGGTACTCAGATGCGAATTGGATATCGGACTCCAAGAATATAAAGTTCACGAATTGATATATCTTTATAATTGGAGGTGCAGTTGTTTCTTGGAAATCATGCACACAGACATCCATTGCTAGATCAACTATGGAATCTGAGTTCATAGCTTTAGATCTTGCAGCAGAAGAAGCTAATTGGCTTCGGAGTTTCTTGGAGGACATCCCAATGTGGTCAAAACCTGTGCCACCCATTAGCGTGCACTGTGATAGTCAGTCAGCTATGGGAAGAGCACAAAACAATGTGTATAATGGGAAATCTAGACATATACGTCGGAGACATAAATCCGTGAGAAATCTACTGAAAACCAGTGTTATTTCTCCAGATTATGTTAAGTCTAAAGAAAACATTGTGGACCCGTTTACGAAAGGTCTAACGAGAGACAGAGTAGAGATTTCATCGAGAGGAATGGGGTTGAAGCCCATGAAATTGATTTCCAACCATGATGACAACCCAACCTGAATTGTAAAATCCAATTTGCAGGTTCAATGGGAAAATCGAATTGTTCGGGGGGGGGGGGGGGCGGTGATCGAACAAAGCACTCGAAAAATTGAGTTTCTTACCTATTCATGTGATGAAAGAGTGATAGACCTGTACTTTGGGAAGGCTGAGCTCATGCCCTTAATGATTCTTCTATCTCGAGATGATAAAGTGGGGTATTGCAGGATACTCTTTAGGAGAAATCGCCTATATCGAATGTGAAGGGGCCGTTTCTATGAGATGACCTGAGGGCTAAATCTCTAGAGCATTCGATGAAACATCCAAGGCAGTCCAGGGCCAAAATGGACAACAACGAAAGAACCAATAATAGTGTAGAGATGAAGCTGTGTGAGTATTGTTGTCTTGTTATACATAAAACGTCGAACAGTTCAAGGAATCACGTCCACTGATTGACAAGTATATCCGATGATACTTTACTAAGGAATGTTCAAGGTTAATCACCACCTATCCTGATGCAGTGGATTCTCAAAGTACTCTCAAATCTTCATCTAGGTGCATTGTGTAATTTTTTCGCCATATTGCATTCATGTGGGGGATTGTTGGGATTAATAAATTAATTGGGTTTTAATTATTAAAAGCCCAATAATTGTTGTTAATTTTGTTAATGAGAACAAAATTATGGTAAGTTAATTATGAATAGTCAATTAGGCTAAAGAAATCCCACATTGAGAAAATGATACATTTATGGTTTATTTATAAGGAGATACAAATGAATAGAGTGTAGTTAAGTAGAAAAGATGGGTACCCCATGCGCGCCGTCCGTCCGGCGGCTCGGCTCGGCTCGCCGCGCCGCGTCGCGCGTGTCGCTGCCGCGAAGGCAGCCCTATCTTTTTACTACTCGGATTTCTGAAATGACTTTTCATCTACCTGACTTTTCATATTCTGCTGAGTATTAAGTTTGAGACTTTTCACCTACCTGCAGAATTGAAGTTAGATTTAAGTGTGAGACTTAAATCCATATTAAACTTTACACTTAATTTTTGAGACCTTTGGAGTGGTCTGCTGCTCAGCTATATAAGCTGCATCAGCTCTATGCTTTCTTCATCCCGAAATTGTATTTCATATCATATCATCTTATCTTAAGAGTACTACACACTGCTAAGTGTTCGAGTGAGTCTGTCTGGGTTTTTGCTTCAATCCAAACAGAGGTGTTCGGGCGCTGTACCTTGGAACTCTCTTGTCCACGAGGCCAGAAGTTGTAGGCGGGCAATTTAGAATTTACGGGCACACGGTTTACTGTGGCCTCGTCCATTTCAGATACTACACAACAAAGTTTCTGCACAGTATATTTAAACTGCTGTTGTAAGTTTCTACTGTTTTCAAGCATTTTATTTATAAGACAGTGTTTGTGATCTTATGAGTTTTTTGTCTACTTGAACAAAAAGAAAAGAACCAACAATTTTGATGTGACGTGGAATTTTCGACAATAAATATTTCATATTAATAGTGATAATGTACTTAAAAGACATCAAACTAACTGACAAAAAGAAATGTTAGCGAAAAAAATTCATTCAAAGAAAAAAAAGATAGCAACAAAAATCGAAAAAAAAAACTTCATTTGATATTTTTCAGTGATGTCTCAAAATTAGACCTCAACATAAGAGAGAAAAAGAATAGAACATGTTATATTGCAATTTTCTACATATTTCTGAATTTGTCGTAACTTTCTACTTGATCAGATTTTTAACTAACTTGTTTATTTTGATTATCTAACGGGAGGGATTGACGACCATTAAATCACAGCCACATGATCGAATTTTTTACTAACTTGTTTATTTTGATTATCTATTTACAAGGTTTTTGAAAATCAATTATCAAGAGATTTATAAATAAATTGTGGGATTGTGCATATTTTAGTCAAAATTATATTTGGTGATAACGATATAAAAAATGTGTTATAAACAGTACATTTTGGGGTTATATGCTAAAAACTACGGCTCAGGAAGCAAGCAATAACTGAATAGAATGTCCAAGGGGAATCCCGTCCTAAGTGGGGAATTCGGCATTTACAAGAGGGAACCACGTTTGGTTAGATAATCACAACATATCACTCAAAAGTTACTAGCTTGAGGCTGGCACATGTACTCGTATACACACGCATGAGGAACACCAGAACGAGGGAAACAAGAGCGACACTCTGGGACAATCCGAACGTCTTTTTTGATTGATCTTCCATCAAGTGCAATTATTATTATGCAACAATCAATTTCTCTCAATAATTACACAACCTTACCATAATTTGACTCTGGCTTCCATTGTAGGGTCATTCGACACTTAAATATGTTATAGTGGGTGTTAACATAACAATTCAAATATTTTAAAATTGTTATGGCTTCTCAAATATCATATTTCGGCCATCCTCCCGGTAAGAATAATTGCTCGCAACATAATTAATACAGTTATTCATTATTAATTTGAATGAGTATGTAAGATTGAAAATTTAAGCTTTCAGCATAACACCAAGAAGGGTATCATTTATTTAATTTTTGTGGCCAACATATAATAAAATGCTATCCGGGTTGGTGCCCTGTGATATACAGCCATTTATTTGGCATTAATGTGGATGAAATATTCTACATGATATCAAGTAAATGATTTTATTGGCTTTAAGAATAGCATCAATTAAACCGACTTAACAAGTGCTTGAAAAAAAAAAACCCGGTTTGCAAAAAAGCAACTGGCTGCACTTTACAGCCATTGTGCACTGTGCTATGCTCCTCTTTAATAAATATTTATGCTACCATGTCACCCAAAATAGTATCAATTATTCACTATCATTGGTGTGCTCTTTAATAATGTCACCACCAATTGTAAATCTAAATAAGGACATATTAATAATTAATGTTTTTTTTTTCTTTCTTGTAAAGACAGCAAAAGAAAAGCTAACATCCAAGGTTATTATTGTTTCCCATTTTGAAACTTCGATAATTATTATGCTAAGCATTAATGTCTAAAGCTTAAAAAAAAGTGTTTAAAAAACTAAATATGCATGAAATTTGTGGATGTTTTAGGTTATAAATTGTATATATCTTGTCATAAAAATAATAGATTTGTGTCTTTATCTTCCGTTTACCCGAAACTATGTATATAATGGTATGGATATTCTATATAATTAATACTTTTTATTTAAGGGATACTTACAAGCCGGTACCACTTGGTCAATAATAATTCAACTTAGTCTACCAAAAAAACAACAATTCGCTTAGGTCCATTTCCTGTAAAAATTACATTAATAACCATTGCGCGGTTATTGTAGCACGTGCACCCACATGCCAAAATAATCGTGCACCCCAGGCAAAAAACAATTGTGCACCCACAAGCCAAGAAAATTGTGCACCCATAGGCAAAAATGATCGTGCACCCACATGCCAAAAAAATCGTGCACCAAAGGTTAAAAATCAATTCATGCAGAATTAAGTGAAATTTTTTCTAAAAATTCTCTCAAACAAGAACATGAAACCCACAAAATCTGAGTTCAATGTGGCAAGCAGTTTGGAAATGAAAATCACCAAAGTTAGCAATAAAATGAATTTTTTTAAAAACAAATTGAGCGTAAACTATCTAAAACAAGGAATTTCATGCTCGTCAATTGGGTTAGATCGGCTCGAGAAGACGTTTCCGTGCATATGTCATAATACGCAAAATTCCTCATTGGTCAAAAGTTATGGCCGTTTTAATTTTGGCCGACAAACAACACAATTATATTCAAAAGTTGGTGCATAATTTTTGTACATTGATGCACGAGTTTGGTACATTAAGGTGCATTTGATTTTTACAATGATGGTGTACTTGAAATTTTATAATGTTGGTGCACGATTTTTAATCTTTTGGTGTATCTTTTTTTTAATATTGTGATGCATGATTGGACATTGATGTACTAACATTGGAAAGTCATGCACCATAATTGCATAAAAATCGTGCACCGTAATTGCATAAATTTTTTTTACCCATGATGCACGATTGAAGAATTTTAGAATTTTTACCCATGATGCACGATTGGACATTGATGCACTAACATTGGAAAATCGTGTACCATAATTGCATAAAAATCGTGCACCATAATTACAAAATAACGTGCATCAATGTAGAAAACATTGTGCATCAGTGTCCAAAAATCGTGCATCAATGTCCAATTTTAGTGCACCAATGTCAAATTTTAATACATCCATGTCCAATTTTAGTGCATCAATATCCAATTTTTGTGCACTCATGTCCAATTTCTGTGCTTCCAATGTCCAATTTTAGGTTGATGCACGCACATGGTTAAAAAATCATGCACACAATGTATGAAATTTTCAGAATTTCAGATTTTTTACCCATGATGCACGTTTTTTTTTGTCCCCAAAATTCTTAAAATTTCAAGTGCTGCACGATTTTGCCCCCAACAAGTCTGCATTTTTTGAACTTGAATCGGGCACTCCTTCTCATTTTTTTTCTTCAAATATTTCAATTAACTCTAACATATAAAATTCATGGTCCGTCAAAAATGGAGGGCATAAGACCATTGCAGAAACATCAATAATAATTCTTCCAGAAGTAAAACAAAATCCGCTAATCATATCCTGGTTAGGGTTTATAATCGTCACAGGTAGAAGATGAAGACGACAATGGCGACGACAATGAGAATCTGCAAACCCTAGAGGAGGAGGAGAAGGGGCTGGAGAAGAAGTCGGCGCCGCCGCTGCAAAGAATCGAGGTGCGGACCCTGCGAGATTTTTTGAGGAAAATGTCTGTGATTTTTTTCCGAAGAGAATAGAGAATGGCTTTGGTATTTTTTGCTGAAGATAAAGGGGAAGAGAATGACCGAAGAAGAGGAAGATGAGATTTGACCTAGTTTTTTTGAATTGAGGGGTATTTTCATCAACAAAAAATACCTTAAAAAATATATGTCAATAAATTGGACCTATATGGAAAAAGTTTCTTGAAAATTGAGTTGTTAAAGAAAATTGATTTTTGCCAGGATTTAGTTGAATAATTATTTCCTAACTGGTACCTCCTCACAATTTCCTCTTTATTTAATTTAGGGGAAATTGCAAGGAAGTGCTCTTTTTGGAAACTTAAATCACTTAAGTCTTGGGAAAAAACTTTAGTGCAAGAAAATCCAAGTTTGATAAACTTTTATTCAAGTAGGTCTAATTTCAAAATTTCAAATCAATTGTGTGCTTTGTTTTGACTCTTTTACCTCTCAATGGTTTGGTGAGATTGGATTCTATTCCCTAGGCTTTTGTTTAGTTTACAAAAAAGTCTCTATATAATTTTTAATTATCTTTTATATCCTTATAATTATAAAAAAAAGTGGCATTTAATGTCTTCTTTTTACAAGTCCCCGTTTTTTGCGATCCTTGGCACAAAATGATATCAGAGCAGGCTTATACGGAGGAGACGATTCAAGATAATGTGGACCTAGGGGTGCTTATCGGACCGGGTCGATCCGGACCAAAACCGGACCGGTTAGTCCGGTCCGAAAACGGAACCGGACTAACCGGTCCCGAACCGGTCCGGAACCGTTTTGATACCGGACCGGACCGGATCGGTTCTACCATTCCGGATCCGATATCTTACCGGTTCCGGACCAAACGGATCCGGGTCCGGATTGAACCGGAACCGGATCCATTTTAAAAAAAAAAAAAAAAAATTCCGATAAATCCTTTCCTTTTTTCCTTTTTTTTTTAAAAAAAAGAAAAATTCGGTTCCGGGTTGGAACCGGTCCAACCCGGAACCGGTGGAACCGGAATCGGATCCGATCCGGTTCCTTACCGGATCGGACCGGTTCCGCCCATAACGGGCCCGGAACCGGCCGGTTCCGGACCGGACCGATTTGATCCGGTAACCACCCCTATGTGGACCCCAACGAATGTTCGAAGTGTCATTCTTACAGGTGGTACTTCCAGAAATTGGAATCACTTAATCAGAAGCATGTGGCAGAAGCTCAACTCTTCAACCATAAGTGGAAACAATTACGAGGAACATGTTTATGCACACCATGCATAAATCATTACAAGAAATTGGAAAGGATGGCTAATAGGCTTCATCAAGTGAACCTCAAACTACAGTTCCAGTTAGCCGAACTTTAGGAAGACGATCATCCTGAACACGAGGATGTTGTTCCAGACCCCAATGATCCAATAGGGTCCGGACCAGAGGATTAGGATGGGAGAACCAACCTTTCGAGAAATCGATCCAGATTCTTCTAAGATATCCCAAGATCTTAGAGAGATTCAGAAGACAGTGCAGCGTTATGGCTACCTTCAATACCATGTCCCTGCACAGATCCATCTTATTCAAAGTTAGATGGAGATTATTATTAAACATCAGGAGGAGATTCTTGAAAACCTTCGAGATGTTCAAACCCGTGCTAAGGAGTTGTAGTCAAGACCAAGTCCGACAGGAAGAAGAAACGGAGGATGGCTACCACCGTCCTACGGAATAGAACCCCTTTTACACCAAAAAGGGAAAGCAGAGGAGGTCCAAAGACCTTTGACGGAAACTGAAAAAAATGATTACAGTCATACGAGGAGAGCCCATACTTTCCACAAAGTAATGGAAATAATCAACCTGGAAGATCTACGTGATCTTGCTGATTCTTTTGCGGAATTAAATCTCGTAGAAGACAGGAGAGCTTGTGCCAAGACCTCTACCACAAGAAAGTTTCGGGTCACACAATCCACCCGAAGGAGATCAAAGTATGCCGCACAGGGATGATTTCACCTCAGCAACCTTGGATCCCTCAGTTGGAACAAGGAACCGTTCTCGTAGGCCAGATATACATCAAACGCCTTACGAGAAATCTCAGTTGGATCCAATCGATCCATATGGATTTATGCTCAACATGGATATCTTGGATTTCAAAAACAGAGAAGTTCTTTGTTGAGCCTTAAACGCATTGTTGAGTTTAATGCTTAATTTATCTCCGAATTATTTATGAGTTTTGATGATCAACAAAACTTGTGTTTATTATACTAATGTGTCTACTTAGTGTACATGTTTAGTTGATTGAAAAGTGAAATGTTTGAAGAAAATCAAATTTGCAGGGACTGGGCAAGATCGCCCCAGGCGATGGTGATCATCGCCCCAGGCGATAGCAGTCACTCAAGTCATCGCCACATTCATCGACTGAAGCGACGCCGAGGACCGCGCGCATGGGGAGATCGCCTGAGGCGATGTAGAGTTCGCTTGAGGCGATGAAGACTTCGTTTGAGGCGATGAAGATTTGTGATCAACCGAAGCTACGACATTGCTTTTTGGTAACGATCGCCTGAGGTGATCGGGACATCGCCTGAGGCGATCAAAGATTTCGACCGTTGGTGCGCGGCGATGGAGATCGCCCGAGGCGATGGCTGAGGCGATCTTGGAGTGATTCAAGCCTTAAGTGTAGCAACGGCTAGTAGGAGCCTTGGGGCCTTCTACACTATAAATATGGATGTTTTGGAGCATTTTGAAGACAAGAAATAAGACTATAAACTACAAGAAAGCTTGCTTAATTGAAATTCATTCTAGCATTGCAAACTTCATACATTTGTGTTGTATTGGAGTTTGTAATTTATTTCTTGTGTGAGAGTTGTTGATTCTTCGTGTTGGTACACCGTGAATGTGTCATTTGATTTATTGTAAGGTTCTCCAACACTGACGCAAGTTCAAAATTGTATAAGACATCAACAAGTGAAGTTGGTGCAAGTGTGTGGCTATCCTTGGAGCCCTTAATGCCAAGAAGAATCGTGAAGAGTGTGTGTGACTCGGGAATAGTTTGTGTGTGGCTATCCTTGGTGCCCTTAAGGCCAAGAAGACTCGTGAAGAGTGTGTCACTCGGGAAGAGTGTGTTGTGGCTAACTTGGAGCCCTTAAGACCAAGATCAAAGTTGTTCTAGTGGAACCTCGGTTGGACGTTTTCTAGCCGGGAAGAGGAGACGTAGGCGATTCATCGCCGAACTTCTATAACAAATATTTGTGTCGCTTTATCGCTTTATTTACTTTACGCATTTATTTATTACTTATTATTTTTTATTGCTCGATTGACTTGAAGTCTTCTGCATCGCAAACTCGACTTTTGGCAAATTTATTTTAAAACGCTAAAGTAGCCAAGGAACCTCATTCACCCCCCTCTTCGTTTCCAACAAGTGGTATCAGAGCCATTGATTTTTTCTTTAAATCAAATTTTTTATGGCTAATCTAGCAAATGAGTTTGCTCAAGGTCAATCGATAAATTGACCGCCGCTCTTCACGGGAGATAACTACGGATATTGGAAAAATAGAATTTCTCTATATATCCAATCCGTAAATTATGACCTATGGAAGATAATTGTAAAAGCTCTACATATTCATTTAAAGGAAGTTGAGAGAAGGAATGTTTCCAAAGAAATGGACGCTTTTACAAGGGTGGATATGATTTTAATTTCTCAAAATGCTAAAGCTATTAATATTTTGCATTGTGCTTTAGATATGAAGGAGTACAACTGGATATCGATGTGCTCAACCGCAAAGGAAATTTGGGACAAATTGCAAATTTGTCATGAGGCCACAAACCAAGTGAAGGAGACAAAGATCGATCTATTGCAACTCAAGTATGAAACCTTTGAGATGGAGTCCGGAGAAAACGTCGACTCAATGTTTAGAAGGCTCACTCAAATTATTAATAAGCTTGCCCAACTTGGAGAAAAGTATCATCCAAAGCAAATATGGAGAAGAGCCCTTAGAGCCTTACCACAAGAATGGGATGCGAAGAGGATGGCTATCATTGAATCCAACAAAGGAGATAGTGCATCATATGATATTGATGAACTTCATGGTATCTTGGTGAGCCACGAGCTTGAAGTGTCAACCCGGAAGGGATTAAAGGAGGAAGATAGATCCATAAGAAAGGGGATAGCCTTGGTCGGAATGAAAGAACAATCTGATGATGAAGATGATGAAGAGATGATCTTGTTCACAAGAAAGTTCAAGAAATTCTACAACAAATACAACAAGCCAAAGACATCTGGTGCTACCAAACATGATTCTAAACAAGAGGTAACATGTTATAATTGTCAATATAAAGGTCATTATGCTAATGAATTTCCTAGGAAGACGAATGAGGATAAAGGGAAGAAGAAAGTTATTATGGCCACATGGAGTGATAGTGACTCCGATGAAGAAGAAGCAACAAACCTTTGTCTCATGGCCAAAGATGACGCAAATGATGAAGAAGAGGAAAGCAACGATGAGGTACCATCTTTTGATGAATTATTAGAAACATATAATGAGCTAATTGATGTTCTTGGCAAAACCAAGATGAATAACAAATTACTCAAACTTGAGTTAGCCAAGAGAGATGAAAAAAACAATTCATTGAAAAATGAATTAAGTTCTTTGAAGAAATCCTTTTGTAAGTTTAGTGAAAGTAGCTTAAAGTTGGAAGAATTGCTTGGCTTGCAACGATATAGCGTCGATAAAGCCGGACTAGGCTTTTCTAGCAAATCTAAAACCTTTTCAAACTTGTTGGCTAAAGCTAAGCATAATTCTCCTACTTGCACTTATTGTTGTAATGTTGGTCATACAAAGAATAAATGTAGATTTGCTAAAAACCAATAAAAGGTGGAAATGGATTCCAAAAGCACCAATTAAAGCTAACACGCAAGGACGCAAAAATCAAATGGGTACCAAAGATCCTCCAATCAAAAACTTGTTTTGTAGGAATAACAAAGGGAGAGAGGATGAAGGCACTAGCATCTCAAGGGAGGAAATCATCTTATGCACCACAATAGAGGAAGCGCGAGGTAAAAGGACCGATGATATGAATTCATTCCTATCATCCAAGGTAAATTTATTTTGAATTATAATTGTGCATTTAAAAAGAGCAATTCAAATTTCATTGGCACAAATTAGTTTTGACCAATAAATAATGAATTCAATATTCATTGATAGTAAAATGCATTTCCCCTTAGTATATGCATATTTAAATTGTTTTAATACATGATTTATGCTTATCTCTTTATGGTAAATATCTTGATGTGCATTGAGTTCAATTTGAATATGCAATGTGAAAATCAATAAAATATGATTAAGCATGCTTTAAGTGTTTAGATGCTCTATCTTGGATCATAGAAATATGGCTGGCCTCAATGATTTTATTTAACTTATCAATATTTATAATGATGCTTTGAGAAATTTAATGTCTATTGGGCATGAGTGCATGAACTTTGGTAGAACATATGCACACTTTGCACAAGTTAGAATTCATTGTTGTAAATTGCCTTAAACGCATGTTTGTCTTCCTCTCAATGATTTAATCTTATGCTTGTTATGGTCATTACATGCTTGATGAGGAACATGTGCTAATTGTTAAAATATGGCTATGTGTCAACATATATTTGTGCTATGCTTATTTGAACTTTGTGCTTTTTGATTATCACAAAAAGGGGGAGAATTTTGTGATAAACTTGAAGCTTAATACATGCATGGTTTGAGGGGAAGAGCTTAATACATGCATGGTTTGAGGGGGAGAGTTTTTGTATCATGCTTTACTTGGTAAATCTTGTATGTGCTATGCAATTGTTAAGGGGGAGTATCGTTTACTCATATTTCATGCATATTACATCTTCAAGTTTATCAAGTTTTCTGATCATCAAAAAGGCGGAGATTGTTGAGCCTTAAACACATTTTTGAGTTTAATGCTTAATTTATCTCCGAATTATTTATGAGTTTTGATGATCAACGAAATTTGTGTTTGTTATACTAATGTGTCTACTTAGTGTACAGGTTTAGTTGATTGAAAAGTGAGATGTTTGAAGAAAATCAAATTTGCAAGGACTGGGCAAGATCGCCCCAGGCGATGGTGATGTGGGACGATGGCAGCCACTCAAGTCATCGCCACGTTCATCAACTGAAGCGATGTCGAGGACTGCGCGCATGGGGAGATCGCCTGAGGCGATGGCTAGATCGCCTGATGTGATGTAGAGTTCGCTTGAGGCGATGAAGACTTCGTTTGAGGCGATGAAGATTTGTGATCAACCGAAGCTACGACATTGATTTTTGGTAACGATCGCCTGAGGCGATTGGGACATCGCCTGAGGTGATCAGTGAAGATTTCGACCGTTGGTGCGCGGCGATGGAGATCGCCCGAGGCGACGGCTGAGGCGATCTTGGAGTGATTCAAGCCTTAAGTGTAGCAACGGCTAGTAGGAGCCTTGGGGCCTTCTACACTATAAATATGGATGTTTTGGAGCATTTTGAAGACAAGAAACAAGACTATAAACTACAAGAAAGCTTGCTCAATTGAAATTCATTCTAGCATTGCAAACTTCATACATTTGTGTTGTATTGGAGTTTGAAATTTATTTCTTGTGTGAGATGATAGGCTTAGATTTTAAGTGTTTTTAGCTATAATTTATTCCCATTTTTCGTACTTTTTCCTGGATGATATTATGCTTTTTGGTGTTTATTTGTTTGTTTCAGGAAAATAGGTTTGAAGTGGAAGAAATGAGCTAAAATGAAGAAAACGGGCGAAATCTAGGCGAAAAAGAGATCAAAGGAAGAAGTGGATTTTTCAAGGCTTCGATCGATCGAGATTTATTTCTCGATCGATCGAGCCAGACAGAAAGTTGAGCAGCGAATTGATCAAAGAGTCGATCGATCGAGATTATTTCTCGATCGATCGATCCAGGCAGAAACTTCAGCAACAATTTTCGATCGATCGGAAGAAAAATCTCGATCGATCGAACCGGGCAGAGAGTTTTAAAAGCTGACGTGAACAGTGCACCGATCGATCGAACACGAATCTCGATCGATCGATACGCAAAATCTGGAAAATCTTATCTTCCAAATTTGAATTGATTCTCGGTGGCTTTATTTAGGGATCATTTCCATATGATAAAAGAGGGATCTTGGAGAGGAGAAAGATCGATTTTTACAACCCTAAACCCTAGTAGCCACCGAAGGAGATCCCGGAGCAAGCCTTCTTCTCCGTTCTTCGTCCGAGCTTGAGCCAACCGATTCCGGAGTGCAAGGAGGAGCAAGAGAAGAACTCACGGTGCAATGCACGGATTCATTCCAGCCGTTTATCGTATTTCTAAACTTTGATTTATTTCATTTTTATTTTCATTTGATGTTTTTGAGGTCGAGAGACGATTAAACTTCTTATGTATTTGATTTGAATTAAATCTAGTTTATTTTATTGAGATTTAGTATCATTGTGTTTGATTTATTGATTCAATTGTGTTTGAGTGTATTGATTCCTATTGTTCATGAATTAATTGCTTGTTACGATCAAAGCCTAGCTAACTTTGATTGACTCTGAGAGTTATAACCGAGATCGAGAGATAACGTTATAGCACGCTCTATTAATTCATGAAGTATGTTTAAGATTGAGATCGAGAGATGAAATCACATACGTGAGGACTTTGAATCGAGAGATTTAGAGTAACGAGGTTTTGACGATTTTATGCAATATTGAATTAGTAAATAGGTGCACGAGAGTGACTTGTTCTAGTTTGATATTAGTTTCTTTACAGCTCGAGAGAGTGTATTGAATAACAGCGAAAACCTCTCACCTTTAGAATCAATTGATTGATAATTTGCTTATTCAGATGAATCATTAAAGATAACACAGTTGAACGAAGAGTTTGATAAATTTCTCGAGCGAATTACCTTTGCATATCCGGAACCATTCATTTTATTGTTTCTTGTTTAATTTTCGTTCCTTAGTTTAAGTTTGCATTAGTTAATCACCTTCTTTAATCGTAGGTTAAATATAATTTTGCTAGTCTTATTTGGCAATTATACATTAGTCCCTGTGGATTCGACAACCCTTACTTAAATTTCACTATACTAAAACTTGACAACCGTGCACATGCGGTAGAATCGCTTCACACTACACTTTGAAATATTTTCTGTTTAAAAATAAAGCGGTCATGAGAGTTGTTGATTCTTCGTGTTGGTACACCATGAATGTGTCATTTGATTTATTGTAAGGTTCTCCAACACCGACGCAAGTTGAAAATTGTATAAGACATCAACAAGTGAAGTTGGTGCAAGTGTGTGGCTATCCTTGGAGCCCTTAATGCCAAGAAGAATCGTGAAGAGTGTGTGTGACTCGGGAAGAGTTTGTGTGTGGCTATCCTTGGAGCCCTTAAGGCCAAGAAGACTCGTGAAGAGTGTGTCACTCGGGAAGAGTGTGTTGTGGCTAACTTGGAGCCCTTAAAGCCAAGATCAAAGTTGTTCTAATGGAACCTCGGTTGGACGTTTTCTAGCCGGGAAGAGGAGACGTAGGCGATTCATCGCCGAACGTCTATAACAAATATTTGTGTCGCTTTATCGCTTTATTTACTTTACGCATTTATTTATTACTTCTTATTTTTTATTGTTCGATTGACTTGAAGTCTTCCGCAGCGCAAACTCGACTTTTGGCAAATTTATTTTAAAACGCTAATTAGCCTAGAACTACATGATATATGTTATGTAGACGAGTACATCAAACTCTTTACAGAGTATCGATGGAAGGCAAAGATAGAAGAAAAAGATGCAGCAGAAGTGTTCTTTGTCAAAATTCCGATCCCCTGGAGAGAAATGCTTATCCAGGAGTAACACCTCATGCAATCGAGACGGTGTCCAGGAGAATGTCATTTCTTAAAGTAAAGCTTGCGGAGTGGTGCTACCAAGCAAAGCTCCAAAATAACTTCAAGAAACTCAGAGGAATCAACAAAATAGCCCATCTTTGCTGTACAGGGAATGATATCCCGACAATTATTGGAAACTACCCCCAGAGGCGAAAGATGAAAAAACATAGAGCTCATCCATATGCCCGAGGAAGAAGTAGGTCTTCATGGAGACCTAGAAAGTTCTGGTTAAAACAGAAAGTCCAAAGTTACAGATCGGGGCAAAGATCAGGACCAACAAGGAGTATAATCTCGTCGACATGTTCTAATCAAGCTGGTTCTAGCAGAACACCAATGAAGAGAACTTTCAGACGCACACGTACTCGTGCAAATGAGAGTTTCAAAGATTGTAACTGCTGGACATGCGGATCAAGATGACATATCTCTACAGCTTGTCCATAAAACCAAAGTCGTGGAGTAAGACAGTTTGACTTTACCAAGGAATTTGATGATGCTGTCTATTTCCAGGATCTGTGGAGGTGTATCAATTTGAGGACATACCCTCAGATGAGAGCATTTACGAAGAAGAAATCTATTCGGATAATGGAGGTGAATCCAGTTGTTCCGAATCAGAGTGAAGGAGAGTTTCTTCAACACATGATCAGAGAAGACCAGTCAGGATTCTTCTCCCATACGACTGTTTCTCATAAAACTCTTATGAGGATCATGAAGGAATAACCAAAGCTTCAAATGTATGATGGATTTACAATTGGAGCAATGGAAAAAGCCGTGGATATGATTGGTCTTCGAAGCATGAAGCATCAGATTATCTATAGGGTGACAACATGTGAATTTGCGATCCCGATGGAATTCATGGGAAACCAAATTTAGATGCAGTTAATCCCCTACAGAGAAATCCAGGAGATTAAAAACAAAGGCAAAAGAGAAGTTGCTAATACACTCTCATGGATTCATATCGGAGCCATTAGAGTATCATTAAAGCAACATTCAAGGAAGGGATTGATTCGCCCCTCAACCCGGCGATCTTTGACAAGAGAATCCCGAACCTCAAAGATTCTTGTTTGGGAGCGGTTACGGGAAACCTGTATGCAGGAAAGATGGCCTTTAACATCTATCCAAGGATTGCATACAATTTGGGCGATCGAGATTTCAACAAAGTTCTCACTCTTCATCAAGATTTTAAAAGAAGTGATTTGATGAAAGAAGGGAACATGCCATACTCGATTACCTACAAGATGTCATACGCGCTCTCGAATACTCATCATTCAGAAGTGTTGAGAAATGAGTTCATCGAAGTCCCCAGAATTTTCGAAGATTTCGCCAAAGCAGTTTTGCCGGACATCATTGATACTCCGACAATAGGAGATCGACATGAGGATACAAGATCAACCTATACTGAACAGAAGCAGGAGCCTTATGATCTAGCCAAGAAGGATGTGTTTCCAACAGGATAGGTTAATCAGCAACTATCCGAGGGAAAAACAGAAGGCAGTCTCAAGCAGAATTTGGAAAATCCTTGATGTATTCAAAACAACAGGAAAAGTGAAGTGCCCAGAAGGCTGGAGAGAAGTGCAGATAATTTTTGACATTACGAAAAAAGAGAATCGCTTCCCTTGTGATGTCCTCTACCATTTGCAACAACCTACAGTTGGCAAATATCAAGGAAACCTTCAAATTGGTGAAATTGATCTCACAATTGAAGGAACTGCCGGGAGAATCCCAGAACAGCTTATTCTAGGGATTGAATTTCTCGAGGAACATAAACATTGGGAAAGATTACAAGATAGAATGGAATTCATGGTGGCAGGAAAAAGATATAGGATCAGATGACCACCAGCCCATTCTCCATATAAATCTCCGTCGGGATGTTATGTGAAAAATATCGAGCATAATATTTTGCATCTTACATTGACTCCGGAGCTGGAATATGTACTGCAAGCGAGATATCTTCCCCAAAGAAGTTGGTGAGAAGTGAGAAATTACCAGCCATTGCCGGAAGAGACTTTTCCAAGAGGATCCTTATTCTTAATGAAGGAATCCAAGGAGCGGAAATCATTATCGGCGGAGCAGGAGGCACCCCATGGTACAAAGTCAAAACTCCACCTATTTATTTCCATGATACAGGCGCAAATATGCTGCTAGGAAATAATTTCCTACAGACATTCAAGCGATTCACACAGGAGAACGAGACAAGAAAACTTATTTTCACAACCCTTTGTGATCATAAGATTATTGTGCAAAGATTAAGAGAGGCGTTTCACAGAAAATTCCCTATTAGTTTTCGTAGCAAGCGTGGTGATGAAGGAAAACTTCGACACCCAAATATGAAGGATCAGCGAAAATTTGGAGAAGCAATTCTTCAGTTCCGGCAACAAGGTCCTAGTGAAAATGATTCTCAAACTTTTGACTGGGTTAATATTATGTGTTTTAGAGAACATGATGAGGAAGAAGTTGCTCCAGAAACCCTGTTGCTACTGAAAAAGGCATTACAAGATAAATTTCCACAACCTGAAGCTACCATTGAAGAGCAAATTACTCTAGAGGATGTAAAAAGGAAAATTCATAGGTACTACAACAAGGATCCACTGGCATGGTGGAGTAAGAATGAGCTCATAGCCACTTTGAAGGTGAAAGCTGGAAAAGAAAATGAGTTCGTCAGATTCAGACCCATCCCCACACCACAAGGACATTATATCAGCAATGTCATGCCAATGGGATTGATAAATGCTCCCCAAATATTTCAAAGGAAGATGGATAATCTTTTTAAGGATCACTTCAGCTTCATGTTCGTGTATATTGACGATATACTCATTGCGTCAAGAAACATGAAAGAACATATTACACATTTGGAAATCTTTTCAGATGTTTGTTACAATGAAGGGTTAGTGCTTTCCAAAAAGAAAGCAGTGATTGCTACAAGACAGATCGAGTTCCTTGGAATCGAGATCGATGAATCTGGAATCATCCTGCAGAATCATATTGTTGAAAAAGTACAAGGATATCCGGATGACCTCAAGGATTTAAAACAACTTCGGAGTTTTTTAGGAGTTGTTAATTTTGCTGGAATGTTTATCAACAATCTAGAAAACAAGAGAAAGGTGTTCAGTCCACTACTCAAGAAAGATGTTAAGTTTGAATGGAATGAAGATCATAGACAAGCTGTCAAACAGCTTAAAGAGGTTTGCAGGCAACTACCAAAACTTGCAATACCAAACGATGAGGATGGATTGGTATTATATACAGATGCCAGTGATCATTAGTGAGCTGCAGTACTTATGAGAGCCACACCAGATGGGGAAGTGCCATGCAGATATTGCAGCGGTCTATTTGACAGCAGCAAAGTCATTAGATGGCACATCAACGAGAAAGAATTCTTCGCAGTTCGAAAGGCTTTTAAGAAATGACCACTTTTTCTACTAGCATAGAAATTTATCTTGAAAATAGATAATACGAGTGTCAAGGCCTTTTAAAAAATAAAATTGAATCAAAACCAGAAAAGGCTAGACTTTTAAGATGGCAAGCTGAATGCCAATATTATGATTATGATATTGTCATTGTGAAATCTGATAAAAATATTCTTGTAGATTTTTTTACAAGAGATGGAAGCTAATTCCATCTTAACGAGATCAAAGCACCTTCGAGACAATAAGATCAACGGCCTGGTGATCAATTCCTAGGTTGCGGGTCAAGTACATGAACTGAATCTCACGAAGGTCCAACAGGCTATGAAGGCTACCATGCAGGCTCACACCTGTTTATGGGACAGTCTTTATATTCCTCCGACTGGATGCTTCAGCGGTGAAGCTAAAGTCGTGTTTCAGAGAGCCGGGCTCATCAACCGGTGTGGAGGATTCAAGTACCATCACTACAAGTCCTAGTATTGATCCTTTCGGGGAAGATGTAGAAGGAAAAATTGATTCCCATGTATCTAGGATATCTGAAGAATTAAGCCAACCCAGCACCTCAGGGGTTAAAGAGGGAGAGATTAATCTTAGGCCATCGGCGGGAAAATCTAAGGTTAATACTAACGAGATTAAAGTTTCCCCAACTCCCCCTTTGCAGGAATATCAGAGAACATGGGAGAAACTTTACCAGAGTGGGTATAATTCCTGGAAAAATTACAGCAAACTGGTTAGGAAAATACCCAAGAACGTGGATGCATCCTGGTGTCAAACCAGAAAGTGTTCGTGATTGGTTTGATTTTGGCTGCCTAGCTTCAGTCTTTACCACATCACGAAGTTTTCAGGAAATCATAAAATTACCGGATTGGATATATGAAGGAGTGTATGACTCATGGCAGAATAATCATACACTTGGATGAGGAGATCTTCTGGAGCTAAAATTCATAACTGCAGCCCCATAAATCACAGGAAAAGGCCTTCACCCTAGTTTCATTTTGTAAAGTTACAAAGGCCTAACTGGAAGGCGATGGATCAAATAAAACCACCGCCTGAAGGAACAACACTAGATTCCCCGCTCACATAAGATGACATTATTACCATAAGAGCTTGGGGATTATTGGTCTGTCTCACTGAGATGGAGAAAGTCAAGTATTCGTTCAAAATTTTTCAGAAAACAGCAAACAGATCATTCATGGTTAACTCCATGACAAGCCATACTACAAAAGTTGACGAGGAAATCTTTGAAAAGAATAGGCAAATATTATGGGACAACAAGATTCCGGCAACCAAAGAAACTAGCCGGAAGTTCTGCAACATGGCTCATGTGGCAAGATGGCAGGACTATATCTGCCCGAGCTGCCCAGAGCAGAAAGCGCCACTGTTCGGGAAAGGATTCCCTGTCAAAAGGGACCAAAAGAAAGATGACAAAGCAGGACCGAGCAAACGTGGAAGATTCCCACGCGGACTGCAAAAACCAAATTTCTAGGGACCATAGGGAGACAAGAGTCATGTGACTCTGACAAAGACCACTACCATTATAAAAAGAGAACAAAATGGTAGGACAACCTCTTCTGCCGAAAGTCGAAGGGACCACAAGATACCAAACAAGAAAGAAGACGCATGCAATGGCGTCTAATGATAAACAAGATTTGAAGTCCGGATTTCACATCCACCTCCAGACTTCTATAAATACCAAGGCATTCAGGAAGCTAAGGACATCGAAAATTCTCCACAGTTTTCTGAAAATAAATATTAGAGTCTCCAAGTTTTTTAATTGTTCAACATTCGTAGCTTGGTAATATTTCTTTTCTTTCTTTTGTAATCATTTGTAATATTGTTCTGTTTTAGTTTATGTGTTCTTAAGTCAAGCATCATATATATGAAAGGCTAAACAAGCCCGTCTCCTCCCAAAATGAGACGTTTTAATGTAACAGATATTATAAGTATTCCAGAATAAAAATAAGGCTGTTGCCCATCTATCCCTCAGATTTCTTTAAATCTTTTTTATATCTTGATTATACCTTACGCCCTAAGGTAGAAAACGAATTAGGGCTGTGCTGTACGGTTTCTGAAGCAGTCGGATAACTGGCAGACTAACCTCGCTTGTGAGCTGAGTTTGGATGGTGAGGACCCAGTTGTAAAACAGTCTGGAGGCAGTAAGTTTTCGACTGGTGGCTTTGCGACACACCTCACCCAGTGCCATTATGGTCAAAATGGTATATTTCAGTTTATTAAATTTTTTATTTTAATACGGAAGCATGATGGGCCTGTTATTTATTTTTTAACATGATCTTCAAATCGGGTTTTGAATTATAATTAGAAGAACATTATATGAACAGTGAGTCCTTTGCAAAAGTATGCTTTTGGGTTCACCCGAGATGACAGAAACTGAAGGATCTCATGTTCATAAATGCTATTATTTGATGAATATTAGGATAAAGAAGATGATAAATAGTATATAGATGCATATTTGTTCTTTAAACATTTTCTTAGGGTTAAGAATGCAATTTTATTAAGAGTTGGTTGGATCGCGTGAACCACTTGGACCAAATGGACCACATAGGGTTATTAAAGTCATTTCAACCAATAATGGACCTAGATGAACTAATGTTTTTTAGCTAGACTAGGATGAATTAATTTTCAGGAAATGGTATCGGCCCGTAATTTTCCCTTTAATTTACTAATTATATCCAATTGGGCCATAATACAATTGGGCCTTCCAAAATGTCATCCAGGGTCTAGAGTACTATTTTTTAATTGATCTTAAAAGACTATTGGGTTGTTCTTGGCCCAATAAGTCCAATTAATTAGGGCGAAAAGATAAAATATTTTTCCAATTTTTTAATATTTTTGTCCTCCGACCAAAATTCTAAAACACCCCTGATCAGTCAGTCGTGGTTGAAACAAGACTGCAACTCCGCGGGAGCCTGTGGTTCGACTAGTCAAACTTGAATACCGGAATGTTGGTCTATGGACCCGACTGTGGTCCAAATCGTGGATGGGCTTGGAATGCAAAATATGATTGCTAGCCACCACGCCTCGTTGAATGCGTACATTTGGACCTACTTTACAGCATCGGTCCTGCGCACGGCTTCGTGCTTATGCTTGCTTCCAAAAATTTCCCAAGTATCTACTTTTCGACCTCAGTCCTAAAATTTCAAATGCAACATCAAGTTATCAATACTAGCGACCATTGCACGAGTTGCATGTATATATAATCGATTATTTTATATAATATATTCTTTTATTACAATAAATATTTATAAAAAATACTTTATTTTTTAGTAACTTGTTTGTCTTAATTTGAATTTTAAAATATAATAATTTTTTTGGTTTTTTATTTCTTCAAATTGTTTATATTTTTAAATTATCAATGAAGCTTGTGTTTTATTATTTAGATTGATTGATTATTTTTTGTATGCGATGATATTCTTGAAATATAAAAAATTGGCATAACATAACGTGAGGGGTAATATTTGAATTATGAAAAATGCTTCACCAAGATAGTTACTCTAATATCCTCACACTTTATAATATAGTATAGTATAGATAGTACAGATAAATATATTTTATTTATTTTAAAATTAAAAATAATTATAGTAGGTGCTTTTTGGAGAGTTACAAATTCATTAATAGCGATCATTCTTATTTTATATGATTAAATATCTAACTTTTAACAAGATTTTTTATTTTATTTTTTAGGGATTGAAGTGCTTAGTCGCGGTTGGAATATAAAACCAGAAATTAATTTTTTGTTGGTAGTTTATGTTGGAGACTAACTAGAAGGATGGGAGTAAATTAACTAAAAAAAATATGGAAATGAGTTTGAAGTAACAATCAGTTATTAAATTTGTGGATGAAAATGAAATTCACGCGCGCGTATGGGTGTTTATTTTTTAAAAATATCTATTTTTGGTATTCAGATATACCATTGAACGACAGATCTGTGCTAGTCAGACTGGTTGTCTCTCTTGTTCTCTTTGAAACGAACTCGAGTTCGAGTCCTGTTAAAAATATTTGCTTCTCCCAAGTTAATATATATATATATATACTTTAAAACTTTTATGACCATGTCGTAGAAATCTACTCTGTTGAATGAATGCCGAATGTGTTAATATTCATTTATTTTACTCAAATTAATTAGTTAGAAAAAGTAATTTAAAATTAAGTGTTATTTTAATCCATATATTTTGATAGAAACTTCATCTAAAATTGAACATTTGATGTCACACTTCAACATTTATTATATTATATAGGCCAACCCAGAGGCATGTCGTACCTGCATTTACAGGAAGTCTCATGTTCGAGAACTTATTCCTCGTAATAAGTTTAAAAAAAACTTTTAGTATATTATATGATTTTCTAATTTAAAATTGTTGGAAATAAAGGAAACGGTTATTAGTTTTGAAATGAAATTGGAGGGAGTAGTTTTACTATCCAACTCCCATGTAACTCCTACATGACCTCCCATTATTTTGTATGGGATATAACTAACATTTCAAAAGACTAACACAAACAATTCATTGTGCAATTTTAGTATGGAAAATTAGCCCAAAATTGGCACTTAGTTTGACCATTTCAAACATCAAATTTACATATTCTTTGAGGTTCTTGGATTGCGCAAACATAATACACTTCCTAGTGATTGTATTGACGCTTCGGGCAAGAAAAATTGTCCAAAACAACGACGTAATCTTAACCCGGTTATTCAATCCGACAAACGAGTTAGTATCGTTTATATTTATGATTATCGAAATCCATCGACAATAATTGCCAATGGTGGTCCCTCCCATTTGAGATTGTGATATTACCATACATTGTCAAATATTTGATTGAATCTTATTTTCTTACTACATGAAAAATTATGAGCAGCAACCTCGGTCAAGCACGATGCAGCAACTCAAGCGTTAATTGTTAAAAATATGTAGTGTTTTCAGACACTTCCATTGATAAAGCTCGAGTTTTTTTAAAAAAAAAACTAAAAAAAAATTTATATGGTATCAAAGCCATATGGTGTCCTACTCACAACCCGGAAAATATTTGTATAAACCTGGTTTAGATCCTACTTATGGATCAACTCAATATGATTTGTCTAAAATAATTGATAAAATAATTGATATATTAGTTTACGTTTTTTTTTTAAAATGTGTTGTGTTTTAATTTTAAGTTAGTATTTCTCCTCGAGACCCTAGGAGCACAATCCACATATATTTCATCAATTGGTCTCAAACGGATTGTATTTCTTATCTAATTTATGATAAACTTGCACATGTAAATTTCATATATTAATGGCCTTGTGATAAATTCCTAGGTCGCGGGTCAAGTGCAGGAACTGGATCTCACGAAGGTCCAACAGGCTATGATGGCTACCATGCAAGCTCACACCTGTTTAAGGGACAATCTTTATATTCCCCTCCGACGGGATGCTTCAATAGTGAAGCTAAAGTCGTGTTTCATAGAGCCGGGCTCATCAACCGGTGTGATGGATTCAAGTACCACCACTACGGGTCATAGTATTGATCCTTTCGAGGAAAATACATAAGGAAAAATTGATTCTCAGGTGTCTAGGATATCTGAAGAATCAAGCCAACCCAGCACGTCAGGGGTTAAAGATGGAGAGATTAATCTTAGGCCATCGGCGGGCAAGTTTAATGTTAATATTAACGAGATTAAAATTTCCCCAACTTTCCCTTTGCAGGAATATCAAAGAACATGGGAGAAACTTTATACAAGAGTGTGTGTAATTCCTGGAAAAATAACAGCAGACAGGTCAGGAAAATACCCAAGAATGTGGATGCATCCTGGTGTCAATCCAGAAAGTGTTCGTGAATGTTTGATTTTGGTTTTCTAGCCTCATTCTTTACCACAACGCCAAGTTTTCCGGAAATCATGAAATTACAGGATTGAATCTACAAAGGAGTGTATGACTCATGGCAAAATAATAATACACTTGGATGATGAGATGTTCTGGAGCTAAAATTCCTAACTGCAGCCCCAGAAGTTACAGGAAAAGGCCTTCATCACAGCTTCTATTTCATGAAGTTACAAAGGCCTAACTGTAAGGCGATGGACCAAATAAGGGTATGTCTCACCGAGATGGACATAGCCAAGTACCCATTCAAAATTTTCCAGAAAACTGCAAACATGTCATTCATGGTTAACATCATGACAAGCCACACTACGAAATTTACCGATGAAATCTTTGAAAAGAAAAGGAAAATATTCTGGGATAATGTTGGAAGATGGAAGGATTACATCTGCCCGAGCTGCCAGATCAAAAAGAACCACTGTTCGGGAAAGGATTCCCTGTCAAGAGGGGCCATAAGAAAGAAGACAAAGCGGGACCAGAAAAACGTAGAAGATTCCCACACGGAACGTAAAAACCAAATTTCTAGGGACCACAGGGAGACAAGAGGCATGTGACTCTGACGACGATCACTACCATTATCAAAAGAAAACAAGATGGTAGAACAACCTCTTCTGCCGAAGGTAGAAGGGACCACAAGAAACCAAACAAGAAAGAGGACGCATGAAATGATGTCTGATTATAAACAAAGTTTGAAGTCCGGATTTCACATCCTCCAGACTTCTATAGTTGTGATGACCCCAAAATTTGCCTATTCAAGTGCATTTCACAATCATGACATTAGCCATTCAAGGCTGTTAGGATCGGACTGGAGTGTTTAGAGGGGGGTGAATGAACACTCCTTTTAAAAATTAATCCTTACTGATTTCTCTCAGGTTAGTGAGTGAAATCTGGTTCTCAATCAACCTTTAAGCAGAACAGACAACTGAATATGAGAGTGCAGAAACGGTCTGTTCTTGGCTAGTAAGAATGGCTTGATGGCTATAAAATGTAACACAATACAGAATGTAAATAGACAAGATGTGTTTCTGGAAGTTCGAAGACAAATCCTTCTACGTCTCGCCTTCTTCCAATCAAGGAAGGATTCACTAGAAGACTTTGAGTAATACAACTACTTGTACAACCCCGATTCAGCTGGATTTACCCCATTACCAGACTGAAACTCCTACTCTCTCAATCTGTTTAGACACAATCTGTCTGACAGTTACAATTGAATCTCACTCTTCTATCTTAGTACAAATACAAAAGATATAGTGAATTTATCTACACACAAAATGATCCTTTATATGATCAAATATTACAATACTTTGTGCTTATGAAAACTTTGAGCAAACTGGTAAGATGAATATCTTTCAGCGACGGTTCTACTCAAGAATGTTTTGACTTGTAAGCTTGTGTTGTTTTGTTTCTTGATTTATCAGTAAAAGTCTCCTTTCGAGTATCTTAGTTGCATCCTTATTTAGTCGTTTATACCAACGACGCTATTTCCTTTTCTGTGCAACTCTTGACTCTGTTCATTCTCTGAACAAGCTTCAGTCTTCTTCTTTTAGACACTTTCCCTTCTAGCCTGTGCTTTCGGCGTTTGTCAGGTAGACTCTCCTTTGTCTATTTACCATTAAGGTAATCTTCAGTCCTTGGTCTTTTTCAGCATTAAATGCATTATTAAATGCTTCAATAAATAGCCGTTAATTATTTGGACTGAAGGACGAAGCTTACTTAACTTCGTCTGCTCTGATCTGATCTTCATTGAGCTGATCTGTGCTTCGATCTGGTCAGACTGGTTTGCATCAACCCGTTCTGATTTTGCAATAGACTATATCGGTCTGATCTGTTTTGTCATGGCTCGATCGGTCTGGTCTGTTTTGTCATCTTTAAAATCCGGAACTAACAAATTCCCCATTTTTGATGATGACAAAACCTAGCTTTTATGTCCTCTTATAAAGTCTTTTAATTCTTTGAAGGGTATTCTTTCGGATCGATTAAATCTTCTTGTTCAAAATAAATGAACACTGGAAGTTGTAGTTCAGATCTATTATGTCGTTTTGTTCAAAATAAATGAACTATTCAAAATAAATGAATAAGACTCAGATATGCGATTGAAAGACTTTGATTTTATTGATAAGTCTGATGAATACATTTATATGTCAAAGTTCATTCAGATTGGTATCTACTTCTTCGCTGAGGACTGCTGAGATTGCTTGAATTCCTTCTTCTTTTCTCCATTTTTGTCAGCAGCAATCTCCTGAAGGAAATCTACGATCTGCGTAAGCTGAGCGCAAATAACATCCATGCGAGTGTCTTGAGCAAGGAGGGATTTGGCAACTGTAGTTTTAACTTCAGTAGCCAGCTCGATCTGTTCTTTTCTCAGGTTGTTCTTGTATGAAGCTTGCTGAGAGAACAAATCATTCAGGCCACGCTAAATACTGCCGATGCTTGCCGTCATCTTGTCTCTGAAAAGATTCAAAGTCCAAATGTGTAATCATTTGGCTTTGATGAACTTCTCTTACTCGTTGAGAGAAAAAGAGACAATTTTCAGAGAGTTCGTGATGGGACTTGGCGAGAGATGAAGCTTTGTCAGTGGGATGGTCTGGGGAGTGATCAGTAGGTGACGTAGTCAGATCAATTGCTGCCTCAACCGGTACGATTGTAGAATCAGCAGATTGGCGTATATCGGATCGGATCAATTTGACCAAATCCGTAGAAAACTCTTGCACAAAAGCCAAATCTGCAGCAGACTGATCTGGAGGAGTGATAGGTCTAGTAGGCTCCTCAACCTGTATAGCTGCAACTATTGTTCACACAACTAGATCTGGATCGACAAAGTCTGGTGGGACAACTGTCGGAGGTGCGTCTAGTGTGCTGGTCTGAATATTTGAGACTGAAGATACAAACAGAATGGAAGTTGTTGGAGATTCCAGCAAGACATCCATTGCCTCATTCTCTGCAGCAGACGGAGCATTGGTCAGTGGCGGCTCCGCTGTCTCAGAAATAGGTGGCTCAGAGATTGGCTCTGCCATAATCTTGCTTGCAGTTGGGTGATCTGGACTGGGAATCGGAGTTGATATGTTGAGCCTCCGACATTGCAAGCGAACAGCCATGTGGAGAGTGAGAATGTCCATCTCCAGCTGAGCAATGACCGCACCGTCATCCTTGGCAGTCGGGCTGGTGGCATCAAAATTCGCCTTTTTGGCTGTGATAAGCAAGTTTGCCAGCCTTATTCTGTGATTAGCTCTGAACAACTCCTTGCGATGTACCGCAATCCGCACGTCATTGGTTTCTGTCCCTTTCAGGACTTCTTGTTCCATTTTATGGAGCCGCTTGAGCTTGCCGAAGAACAGACTAAAGTGGTTGACCGTTCTGTATTCGACCCATTCATCAACACTACTGTAAGCTCCTGCACTTTGTCTTCTATATCTTCCATGGCAATGTCAATTGAGGTTCGAGCGGCGGACTTAGGCTTGGAAGAGACAGGCTCATTTAAGACAGCTTTGCCTTTTCCAACATCAGACGAGGGCGTAATCCCTGATTGGGTGTAGTCACACAGTTTTTTAATAACAATTCCCTTGACCACATGGATAGTGGAGGGGACACGGATAGTGACCTTGGGTGCAGTGGTTGGAGCTTTGGACGGATGAGTTTTTGATGGTTGAGGTGGAGCTTGGGTTTTTGGTGTTGGAGCTCGGGTTTTTGGTGTTGGAGATTGGGATGCAGTGGTGACTTTTGTTGAAGGTAAGATGGATATGGGTTTGGGGTTTAAGGTTGACAATGGCTTGGTGATCTGGGTTCGTGGCTTTGTTAGAGGAGGTTTGGCTGGGGATGAAGTAGTAGAGGCAGACTGAGTTTCATCTGAGTCAGTCTGTACTGTCAGTTTGCGCTTAACTATAGTCTTTCTTTCAGCAGCCTGTTCCTGTCCAATTTCGATCTTTACAGCCAACAGATCAGAAGGAGTGGGGGGAGCACCTTTGGACTTAAGTAATTACAACCCCTTGGGGTTAAGGATTTTGAAGGGATTGAGTGTTGATGGCTTCCCCAGCTCGATGTCCATCGACTCCAAAAGCTTGCTGAGTGGAATAACGAAGCAGACAACCTGTTTTGCTGCAATAACTATTTCTAGCAGAACTTCAAACAAAATAGCGGACCAGTTCATCTTCAGTCCGGAATGGATAGCAATAGCAGCCATTGCTCTGAATTTCTCAGAGGTTACTGCATCATAGCTTCCAGCCTTGCCCAGCAGTGGCTTGCCAACGATATCACACAGAACCTGAAAGTGAAACATCATTTCTTTCTTCTTGAATGATGGCTGCAGATTCTGTCCAAAAATTGATACTCGGCCCTGAAACTTTTCAAGGGTGGCCTGAGATATGTGACCAAAATCGGACATTCCGGTGGTAGGAAGTCCAAAGGTCTTTGATAGCGCCATCTGAGAAATGTCGATGGATTTTCCCTTGACGGAAGTAGAGATGTACGTCTTGTGGGAAACAGCGTTGTCGAACAGCTCTCTAATCTCCGATTCGTAAACCACCGTACCACATTCCAGAAAATTCCTTAATCCTGAAGATTCCAAGGATTTGAACATTGACACCATCTCTGGATCTTCAGCTCTGTAAATCGTATCAAACTCAACAGACAAAGAGTTGTGAGTGATAGTTGCCATTTGAGTAAGTGTTATGAAAGTAGGGAAGATGGAAGGATTTGAAGATATGAACAGACTGTTAGTAACCCCATGAGCATACAGCGCAGCGGAATAAAATTTTGGGATTACAAACCAGCGATCTATACATAGGGATTCATATCGGATTAGAGAATTACATAAGAGTCTTACCCTTGTAGCGCGTTTGAAGCAGAATCCACGGAGCTGCACCACGTCCTACGCCTTCTCCGAGTCAATAGCAAAACTCGATTGGTTTTGCCTCAACGGTATCCACACGATCAAATCGGGTGAAGGGATGGATTAATAACACGTTGCTAGACAAGTTATTAATCCGATACACGAAGCTAACTCGATTCACAATCGAAGATGGCACGAAAAACCACCAAGAACCACACGGCTATGATAGAGCCGAGAGTTCAACTTGGTGCGGCCGAGAGCTTCCTTTGGGTGGCTAGGTTTTGTTCTTTTGATCTTGTCTTACAATTAAAAACCTTGCAATCATATTAAATATGATTAATTAAAGGCTTTCTTAAAGCTTCATGGGCTTAAGCCCATGATTTAATTAATCCTTATGATTATTAATTAAGACTCCTCTTAATTATTTAATTCATCCCATGAATTTAATTTCCCTTCTCGATTTAATCTTTTGTGCGACCCGATAGGATCTCGTAATGTTGGCAGTGACATAAAATCTCATTTTATGTCGCAAGCATCGAGCGGTATCTAGCAACACATCGATGCTACCCAAATTACGAGAATGTCAATGACTCGACATAACCTTTAGAACTTGTGATAATATTAATCATGTAACTTAATGTCCTTTGTGTTTAGATTGAACACGAGTCATGGAATAGTCATACTCGTATATTCAATCTTCATTTCTTGATCCCCAAGTAGAACTAGAATAAACGAATAAGCTCGATATCTCATATCGACTCATTCGAGCATGGCCATGCATTTTAGTTCTCACTTGATCAAGGGCCAAACACATCTCCTGTTATATAGGAGGGACAAATCCTATCTCGATCAGTCAACATCCCTCTACATAATTCGTAGTGTATCCAATAGTCGCCTTTATAGTATACCCTGTTACGGGTAACGTTTGACGATATCAAGATACATAACTCCTTATGTTGGGATCTCTGATGATCACAAGTCGTAAGGATTACATACATTATTATCACTATGAGAATTGCATATGACGATCATATAACTATCCATGTTGCATTCTCATGGTGGGTCTGTTCAGTACATCGTTCTCTAACATGTACCCATATGTTGATTTGATATCTCATATCAATGAACAATTCATCGATCAACATATACTAGTCTATACGTATTATCATTATCCCTTTCATGATAATACTTGACTAGGAACTTCTTTAAGAATAATACAATATTATTCTAAGGACATTAACATATATATTAATTCACAATGCACAGTTAAAAGAATAATATATAATAATGAATTGCCATTCATAAATCCATAAACATTGTATGTCTTAAACAATCATCTAATGACTTGTCTTAGGGCATATCCCAACAAATCTCCCACTTGCACTAAGACCACTCAGACATATACCTAATGCCTAGAGATCTAGTATGACGATCATGCTTCTGCTGTGACAGCGGCTTCGTCAATGGGTCAGATACATTATCATCTGTTGGTACTTTGCATATTTTAACATCTCCCCTTTCAACGATTTCTCGAATGAAATGGAAACGCCTAAGTATGTGTTTGGATCTTTGGTGAGATCTTGGTTCCTTAGCCAATGCGATCGCTCCATTGTTGTCACAATAGAGTTCTATCGGATCTTTAATGCTAGGCACCACTCCAAGTTCAGAAATGAACTTCCTCATCCAAACAGCTTCCTTTGCTGCATCCGAGGCAGCAATATACTCAGCTTCCGTTGTAGAATCGGCTACTGTTTCTTGCTTTGAACTCTTCCAGCTCACAGCACCTCCATTTAGGCAATACACATATTCAGATTGCGATCGAAAATCATCTTTGTCGGTTTGGAAGCTTGCATCAGTGTAACCCATTACATTGAGCTCTTCCTCACCTCCATAAATCAATAATGTATCCTTAGTCCTTCTCAAGTACTTTAGGATATTCTTGACAGCAATCCAGTGACCTTCACCTGGATCAACTTGATATCTGCTCGTCATGCTCAAAACATACGATACATCGGGACGAGTACATATCATGGCATACATGATAGATCCAATAGCTGACGCGTATGGAATCTTGCTCATGCGTTGTCTCTCATCTGGTGTTGAAGGACACTGTTCCTTCGAGAGATAAATACCATGTGTCATAGGCACGAATCCTTTCTTGGATTCTTGCATGCTAAACCTTTTAAGCACCTTGTCTATGTACGTACTTTGACTTAGACCAAGAAGCCTTCTCGATCTATCTCTATAGATCTTGATTCCTAATACATAGGTGGCTTCTCCTAAGTCTTTCATCGAAAAGCAATTCCCTAGCCAAATCTTTACAGATTGCAAGGCAGGGATATCATTTCCAATAAGAAGTATGTCATCTACATACAACACTAGGAAAATGATTACGCTCCCACTGACCTTCTTGTAGACACAAGGTTCATCTTCATTTTTGATAAAACCAAACTCTTTGATTGCATCATCAAAACGAAGATTCCAACTCCGAGAAGCTTGCTTCAATCCATAAATGGATCGTTGTAGCTTGCATATCTTTCCAGCATCCTTTGGATCGACAAAACCCTCGGGCTGTGTCATGTACACATCCTCGAGCAGATTTCCATTAAGGAAAGCTGTTTTGACATCCATCTGCCAGATTTCATAATCATGAAATGCAGCTATTGCAAGTAAGATCCTTATGGATTTAACCATGGCCACTGGTGAAAAGGTTTCATCATAGTCAATACCATGAATTTGTTTGAATCCTTTTTGCAACCAGCCGACCTTTATAGGTTTGTACGTTACCATCCATATCGGTCTTTTTCTTGAAAATCCATTTGCACCCTATGGGTCGTACCCCTTCAGGTGGATCAACCAAAGTCCATACTTGGTTTGCATACATGGATTCCATCTCAGATTTCATGGCCTCTTGCCATTTCTCAGAATCATTGCCCATAATAGCTTGTTGATAAGATGACGGCTCATCCTCATCAATAAGTAGTAAGTCACCTTGTTGAGTCACAAGAAATCCATATCTCTGTGGCTCCCGGTGTTCTCTTACAGACCTACGCTAGGCTTGTGTCTCTTGAGTAGGTACTTCTTCCACAACAGCTTGTGGTGCCTGCTCTGCTTCCATCTCAATCTCAGGTTCAGTGTTTTCTTGTGGTTGAACTTCACTAAGTTCTATTTTTCTCCCACTGGTTTTTCTAGAAATAAATTCTCTTTCAAGAAATACACCAGTCCGAGCAACAACTACTTTGTTCTCAGTGGGATAATAGAAATAGTACCCTTTCGATTCCTTAGGATACCCCACAAATAAACACTTATCAGATTTGGGTCCAAGTTTGTTAGTGGCGTGACGTCTAACGAAAGCCTCACAACCCCAAATCTTCATAAAAGACATACTAGGACGCTTCCCAGTCCATATCTCATATGGTGTCTTTTCCACTGATTTAGATGGAACACGGTTCAGTAAGAAAATCGCTGTTTCTAGAGCGTGTCCCCAAAACGATATCGGAAGATCTGCATGACTCATCATTGATCTAACCATGTCTAACAAGGTTCGATTTCTCCTCTCGGATACACCATTCCATTGTGGAGTATACGGAGGAGTGAGTTGTGGGACTATCCCACACTCCTTTAGATAGTCATGAAACTCTTGGCTTAAGTATTCTCCTCCTCGATCTGATCGAAGGATTTTGATACTTTTGCCAAGTTGGTTTTGCACTTCATTCTTGAAATCTTTGAACTTTTCAAAGGTTTCATGTTTATGTTTCATTAGGTACACATACCCATATCTACTGAGGTCATCAGTAAATGTAACGAAGTATTGAAAACCACCTCTAGCTTGTGTACTTATTGGTCCACATACATCACTATGTATTAGTCCCAATAAAACATTTGCCCTTTCAACATGTCCCTTGAAAGGGGCTTTTGTCATCTTGCCCATTAAACAAGATTCGCATGTTTCATATGATTCAAAATCAAATGAATCTAATACTCCATCCTTATGAAGTTTAGATATGCGGTTCTCGTTTATGTGGCCCAAGCGACAGTGCCAGAGATAAGTCGGATTACAATCATTATTTTTTAATCCTTTTAGTATTTATGTTATAGATAGGCATATCAAGATTTAATACATAAAGACCATTCACCATTTGTGCACTAGCATAAAACATATCATTTAAATAAATAGAACAACAATTGTCCTTTATTATAAATGAAAAATCATACTTGTCTAAACAAGAAATAGAAATAATGTTTTTAGTAATTGAAGGCACAAAATAACAGTCTTTCAAAATCAATGATAAACCAGAAGGTAAAGCTAAATGATAATCTCCTATAGCTAATGCAGCAACTCTTGCTCCATTTCCAACTCGGAGATCAACTTCACCTTTCGCCAATGTCCTACTCCTTTTGAGATCCTGCACATTTACACAAATGTGAGATCCACATCCAGTATCTAATACCCATGATGAAGAAGTAGATAAATTGACTTCTATAACAAAAATACCTGAAGCGGAAGTCACACTTCCTTTCTTTAGATCCTCCAGATATACTTTGCAGTTTCTTTTCCAATGGCCGGTCTCACCGCAATGGAAACAGTTCCCTTCCTTTGCTATCCCTCCCTTTGGCTTCAGTGCATAAGACTTTGGCTTAGATTTAGCAAAGAACTTCTTTGCTTTCTTGTTGCCTTTAGCTTTGGCCCTTCCTTTGCCTTTATTCACAATAAGGACATTTGTGGCCTTAGTCTTCTTAGTATTTGCTTCATATGTTCTCAACATACCAAGCAACTGGGGCAGAGTCTTTTCCATATCAGTCATATTGTAATTTACTACAAATTGACTGAAGCTCTCCGGCAACGATTGCAGATTACATCGGTGGCCAACTCTTGGTCCAATGGAAAACCTAGCTTGTCCAGATTCTCAATGTACCCAATCATCTTGAGTACATGAGTTCCAACCAAGCTTCCTTCTACCATCCTGCACTGGAATAACGCTTTAGAGACGTCATACCTCTCTTGTCTAGCTTGCTGTTGGTACAACTGCTTTAAGTGTTCGATCATATCGAACGCCTCCATTTCCTCATGTTGCTTCTGAAGCTCAGAGTTCATGGTGGCAAGCATGAGGCACCCAACATCAAGTGCGTCACTCTGATGCTTCTTGTAAGCATCTTTTTCAGCTCTTGTAGCTGTTAGGGGAGGTTCTTCAGCGAGTAAGGGTTCCTCTAGGACATATTGTTTCTTTTCTTGTTTGAGGACTATCCTCAAGTTCCTATGCCAGTCTAGGAAATTCGTCCCATTTAATTTGTCCTTCTCAAGGACCGATCGCAGTGATAAAGTGCTAGTAACGTTGTTAGTTGCCATGGATATCTACAATATAAATATGCAAAATAAGTTTATGATTTAAATCATTTAACATGGTCTTATATTAAATGATACTCCCACTATTTTGTTTGAAAAATATCAACCCTCGAAATCTTTAGTGGGCCAAGATCCATATTTCACTTAATCTTGAGTTAGCTTTGGCTAATCGCCCAAGACTCGGTTATTTAGGTAGACAACACTTTGTCAATTATATCACATATAATTCTTGGATAGTTGGACGAACAACGCTTTGTTCAATTCATCAAATGAATTAAAATCCAACCCATGCCTCTAGGTTCCCAATCCTATTGAGATAACCTAGTTAAGTCGTACCCAATTAAAGTATGACGGATATCACTTTTATCCTTTCGCGCCTTACTAAGATTGCCACGGTGCTTTGCTTTGGCAAACCCACACATGTACAATCGAAGTTATTGACGAGTACTTTTATTTGGAAGGCATCTAAAACTTAATATTTTAGAGGGATTTATTGATCTCATGATTAATTTGATAATTTAAAATATGTCCACTACATATAGTTGTATACATATCTACATATATGTGTAATACTATTATCAAACTAAAACATAAGATAAATCATGCATCAACATACATAATTAAAACGTGACATGGTTATAGCCCCTACTAATGAGTTTCTCAAGCCAATGAAAAACTCCTATGAGTCAACCTAAGGTAACTTCATAAGCTCCTTCCTTTGGCTCCAATTTATGAATGGCCTCCTCATCCCGGCACGATGCTCCATCTTCATTGATCACCATCAATAAAATAAACTACACTATTTACAAGATATAGAATTCCTCGATTCACATTCGAGGGGAACATAGGGGAGGGATTACATTTAGAATAAAATAGAGAAAGGCACGACTCGCAGGTCGTATTATAAATTACAATCATTCACAAATCCTATCTAATAGGTCAAAGGGTTATAACCACGCACCATGCTCAAACAACACATAAAGCATGCATTAACATTTAATTAATTAAATTCTAAACATTTTAAATTTAATTTTAATTAAAACTGTAATATAATTTTTGAAAAATTATCGTACGCTCGGGACATCACATGCCACGAATTAAAGCGACTAAAACACGAACCACCATGGTTCGAACCAAAACCCACGGCTGGACCAATAGTGGGCCTAGGGTTCGAAACCCTAGCCCATGGCCGAGCCATGGTCCATGCGGCGGCTTGGGTGCGGCGCTGCTAGGGTTCCAAACCCTAGCCGCCTTGCACCATGTTGATTCTATCGAGCCAACTTGCACCTTTTCAATACTTTATCGAGCCAATAGAGTTCAAAACCCTAGATAGTGCGACGGCTTGACCCATGCTCGAGCCAGGGTCCGAACCCTAGCCCTTAAGCGGCGGCCGAGAGGCTTATGTGACTAGGGTTCAAAACCCTAGCCTATTGGAAGCGGCGGCCGAGCCATGGTGACTAGGGTTCGAAACCCTAGCACCTAGGTGGCGTCGGCCGTGAGCCATACTCGAGCTAATGTTCCGGTTTTTGATCACGAATTATCATATATTTCGATCCGTCAATTATATCATATATATTATCATACGATGATTTTCACAAAATCGATTTTTCCATATCATATATGAAAATACAGTTTTAAATAGCATGCAATATAAATTCTAACATGATTAAACTATTTAACCACATAAATCCGATATGAGCCTTGAACCTGGCTCTGATACCACTGTTAGTAACCCCATGAGCATACAGCGCAGCGGAATAAAATTTTGGGATTACAAACCAGCGATCTATACATAGGGATTCATATCGGATTAGAGAATTACATAAGAGTCTTACCCTTGTAGCGCGTTTGAAGCAGAATCCACGGAGCTGCACCACGTCCTACGCCTTCTCCGAGTCAATAGCAAAACTCGATTGGTTTTGCCTCAACGGTATCCACACGATCAAATCGGGTGAAGGGATGGATTAATAACACGTTGCTAGACAAGTTATTAATCCGATACACGAAGCTAACTCGATTCACAATCGAAGATGGCACGAAAAACCACCAAGAACCACACGGCTATGATAGAGCCGAGAGTTCAACTTAGTGCGGCCGAGAGCTTCCTTTGGGTGGCTAGGTTTTGTTCTTTTGATCTTGTCTTACAATTAAAAACTTTGCAATCATATTAAATATGATTAATTAAAGGCTTTCTTAAAGCTTCATGGGCTTAAGCCCATGATTTAATTAATCCTTATGATTATTAATTAAGACTCCTCTTAATTATTTAATTCATCCCATGAATTTAATTTCCCTTCTCGATTTAATCTTTTGTGCGACCCGATAGGATCTCGTAATGTTGGCAGTGACATAAAATCTCATTTTATGTCGCAAGCATCGAGCGGTATCTAGCAACACATCGATGCTACCCAAATTACGAGAATGTCAATGACTCGACATAACCTTTAGAACTTGTGATAATATTAATCATGTAACTTAATCCCTTTGTCCTTTGTGTTTAGATTGAACACGAGTCATGGAATAGTCATACTCGTATATTCAATCTTCATTTCTTGATCCCCAAGTAGAACTAGAATAAACGAATAAGCTCGATATCTCATATCGACTCATTCGAGCATGGCCATGCATTTTAGTTCTCACTTGATCAAGGGCCAAACACATCTCCTGTTATATAGGAGGGACAAATCCTATCTCGATCAGTCAACATCCCTCTACATAATTCGTAGTGTATCCAATAGTCGCCTTTATAGTATACCCTGTTACGGGTAACGTTTGACGATATCAAGATACATAACTCCTTATGTTGGGATCTCTGATGATCACAAGTCGTAAGGATTACATACATTATTATCACTATGAGAATTGCATATGACGATCATATAACTATCCATGTTGCATTCTCATGGTGGGTCTGTTCAGTACATCGTTCTCTAACATGTACCCATATGTTGATTTGATATCTCATATCAATGAACAATTCATCGATCAACATATACTAGTCTATACGTATTATCATTATCCCTTTCATGATAATACTTGACTAGGAACTTCTTTAAGAATAATACAATATTATTCTAAGGACATTAACATATATATTAATTCACAATGCACAGTTAAAAGAATAATATATAATAATGAATTGCCATTCATAAATCCATAAACATTGTATGTCTTAAACAATCATCTAATGACTTGTCTTAGGGCATATCCAACACAGACAACAGTAATTTGTAAAGAGTGAATTCTAAACGAAATGTACAGCCTGTTAAATAGGAGATATTGGACACGTGTCTATATCTCGATGACTGATATTTAAGAATTCAAATTTTAACGGACAAGATGAGAGAAAAGTAAGGCGGTTAAATTTCGATCAGTCCAGGCTGTTAAAAATACTACTATGTTAAAGACTGATAGTGCTTTAAAACAGATCACAGGATAATATCAGATCGACAGAGATCAGTCTGAAAGTCTGGACCGATCTATGTCTTTCTGACCATTGTATTATCGATCTGTGCTAACACTAATTCTTTAAAACAAAATTAAGCAAACGCCAAACACATTAAGATAAATCTATTAAACCAAGAATTTGACGAAGTAATTAAACTTAGCCTCAGGGAGTGGTTTAGTGAAGATGTATGCGGCTTGCTGGTCTGTTGAAATATACTCGATCCGAATCTCCTTTTTGCCAACATGATCTCGAACAAAATGATGTCTGATATCAAGATGCTTCGTTCGAGAGTGCAAGACTGGATTATACGTTATAGCAATTGCACTTGTGTTCTCGCAGAAAATCGGAGACTCAGCAGCTTGAATGCCATAGTCTCTGAGCTGATGTTGAACCCAGAGCATTTGAGCGCAACAGCTTCCAACGGCAAGATATTTTGCCTCAGCTGTAGATGTGGCAATAGATGTTTGCTTCTTGCTAAACCACGAGATCAATCTTTCACCTAGAAATTGACAAGTCCACTGGTGCTCTTGCGATCGATCTTACACCCTGCATAGTCAACGTCTGAATATCCAATTAAGTTAAAATTTGGATCTTTGGGATACCAGAGACCAACATTCTGAGATCATTTCAAGTATTTAAGAATACGTTTAGCAGCAATAAAGTGGGTTTGCTTAGGATCAGATTGAAATCTAGCGCATATGCAGACTGAAAACATAATATCAGGCCGGCTCGCTATAAGATATAACAGCGATCCTATCAGACCTAGATACATTGTTACCTCAACTGCCGTTCCCCCTTCGTCTTTATCTAGCTTGATTGATGGACTCATTGGAGTTGATGCAATTGAGCAAGTCTCTATTCCGAATCTTTTGAGTAGCTCTTTGGTATACTTGGTTTGATTGATGAAAATACCATTGCTGAGCTGTTTGACTTGGAGACCCAGGAAGAATGACAGTTCTCCCATCATACTCATCTCAAACTGTCCTTGCATTAACTTAGAGAATTTCTCGCAGAGTTTGGGGTTAGTTGATCCAAAAATAATATCATCAACATATATTTGAACTAACAAAGTATGTTTCCCCTTAATAAATTTAACTAAAGTTTTATCTACTGAACCGATCTGAAAATCATGATCCAGATGAAATTGAGACAGAGTATCATACCAGGCTCTTGGAGCTTGTTTCAGTCCATATACTGCTTTATTCAGTAGGTATACGTGATCTGAAAACGAGTGATTTTGAAATCCAGGATGTAGACTTCCTCCTGAAGTTTACCATTAAGAAATGCATTATTCACGTCCATTTGATATACTTTGAAGTCTTTAAAAGCGGCGAATGCAAGAAATATTCGGATGGCTTCAAGTCTGGCGACTGGTGCAAAGGATTCATCGAAGTTGATTCATTCTTCTTGTCTGAAGCCCTGTGCAACCAGTCTGGCCTTGTTCCTAACTACCACACCATCTGCATCTAGCTTGTTTCTGAAGACCCATCTGGTTCCAATAACAAGCAGATCGCTTGGTCTGGGAGTTAAGCTCCAAACTTTATTTTGTTCAAACTGGTTGAGCTCTTCTTGCATGGCCTCTATCCAGTTATAATCAGTCAAAGCTTCTTTAATCTGTTTGGGTTCTAGATTAGATATGAAAGCAGCGTGAGTGAACTAATCCATCATCTGTCCTCTGGTCCTTATGGGTGTAGATGAACTTCCAATCACTAAATCAGGTGGATGCCTCTTTGTCCAGCGGTAGCTTGATTCTGGAACATCTGGCCCAGATGGAGTAGCAACATTGATATTGTCAACATCTGCCTTAACATTAGAGTTCATAACCTCCGGATCAGCTCGATCTAGAATAACTTCAGTGCCTTGATCTGGTCTATCTGGTACTTCAGGTTCCGGTGGATTGTCTCTTGATCTGTTAACTGCAATCTCATCATCACTGTTAGCTTCGAGATGGATATTTTCCATCTGATTTTGAATTAATTCTTTGTTGTCCTTAATACACAAAGATTCGGTTCGATTATTGAAGACACGATAAGCTTTACTAACAGATGAATATCCTAAGAATATTCCATTATCTGACTTATCTTCGAATGCTGTAAGATGATTCTTACCATTGTTGGGGACGTAACATTTGCAGCCGAATACATGAAAGTAAGAGATAGTCGGTCTGTTACCTGTCCATACTTCATACGGTGTTAAGTTTAGCTTCTTGTTAATCATGTATCGATTTTGTGTATAGCATGCAGTATTTATAGCCTCTGCCCAGAACTTTTGGGAAATACCAGAATCAGCAAGCATTGTTCTTGCTACCTCCTTAAGCGTTCTGTTCCTACGTTCTGCAACTCCATTTTGTTGAGGAGTTCGAGCGGCTGAGAATTCATGCTTAATTCCTTGGTCTTCTAGAAAGGATTCAAGATTTTGATTTGAGAATTCAGTGCCTTTGTCACTTCGAATCCTATCTATACCAGATGATCTTTCATTCTGAGCGCTTTTCAGCAGCTTGATCAACTTCGGACCGGTCTGATCTTTACTGCTCAAAACTATAGTCCATGTAAAGCTTGAGTAGTCATCAATAACAACAAGAGTATACAACATTCTCCCTAAACTTGTTATTGGTATAGGACCAAACAAGTCCATATGCAATAGTTCTAAGCAACGTGAGGAGGATTTGACATTCTTGTTCTTGAAGGATGATCTGATCTGTTTGCCCATTTGGAAAGCTTCACAGATCTTATCCTTAGCAAAGTCGATCTTGGGCAGACCGACAACCAAATCATGTTTACAGAGGCTAGAAATAGTCTTAAAGTTAAGACGATTCAAGCGTTTATGCAATAGCAGTGTTTATTATCATTATTCGCGATGAAACAAGTAGGATTATCAGGTTGGGTGAAATTCCAGTTAATCTTATAAGTATTCCCGTTTCTGATTCCTACAAGAATGGTCATACCATCTGATGATTTGACAGTGCAACTGTGTTTGTGAAATTCTACAGCATAACCATTATCACATAATTGACTTATGCTAATCAGATTACAGCATTGATTTTCAACTAAGATCACATCATTGATAATAATATTACCATGGACAATCTTACCCTTGCCCACGGTCTTACCCTTTGAGTTATCCCCGAAAGTAATCTTAGGACCAGCACATTCTGTGATTTCAGACAGCAGCTCGATGTTTCCCGTCATGTGTCGAGAACATCCACTGTCTAAGCACCAGTCCGACACTTGCTTCTTCATTACCTGTCATCAAACACAATTATTGTTGGTACCCAATCCTACTTGGGTCCAGAATGGATTAGCCCTTTGGGAACCCACACCTGAATCAGCTTTAATGGCTGGTGTGTGTCTGGTGTGGTGTGTGCTGAACTGTTTCGATGTTGTGTGTGATGATGTGTGTGATATGGAAGCCTTTGATTCCTATAAGGTAACCTATATCTTCGTTGAACTGGTTGTGAGTTGTGGTAGTTGGGTGGTCTTCCTTGCCTTATGTTGGAATCGAAGAGGGGGGGTGAATGAGATTCCTTGGCTACTTTAGCGTTTTAAAATGAGTTTGTAAAAATAAAATATTTTGCGCTTGCGGAAGCCTTTAGTCAATCGATAAATGCAAAGAATAAAATAAATAAATGCGTAATGAAAAATAAAGCAATAAAAGACAAAAGGATTTGTTATAGAAGTTCGGCGATGAATCGCCTACGTCTCCTCTTCCCGGTTTGATAACCTCCAACCGAGGTTCCACTAGAACAATTGGTCTTGGCCTTGAGGGCTCCAAGTTAGCCACACAACAACTCTTCCCGAGTTACAATGCTCTTCCCGAGCACACTACTCTTCCCGAGTAACACAAGCTCTTCCCGAGCACAATACTCTTCCCGAGTATACAAAGCTCTTCCCGAGCTACCAACACTCTTCACGAGTCTTCTTGGCCTTAAGGGCTCCAAGGATAGCCACACACTTGCACCAACTAGACTAGTTGATGACTTTACAATTTTCCAACTTGCTTTGGTGTTGGAGGACCTTTACAAGAAATCAAACCAAAAAGCACCTTCACGGTGTACTCACACGAAGAAACAAGACTCTAAGAAAGATAAGAATTACAAGTTCCAATACAACAACAATGTATGGAGATTGCAATGCAAATTCAAATAATAATTATCAAGACTTTTGTATAAGTTGTAGGCTTGTTCCTTAGCTTCAAAATGCTCCAAAGCATCCATATTTATAGTGTAGAAGGCCTCCAAGGCTCCTACTAGCCGTTGCTACTCATAAGGCTGAAATCACTCCAAGATCGCCTCGGACATCGCCTCGGACGATTGCTGGATCGCCTCAGGCGATCAAGAGCAAAAATTAAGGCCGTAGCTTCAGCATGTCCAAATTTTGCATCGCCTCAAACGAACTCCACATCGCCTCAGGCGTTCGTGCCATCGCCTCGGGCGTTCAGCCCATCGCCTCGGACGATCTCCCTGCGCGCATGCCCGCGCCATGCCTCGGCGTCGCTTCAGTCGATGTGCGGGGCGAAGTGCCAAATGGTTGCCATCGCCTCAGGCGTTGATCACCATCGCCTGGGGCGATCTTCCTCGCATGCTCGCCTAGCCATCGCCTCTGTCGATGTGCGTGGCGATGCCCTTCCTGGCACCCATCGCCTGGGGCGATGATCACCATCGCCTGGGGCGATCCAGGCCAGAATATGCACACTTGATTTTCTTCAATCAAAACCACTTTTCATCACTTAATCTGCACACTAAGTAGATGCATTAGTATAACAAACACAAGTTTTGTTGATCATCAAAACTCAAAGATTGACCGGGGATAATTTAACGCATTAAACACAACCATGCGTTTAAGGCTCAACAATCTCCCCCTTTTTGATGATCACAAAACTTGATAAACTTGAATAAGTAATATGCATGAAATGTGAGTAAAAATAACTCCCCCTTAACAATTGCATAACACATAAGTTATCAAGTAAATCATTAAACAAATAACTCTCCCCCTCAAACCATGCATACATAAGCTCTCCCCCTCAAACTATGCATACCTAAGCTCTCCCCCTTAAACTATGCATATATTAAGGTTCAAGTTTATCACAAAATTCTCCCCCTTTTTGTGATAATCAAAAAGCATAAAATTCAAATAAACATGGCATAATTTATATGTTGACATATAGCTTCAAATTACACATGTTCCTCATCAAACAAGATTAAATTATATAGAGATGAATCACAACCATGTGTTTAAGGTACTCAACAATTAATTCTAAAAGTTGCAATGTGTGCATATGTTCATGCATTCATGCCAAAAACAACATAATAAAAATATCAAGGCATTATAACAAATCATATAATTGCACATTTTCACATATCATATTCAAAATTGAATGTAAAGCATATCAAGCTACTTACTATAAAAAGATAAGCATACATCATGCACTTAACAACAATTATGCTAAGGGGTTATGCATTTTTCTCCAATGAATATTGAGCTTCAATATTTATTGATCACAATTAATTTGTGCCAATGAATTTTTAAATTGCTCTTTTAACATGAAAAAAATAAATTTTACCCTCAATGACAAGAGTTCGTTCTTGTCATAGGTCCAACGCCTCGAGCCTCTTCTATAGTTGTGAATAATACAAACTCCTCATTTGAGTTGCTTGGTCCTTCATCTTCCAATTCATGGTTGTCCCTACAAAACAAATTAACAATAGGAGGATCTTTGGTACCCATTTGATTTTTGGGTCCTTGAGGGTTAACTTTCAAAGGCACTTTTGGAATCCATTTCCACCTCTTATTAGGTTGGTATTGGATTCTAGCAAACCTACATTTATTCTTACTATGGCCATTTTTACAACAAAAAGTACAAGTAGGAGAATTGTGCTTGGCTTTAGCTAACAAGCTTGAAAATGTTTTAGATTTGCTTGAGAAGCCTAGCCCGGCTTTATCAAAGCTACAACGTTGCAAGCCAAGCAACTCATTCATCTTTAAACTACTATCATTAAACTTGGCAAAAGACGTCTTTAAATCATGCACTTGATTTTTCAAATAATATTTTCTTCTTCCTTTTTAGCCAAGTCTAGCTTAAGCACTTTATTGTTCTTCTTGGTTCTACCAAGACAATCAATGAGTTCATTATAAGCATCTAATAAATCATCATAAGATGGTACCTCATTATCATCCTCTTCATCTTCATCTCCAAGAGCCATTAGACATAGATTGGTGGCTTCTTCTTCATCGGAGTCACTATCACTCCATGTGGCTATAAAAGCCTTCTTCTTCCCTTTGTCCTCATTCTTCTTCCTAGGACATTTATTAGCGTAATGACCTTTTTCTTGACAATTATAACAAGTTACCTCATTTTTGGATTCTTGTTTGGTAGCATTTGAGGTCTTTGACTTGCTATGTTTGGTGAAGAGCTTTTTGAACTTCTTTGTGAACAAGATCATCTCTTCATCATCATCATCATCTTCATCCTCGGAGTGATCTTTCCTTCCAACCAAGGCAATCCCATTTCTCTTGGATCTATCCTCCTCCTTTACTTCTCTCCTTGTGGCAACTTCAAGCTCATGAGTCACCAATGTGCCATGGAGCTCATCAAGATCATAAGATGCGTTCTCCCCTTTGTTGGACTCGATGATGGCCGTCCTCTTGGCATCCCATTCTTTAGGTAAGGCTCTTAGTGCTCTCCTCCATATTTTCTTTGGAGGATACTTCTCTCCAAGTTGAGTAAGCTCGTTGATAATTTGGGTGAGCCTCCTAAACATGGAATCCACATCTTCTCCGGAATCCATCTAATATGTCTCATATTTGAGTTGAAGGAGGTCTATCTTTGTCTCCTTCACTTGGTTGGTTCCTTCATGACAAATTTTCAATTTGTCCCATATCTCCTTAGTGGTTGAGCACATTGAAATCCGGTTGTACTCCTTCATATCTAAAGCACAATGCAAAATATTAATCGCTTTAGCATTTTGAGATATTAACATCATATCCGCTTTTGTGAAGTCGTCCATTTCTTTGGGAACACTAATTCCCCCAACATCCTTTAAAGGAGTATGTGGACCTTTCACAATGATTTTCCATAGATCATAATCTACGGATTGGATATATAGAGAAATTCTATTTTTCCAATCCCGTAGTTATCACCCGTGAAAAGCGGATGGCGATTCGTCGATTGACCTTGAGCAAACTCATTTGCTAGATTAGCCATAAAAAGGTTTTGATTTAAAACAAAAATCAAATGGCTCTGATACCACTTGTTGGAATCGAAGAGGGGGGGGTGAATGAGATTCCTTGGCTACTTTAGCGTTTTAAAATGAGTTTGTAAAAATAAAATATTTTGCGCTTGCGGAAGCCTTTAGTCAATCGATAAATGCAAAGAATAAAATAAATAAATGCGTAATGAAAAATAAAGCAATAAAAGACAAAAGGATTTGTTATAGAAGTTCGGCGATGAATCGCCTACGTCTCCTCTTCCCGGTTAGATAACCTCCAACCGAGGTTCCACTAGAACAATTGGTCTTGGCCTTGAGGGCTCCAAGTTAGCCACACAACAACTCTTCCCGAGTTACAACGCTCTTCCCGAGCACACTACTCTTCCCGAGTAACACAAGCTCTTCCCGAGCACAATACTCTTCCCGAGTATACAAAGATCTTCCCAAGCTACCAACAGTCTTCACGAGTCTTCTTGGCCTTAAGGGCTCCAAGGATAGCCACACACTTGCACCAACTAGACTAGTTGATAACTTTACAATTTTCCAACTTGCTTTGGTGTTGGAGGACCTTTACAAGAAATCAAACCAAAAAGCACCTTCACGGTGTACTCACACGAAGAAACAAGACTCTAAGAAAGATAAGAATTACAAGCTCCAATACAACAACAATGTATGGAGATTGCAATGCAAATTCAAATAATAATTATCAAGACTTTTGTATAAGTTGTAGGCTTGTTCCTTAGCTTCAAAATGTTCCAAAGCATCCATATTTGTAGTGTAGAAGGCCTCCAAGGCTCCTACTAGCCGTTGCTACTCATAAGGCTGAAATCACTCCAAGATCGCCTCGGACATCGCCTCGGGCGATCACCATCGCCGCGCCCCAACGGTCAGCAAAAATCACGGATCGCCTCAGGCGATCGCTTGATCGCCTCAGGCGATCAAGAGCAAAAATTAAGGCCGTAGCTTCAGCATGTCCAAATTTTGCATCGCCTCAAACGACTCCACATCGCCTCAGTTCGTGCCATCGCCTCGGGCGTTCAGCCCATCGCCTCGGACGATCTCCCTGCGCGCATGCCCGCGCCATGCCTCGGCGTCGCTTCAGTCGATGTGCGGGGCGAAGTGCCAAATGGTTGCCATCTCAGGCGTTGATCACCATCGCCTGGGGCGATCTTCCTCGCATGCTCGCCTAGCCATCGCCTCTGTCGATGTGCGTGGCGATGCCCCTCCTGGCACCCATCGCCTGGGGCGATGATCACCATCGCCTGGGGCGATCCAGGCCAGAATATGCACACTTGAGTTTCTTCAATCCAAACCACTTTTCATCACTTAATCTGCACACTAAGTAGATGCATTAGTATAACAAACACAAGTTTTGTTGATCATCAAAACTCAAAGATTGACCGGGGATAATTTAACGCATTAAACGCAACCATGCGTTTAAGGCTCAACACCTTAGATCTTGCACCTTTGGGTTTGGTCTGATAGACACAAAGCTTGCTGGTGCCTTTTCCTTGGCTTGGTTAACGTACACAATGCCTTTCTCAAACCTTGATCCTTGAAGGAGGTTCCCGTTTGAGCCCACTTGCTGTTACCTTCCTCTGCTACCAGAACCTTTTGGGACTTTCCATGATGACTTTTATGATATTTGTAATGCTTCTTTTTCTTGTCATCACGATGCCTTTCTTTTCTTTCATCTTTCTTCGGTCTGGTTCAATATGCAATAAAATGTCCGGTCTTACCACAATTGTAGCAAGCCTGATCGTTAACAGTATCATCTTTTCTTGATTTACAATGATGAGAAGGTTTAAAATTCCTTTTATTCTTAGACATGAATTTACCAATTTTTTTGATAAATAATGACATAGCATCATTACTTATCTGTTCGATAGATCGGTCTGTTGAAGGGGTGGTTTGGTCTGGAGTGGCTGTCAGTGCCTTGTTTGGCTGAGAGGTGGATGGCTCTGCTTCACCTCTGGTGATCAATTCAAACTCATACGCCTTAAGATCTGCGAACAAGTCATGGAGTTCAACATTGTTCAGATCTTTAGACTCCCTCATTGCAATCGTCTTGACATCTCATTCCTTTGGCAATGCTCTCATTACCTTCAGAGCAATCTCTCTGTTAGAATAGTCCTTGCCCAGACCATTCAGTTCATTGATAATGTCAGTGACTCTTTCATCAAACTCGTTTAGAGTTTCTCCAAGCTTCATCTTTATGCTCTCAAATTTTTGTAGAGCTACAGTCAGCTTGTTTTCCTTAGTCTGGTCGTTCCCTTCACATAACTGTGTTATCTTCTCCCAAACACATTTTAATCTTGCTGAACATGTTCTTGTCCAACGTCTTGAACAAGATTTCTTTGGCTACGTTGTCTAGATTGGCTTTCTTTCTCTCTTCATTTGTCCAGGTGGCCCTCTCTTTCTCGATCATTTGAGGTTCGCCACTTAATCCTCCTTCACTTTTAATATTTTCATTGGTCCGTCTGTTATGACGTACCACATATCGTCATCCTGTGCTGCCAGGTGAGCTTGCATTCTGATTCTCCAATCATCATAATCTTCTTTTGAGAACATGAGAATCTTGTTGAATGATGCCATCAGTCCAAGTATCTTTGATGATTAAGACGACCTGCTCTGATACCACTTGTTAGGATCGGACTGGAGTGTTTAGAGGGGGGGGGGGGGGGGGTGAATGAACACTCCTTTTAAAAATTAATCCTTATTGATTTCTCTCAGGTTAGTGAGTGAAATCTGGTTCTCAATCAACCTTTAAGCAGAACAGACCACTGAATATGAGAGTGCAGAAACGGTGTTCTTGGCTAGTAAGAACGGCTTGATGGGTATAAAATGTAACGCAATAAAGAATGTAAATAGACAAGATGTGTTTCTGGAAGTTCGAAGACAATCCTTCTACGTCTCCCCTTCTTACAATTAAGGAAGGATTCACTAGAAGACTTTGAGTAATACAACTACTTGTACAACCCCGATTCAGCTGGATTTACCCCACTACCAGACTGAAACTCCTAGTCTCTCAATCTGTTCAGACACAATCTGTCTGACAGTTACAATTGAATCTCACTCTTCTATCTTAGTACAAATACAAAAGACATAGTGAATTTATCTACGCACAAAATGATCATTTAGATGATCAAATATTACAATACGTTGTGCTTATAAAAACTTTGAGCAGACTGGTAAGATGAATATCTTTCAGCGACGGTTCTGCTCAAGAATGTTTTGACTTGTAAGCTTGTGTTGTTTTGTTTCTTGATTGATCAGTAAAAGTCTCCTTTCGAGTACCTTAGTTGCATCCTTATATAGTCGTTTATACCAACGACACTATTTCCTTTTCTGTGCAACTCTTGACTCTGTTCATTCTCTGAACAAGCTTCAGTCTTCTTCTTTTAGGCAATTTCCCTTCTGGTCTGTGCTTTCGGCGTTTGCCAGGTAGACTCTCCTTTGTCTATTTATCATTTAAGGTAATCTTCAGTCCTTGGTCTTTTTCAGCATTAAATGCATTATTAAATGCTTCAATAAATAGCCGTTAATTATTCGGACTGAAGGACGAAGCTTACTTAACTTCGTCTACTCTGATCTGATCTTCATTGAGCTGATCTGTGTTTCGATCTGGTCGGACTGGTTTGCATCGAACCGTTCGGATTTTACGATAGACTATATCGGTCTGATCTGTTTTGTCATGGCTCGATCGGTCTGGCCTATTTTGTCATCTTTAAAATCCGGAACTAACAAAGGCCATTCAATTTTATGACATAAACTCTGGCCACCATTCAATATCATTCAATCCAATTTATTGACATTTAATGTCTTGCTCAAATCATGCCGTTAGATTGCCAAATTGTGATGACCCCATTCTTTGGCCATTCATTTTGCACATTGATGACCCAATCAATACATTGCACAAACTATGTCATTAAAATGCCAAAGTTGTGGAATTGGTAAATTAATTCACATACATTTGTTTACCACATTCATTACTTGTCTCAAATCCTGTCATTAGGAGGCCAAAATTATGGAAATACAATTAAGTCTCATACACTTAAAAACACATACATATACATACACTTTATGACCAACCTTAATTCTTGTAATGGAAAGACAAAAGTTATGGGATTGTCATCCTTAATTCCTACATAAAACCACCACATGCCTTAAGCAAAGAAAAGAGAAAACTCTACCCTATCATCATCATATTTTCAAGATCCACACATTACACACACTTTTCGAAAATTCAAGGAAGAAAGGAAGGGATTTCATCATTTCTCAACCCAGATCTCATCTCAACACACTTCGAGTATTCAACACTGTAAGTGAGTTTCTGCTACAAATATCATTTCGTTTTTTGTAAAACAGTCTGGGGATAGTGGTGGCTTTGCAACCCACCCACCCAGTGTCGTTATGGTCAAAATGATATATTTCAGTTTGTTAAAATTTTATTGTAATAATACGGAAGCATGATGAGCATGTTATATATTTACATAAATAAGGGAATTTTAGGGCTTAAAATTTATCATGAACTGTGAGTCCTTAGCAAAAGTATGCTCTTGGGTTCTCTCAAGATGACAGAAAATGAAGGATCTCATGTTCATCAAGGCCTCTGCATTTACGTCCCCTTATTAGGAGTTGTTTATTAGCAAAAATAGGATTTTTGGTGTTTTTTGCAATAATCCTAAAGCATTAGGGAGTTTTATGTGCAATTAAATTAAGGACTTTTATAACTTTTGAGGTTGGTAGGGAGTTGGAATAAAGAAAAGAAGTATAGAATTATATATTATTAAATATATAAGTATGTATACATATTATTCAAAATCTTTTTATATATCTGACGACCTACGCTAGACATAATATTTTCTGTGCATAAAACACAATAATTCGAGTATCAGCGTACTCTACAAAGTCGCTTACATAATTAAGGTTTTCTAAAAAAAATTAGGCATAAGTACATGCAATTAGTGTGCCTATAAAGCGTGTATATATATATGTGTTAAATAAATCTCATGATTTGGGGGATTATTTTTTAAAAAAATATCATTTGTTCGATCAAGATTTTGAAATATAACCTTTTTAATTTTCGAGTTGTTTTTTCATATGTTTCAAAGCCATTTTGTGAAAAAAAAAAATTTAAATATCATGAATATAAAAATAGAATTTGACCAAGATCATTGATGTTGCCCTGAAAATAGAAGGGTAGACGAGTGTCGTCTTCACAATCTCACCAAAAAACCTCACAAATCGGAATACTATATCTTGAACATATTTGTAGTCATCCATGATTTTATGACATTTATTAGATATCGTCTCGTAATAGTAAGATTTTGAACCCTCCTTGACCTTGTCTCACGAGGTATGAGGTCGGTCGAGGACCTTGAACTCATTCTATGTTGAATCCCTCCAAATTCGGGTCGGCACCTATAAGCCGAGCTAAGGAAGTTGTGCCTGGATGGCCGAGCTTCCCCTGGTCCTCCGGCTTGTTCATCTCATTTCCATAGTAGCGTGTTTGCTTTATCTTATTACCTAACCCTGGGATGTTAGGGAGCGTAGATCGGTTTATGGGATTGGGTAGTCTGTTATGCCTAACAGATAACTCTTGCCAGAGCAGGCCTTGATTGGGCCAGCTCTTCATTCTGTTATGGGTTTGTGTTCTAGGTCAGGTTCTTCAGTTCTTGTTATACCCATATTTGTATAGGGGTATCAGTCATTTTTTTTAAATTATCATCATGATTAGGTGATTCCATTTGATTTCCCTTTTTAGTTTTCCACTTTATTACAGTATTCAAAATTCAAATTACACAGATTAGCGTCTTCTGTTCAATAAATAACACTGCACACCATCACCATCACTCCACTTTATGTTAAATCTTAATAACTAGATTTTTATTATTAGAAATGGATAAAAAAGTTAACATTCTTATGGTAAAATGCAAAAAAAAAAAAAAAATGAAATCATATTCTCATGACCATAATAATAGTTAGTAGTAGGATGTATTTCTTCTGCCTACAAATCTATATATAAACCTTCTCTTTCTAAAAAATCATATTGAAATATTTACATATAATTTTGTGTTACCCACAATTTTAAGATGCACCCATACAAATATGATGGGATTACGTATGTTAATTAGTTTGAATTGGAACTTGCCCTTTTTTTTTTGTCATATATCATATTAGCTTCCACTTTATTTTTTTTACAAAATCGATCAAATAGAAAATGTGATCGCAATATTAGGGTAATGTGTGTGTGTCTATATATATATTAAATTTTTTTAGGCGATGGGGCTAAAGTTTTTTTCACATGTTTCGGAACTCGAACACGAATCTTCCTCAAAGAGAGAATACTTTAACCAACCGACAAAGCCGAAAGTGTATATATATATATATATATATTGATGTCATATGACATATTGATTTCCTCGGGTAAAATCCCCAAGAACCGAACAGGTCATATACCGAACAAGAGGACACCGAGCAGATAGCACCGAGCAGGGTTTTACGGAATAACTGCTAAACCCTCCTCGGTTCCCAGGTCAAAGGTTAGCGGAAGACCCGGAGATAACCAACAAATCAACCGGCGTGGATAAACGTGCAGTAATGGGGCACGGATTTCTCGGACACGCTTGGCTCCAGTTAAGCCACGATCAGAGGACATCGTGTTCCGGATCTCCCACGAAACAATCACTGGGAACAGCCCTATAAATACCCGCAGATGGTCTCATAGTAAGAGGTTGAATTTTTCTATACAAAAAGACTCCGAAGAGAGCAAATTTACTTCTGTTCAGTTATTTTCATTATTTTTCTGGGATATTTCTGTAAGTCTCTGGGCTATTGTAAATTGTGTCCCAAGAGTCCTGTAATCAAGAAAAAAGTGTGATAGTGAAATTTATACTGGACAAGGTCCCGTGGTTTTTCTCTCAATTTGAGGGTTTTCCACGTAAAAATTTTGGTGTGTTCATCTTTATTTTTCGTTAGCACTTCATTCTACCAAATACCTAAAATAACGGTTCACATCATTGGCGCCGTCTGTGGGAACAAAGGAGTAAAGACGTTGAAGCAAGGATATTTCATTAAGAATTCAAGGCAAAATGGTGAGAAGCAAGGGACGAGGGCCAATGTCGCGGAGGGATAAACCAACTGCCCCCCCCCCCCCCCCCCCCACGTTCATGCCCAGAACCAGAAGGAGCAGGGGAAGCTGGGTCATCTCAGAATGTTTCACGGGCACTACTTACTGGAGGAATACCCATGGAATATTTAACGGAGATGATTGCTAAAACTGTCGGAGAGGTTATGAGGCAGTTTATGACCCCCCCTGTCAAGAAGAAACTAAGGAAGAAGGGGAAAACTCAGCCTCTGTAAAGAAGTCGGAGGAGGAGATTAGAGAATCGAAAGATCTTCCCAATCACTCAGATGATGAAATAGACAGGACTTTGCATCACCAAATGGAAGATTTAAAGGAGGAGTTACAAAAAATGCGCAATAAAATGGAAGGACGTATTTACTCGGCAAGGAGGAGCACCCCATTCGCTCCTCAAGTCATTGATGATCCTCTACCTCTTAATTTTAGAACTTTAAATGTGGGGAATTATGATGGCAGCGCAGATCCAGAGGAATATTTGTCTCGGTTTGAGAACGCTTCACTCCTTCATCAGCTGACAGATGGAGTGAAATGTCGAGTGTTCTTGACTACCCTTGTGGGCGCTGCCCAATCATAGTTCAATCAATTACCATCAGGAATAGTAGATTCCTTTCCTAAATTTAGTTCACTGTTCCTTCATCAATTCGCGAGCAGTAGGAGTTGCAAGAGAACATCCTTGAGTCTATTCGGTCTCAGGCAAATGGAGAAAGAGTCCCTACGGGATTTTTTGAAAAGATTTAATCAAGCATGCCTTGATGTTCCACATGTTACGTCCGAAATACTAGCCAGCGCTTTCACCCAAGGACTGAGGGAGGGGGACCTGATCAGATCGTTGGCCAAGAAACCACCGTCGGACTATGACGAATTGCTAGGACGTGCCTCTAAATACGTAAATTTAGAGGAAGCACAGAGGATGAAACAGAAGAAAGAAATAAAAAATGGTGGTGAAGCCAGTAGGAAAGAGAGGCCACTGGAGCAGCCTAAGAGGAACTTTGATCAATACATACCGATGAGATCTCATCGGGAGGTAGCCGTCAACCAAATTATGCCGAAGAGGGGTCGAGGAGGACCTTACGGAAGAGGAATAGTCCGAGGAGGAAGCACTCGAGGAGGGAACATTCAGGGAGGAAGAATGGGTATAAGGCAATGAGGTGACGGTGACTGAGGAGCAATGCCCCTTTTCCTCGGAATAATGCTAATCCAGGGAGAGGAGCACTTCAGCTAGTTCCTTGGGCAGTACGGGGGGAAAGATTGGAGGGAGGAAATCAAGTCCTCGGAGAAAGGACCATGGGCAATGTTCTTAACCGAGGAACTATACATATGATTTCTGGAGGAATATCATGTGGAGATTCAAACCGAGCAAGAAAAAGTTATGCTCGAAGACTCGAAGTACTATCCATTGATCCAAGTCATACCCACGAAAGTCCTTCTATAGCTTTTGGGCCTGCAGACTTACAGGGGATTTATTTTCCCCACGAGGATGCATTGGTTATTTCTGCCACGGTGGCCAATTATAATGTACAAAGAATCTTCATGGATACAGACAGCTCAGCAGATGTGCTCTTCCTTAATACTTTGAAACAGATGGAATTGGGAAGTATAGCTGTACAAAAAGTGAATACTTCTTTACATGGGTTTACCGGAGAAGTCATAAGTCCAATAGGAGATGAGGAATCATAGACAAAGACGAAGATGATCACCTTCCTCATAGTGGATGCACCTTCCTCTTACAATATAATATTGGGTCGTCCGGCGTTAACGGCCTTCGAAGCGGTTGCTTCTACTTACCACTTGAAGATAAAATTTCCAGTAGGAGAGGAGGTTGGACAAGTAAGGGGGAGTCAGAGTTCATCGATAAAATGTTATGTACAAGAACTGAAGCAAGAGAAGGGGAATAGCAGAGAAGAAGGGGAACGAGGAAATAATAAGAGGAAACAGGGAAAGTTGGAGGTTGAGGAGAGGATAGTCCCCGAGGAGGAATTTCTTAGCATCGAGCTTGGTCAGCCTGCTAAAACTACCCGCGTAGGATCCAAATTGGATCCGGAATTAAGGAAGAAAATGATTGAATGTTTGATTCATAATGTGGATGTGTTTGCTTGGAATACTTCTGATTTGGTTGGAGTAAAACCCAAGATTGCTGAGCATCATCTCAATGTGGACCCGAGTGCTCGGGCAGTTAAGCAGAAAAGAAGGCATTTCGGACCCGAGAAGGATGCCGTCATCGCTAAACAAGTAGAGGAGTTGCTGAATGCGGGTCATATACTGGAGATTAGTTTCCCTACATGGCTCTCAAACGTGGTTCTAGTACCTAAAGCAGGAGACAAGTGGAGGATGTGTGTAGATTTTCGGGACGTGAACAAAGTGTGTCCCAAAGATTGTTATCCATTGCCGAGGATCGATCAATTAGTGGACTCTACTGCGGGACACGAGCTGTTGTGTCTTATGGATGCTTATCAGGGATATCATCAAATTCCCTTAGCACAAGAAGATCAGTCCAATGTTAGCTTTGTCACAGCAGGAGGAACTTTTTGCTATGTGGTAATGCCCTTTGGGTTGAAAAATGCTGGGGCCACTTATCAGAGACTGATGGATAAGATGTTCAAAGATCAAATAGGGCGGAACGTGGAGGTTTATGTCGATGATGTCCTGATCAAAAGCAAGAAGGCCCAAAATTTGATCGAAGATATGGATGAGGTCTTCGCCACTTTAAGAAGATTTGGCATGAAATTAAATCCCGCCAAATGCACTTTCGGAATTAATAGTGGAAAATTCTTGGGGTACATGGTGACAGAAAGAGGTGTGGAAGCTAACCCTGAGAAGATTCGAGCAATCCAAGAAATGAACCCTCCTCGGACATTGAACGAAGTACAAAGGTTAGCAGGGAGAATAGCGGCACTTAGTCGATTCATATCGCGATTGGCTGATAGGAGTTTGCCCTTCTTTAAAGCATTAAGGCGAGGAATGCAATTCGAGTGGAATGATCAGTGTCAGAAAGCTTTCGAGGACTTGAAAGAGTATCTAGCTCAGTTACCATTAATGAATAAACCCGAGCACAATGAAACCCTCCTCGTCTACTTGTCGGTAACCGAGGAAGTTGTCAGCTCGGTGTTAATTCAAGAGAAGTTAGGGCAGCAGCAACCGGTATACTATGTCAGCCGAGCTTTGCAGGGAGCCGAACAGAGGTACCCTGAAATTGAAAAATTAGTCTTGGCTCTTGTGATCACTGCGAGAAGGCTTCGCCCGTACTTCTTATCTCACACTATCATGGTGGTGACGAGAACTCCCTTGGGAAGGCTCCTGTCAAAAGCAGAAATTTCAGGACGGATGGTGAAATGGGCCACAAATTGAGTGAGTTCGATATTTCTTATCAACCTCGAACTACCATCAAAGCTCAGGCCTTGTCAGATTTCTTGGTAGAGGTGACTCATACTCCTGAAGAAAAAGATTGGAACTTGTTTGTAGATGGATCATCTACTCAAATAGGGAGCGGTGCAGGAGTTATACTAATTAGTCCAGAAGGAGAGGAAATTGTCGCAGCTATCCAGTTCGGTTTTCATTCCTCAAACAATGAAGCCGAATTCGAAGCTCTCTTATCAGGTTTACGGGTAGCATTAGACGTCGGAGCTCGGAAAGTAAAAGTGTTCATGGATTCAATGCTGGTTGTTCAGCAAGTAAATGGGGTATACAGAGTAAAAGAAGAAAAGTTGAAAAAGTATGTGGAGAGGGCCCAAACATTAATGACTCAGTTCCAAGAGGTGGAATTGAAGCAGATACCACGAGAGGATAATAGCCGAGCCGATGCATTCGCGAAGTTGGCTAGTTCCATTCACGAATGGAAGAACATGAAAGTACTGGTACAAGACCTTTTAATCTCGCATATAGCTATCAAAAGCATAATGAATTTGGAGCCCTATATTATATCCGATTGGCGAGAACATATCGTTAAATTCTTGAAAAACAAGGTGTTGACATCTGATCCGAAGGAAGCTGCTCGGGTGAAGAGAACGGAGAGGCGTTTTGTGTTAGCCGAAGGCAAATTATTCAAAAAAGGATTTTCAACTCCTTTCTTGCAATGCACATCAATACAAGAAGGAGAGCATTTGCTAAAGGAGATTCACGAAGGCTGTTGTGGAAATCATCTGGGAAGCAATATGTTATATCAGAAGGCTCTTCGAGCAGGATACTATTGGCCCAGCATGAAAGAGAATGCTGAAGAAATTGTTAAAAAGTGTAACAATTGCCAGAAACATGCAAATCTATCTCATGTGCCCGCGGAAGTCTTAAATAGCAGTGTTATTTCATGTCCCTTCGATCAGTGGGGGATGGACATCGTCGGACCTTTTCCTCTTGCCACGGGACAAAGGAAATTCCTTCTAGTAGCAGTTGAGTATTTTACAAAATGGGTGGAAGCCGAGCCTTTAGCAAAAATAACTGAAGAGGAAACATTAGATTTCTGTGGAGAAGCATAGTACGTCGATTCGGAATATCGAGGAGAATAATTTCTGATAATGGAAGGCAGTTTCAGGGAAAGAAAGTACAGAAGTGGTGCGAGGATATGAGAATCATGCAAGTATTCACGTCAGTGGCCTACCCGCAGTCAAATGGGCAAGTCGAAGTTATTAATCGTATTCTATTACATGGGATTAAGACAAAGCTGGAAGGTGCCCGAGGAGAATGGGTAAACGAATTACCTGGTGTCTTGTGGGCCTACCGAACAACTCCTCGGGTATCTACATGGGAAACTCCGTATAGTCTAGTATACGGTTCGGAGGCCCTCATTCCAGCGGAAATTGGAGTCGAATCTCTCCGAGTACAATGTTATGATCCAGAGCATAACGAGGGTATAAGAAAGCAAGAGCTAGATGGGATTGATCAGCTAAGAGAACGAGCTGTAACAAGAACAGAGCTGTATAAAGTAAGGATTACCAATGCCTATAACCGAAGGGTTCGCCCAAGAATATTTCAAGTCGGGGATTTGGTATTGCAAAGAACAAATCCTGCTGGTGAGGTGAAAAAGCTATCACCCAAATGGGAAGGCCCTTATAAAATCAAGGAAGTGATCAGGAGAGGATCTTACAGACTGGAAGACCGTGAAGGCCGGGAGCTGGTAAGACCCTGGAACATTCATAACTTGAAGAAGTATTTTGTATAATCTTTCCTTGTTATTTCGATTATGAATTTAGTAGCAATAAAATGAAAGTATTTGATTCATAGAGCTTGTTTGAAATTTTGATTGTTTACTCGTGGGATCGGGATGTTTGGTCCACGTTTAAACTTAAAATTGTCTAAGTGGTTGTGCTCGGGGTTGCGAGCTTGTTCGGAATTTTAATTGTTTACTCGTGGGATCGGGATGTTTGGTCACGATTAAACTTAAAATTGCCTAAGTGTTTGTGCTCGAAGTTGCGAGCTTGTTCGGAATTTTAATTGTTTACTCGTGGGATCGGGATGTTTGGTCCACGATTAAACTTAAAATTACCTAAGTGTTTGTGCTCGGGGTTGCGAGCTTGTTCGGAATTTTAATTGTTTGCTCGTGGGATCGGGATGTTTGGTCCACGATTAAACGTAAAATTGCCTAAGTGTTTGTGATCGGGGTTGCGAGCTTGTTCGGAATTTTAATTGTTTACTCGTGGGATCGGGATGTTTGGTCCACGATTAAACTTAAAATTGCCTAAGTGTTTGTGCTCGGGGTTGCGAGCTTGTTCGGAATTTTAATTGTTTACTCATGGGATCGGGATGTTTGGTCCATGTTTAAACTTAAAATTGCCTAAGTGTTTGTGCTCGAGGTTGCGAGCTTGTTCGGAATTTTAATTGTTTACTCGTGGGATCGGGATGTTTGCTCCACGATTAAACTTAAAATTGCCTAAGTGTTTGTGCTCGGGGTTGCGAACTTGTTCGAAATTTTAATAGTTTACTCATGGGATCGGGATGTTTGGTCCACGATTAAATTTAAAATTGCCTAAGTGTTTGTGCTCGGGGTTCCGAGCTTGTTCGGGATTTTAATTGTTTACTCGTGGGATCGGGATGTTTGGTCCACGTTTAAACTTAAAATTGCCCAAGTGTTTGTGCTCGGGGTTGCGAGCTTGTTCGAAATTTTAATTGTTTACTCGTGGGATCGGGATGTTTGGTCCACGTTTAAACTTAAAATTGCCTAAGTGTTTGTGCTCGTGGTTGCGAGCTTGTTCGGAATTTTAATTGTTTACTCGTGGGATCGAGATGTTTGGTCCACGTCTAAACTAAAAATTGCCTAAGTGTTTGTGCTCGGGGTTGCGAGCTTGTTCGCAGTTTTAATTGTTTACTCGTGGGATCGGGATGTTTGATCCACGTTTAAACTTAAAATTGCCTAAGTGTTTGTGCTCGGGGTTGCGAGCTTGTTTGGAGTTTTAATTGTTTACTCGTGGGATCGTGATGTTTGGTCCACGATTAAACTTAAAATTGCCTAAGTGTTTGTGCTCGGGGTTGCGAGCTTGTTCGGAATTTTAATTGTTTACTCGTGGGATCATTGATGTTTTACAGAGGAAAGTAGCCAAATGAACAATTTTATTCATGAATGAAAAGAAATACAAGAAAAAGTAAAAACCCTACTCTAAGGGTGAAATAACTCTTCAGGGAGGCTTTCTAAGGCAGCCCCCACATCGAGGAAGTCTTTTGAAGCTCCTTCGGAGGGTAGCCCTGAGCTTCAAATTGGCTGACACAGGCTTCAAATCCATGATCAAAAAACTTAGAAGCACGGTCTGCCACCATGTTGCCATACTCCGGAGACTTCAAAAATTCAACCTTCTTGGTAAGCCAGAACTCTTCCATTCGAGCAGCAGTCGAAGATTTATCTTGAGCAAGTTGCTCAGAGACAGATTGATATTGCTCGGTCATGGATTTGTACTGCTCCGATAGAGTAGAGTTAGCACTTTCCAGATCGGCGAATTTTGTCCGCTCTTCTGCAAGTGTTTTCTCCGATTTATCCCGAGCTGACACCAGGGCCAAGTGCCGCTCTTCCAGAAGGCTCACCGACTTCTTCAGCTCCTCACACATACTCTCCAACTGCCTGATGCGCTTCTGGTTATGGCCATCAGCTGATCGTACTGAGTGAAAACGGGTGAGAAGCTCACCCGCCGTCATGTGGGCCTGCATTAGAGCATAGAGAAAATTAAAATGACTAATGAATGTACTGAAAAAGACAAGCAAGGAAGATCAATTGGTAAAAGTATCTACGTGAGTAAAGGAGGAGGAGAAGTCGTTCACTAGGTTGCTGAAGGCCAATTCCCCGAGATACTTACGGTCGGCTGAGTTGGGGGTAGGGCTGCTTATCCGGGTGAACCGGTCCGGTCCGAATCGGAACCGGCCGGTTCCAGGCCCGTTATGGGCGGGACCGGTCCGGTCCGTTAAGGAACCGGATCGAACCGGTTTCGGTTCCAACTAGTTCCGGTTCGGTCCGGTTCCTTAACGGTTTTTCGATTTTTTTTTTTGTTGTAAATGTTTCCTCAATGATGTTCATCACAAATTCAATATATTTCTTCTTCATTTCATAATATAGATGCATACAAATAATTGTAAAGACATGACAATTGAAAATCTAAATAAAAAAATATTACTATTTAGTACTTAGCAGTCTTCATAATTGATAAGTATTGTTTTGGCGTTCTCTTCTTCTTGCTCGTCATAATGATTTACGAATTCGTCAACCGTCCCATCTCTTCTATTTTTACATTCAGCTTCAAACCAATCTTTAAGTAATGTGAGCATGCATAACGAATCAGCTGATAGACTACTTCTGTAGTCTCCAATAATACGGCCACATGTTGAGAATGCCGATTCATATATTTTCTTTTTATTTTTTTTATTTTTTTTTTAAAACTACCGGTTCCGGTTCTGGAACCGGAACCAAACCGGTAGCACCGAAACCGGCGGTGCTACCGGTTCTGTTCTTAGGAACAGCCCCGGACCGGTTTCTAACCGATTTCGGGGTGGACCGGAACCGTTAAGTCCGGTTCCGGTTTCGGACCGGACTTAACGGTCCGAATCCGGGTCGGGTCAATCGGCCCGGATTCGACCCAACCCGGTAAGCACCCCTAGTTGGGGGTATAGCACAAAATGGATTGGGAGGCTCTGGGGTCGGGTTTTTTCCGTAATGGGACGCTGGGAGAATACGTCCAAGAAGGATGTGATATCTCGAGGTAGGCCGAGAAACACCGAGAGCGGGTTGGGAGGAGGCTCGGGGTTCGGAAGGGATGATGGAAGAAGAAGTCTTCTTAAGGGGAGGTGCTTTGGGCGAAGAACTTGGACTTTCGGGAGTAGCCCTCTTCCGGCGATGAAGAGCTTGAGTCCTCTCTGGAGAAGCCCTCTCCTCAGGAGGAGTCACAATCTCGACAGAAGGGGGAGGGGCAGGAGCAGTAACAGCCTTAGAAGTTTGGCCTTTCTGGCTCTTTTCCTTCAGCTTCTCGGCCATCCTAGCTTTCATCATCTTCGTTTCTGAAAAGAGCAGAGAAATATTAGTCCGAATGTAACAAGTCGAAAGTAAAACAAATTAGACTGCTTGAGAAGCACTCACCGAGGAGCATTTTCAAGGATGCACCCTTCGGGCTCAGCTGGAACAAGTATAGCTGTCCGTTGTCAATCAGCTCCATCAAATTAAAACACTGATCGCCAAGTGCACGACGAACCGATAAATACGGTTCCTCCTCAAGGTGACCCTTGATTGACTTGCCCCTTGGGAGATTTTCCCTCCACTCCATATGGCAATCCCAAGGTTGGAGCGGACGAGTAAAAATGTAGGAATTTTTCCAGTTTTTTATGGACGAGGGGTGTTTTTTGAGGAAGCCAACCCCTGTCCGAGAAGAAAAGTAAAAGAGCCCGATCTCTTTCTTGTTTAATTGAAAAAAAACAATGGAAAAGTTTGGGAGTGGGGGTAAAACCCAGAAAAGAAAGAACTATGAAAAAGCTCGCTAATAACCGATAACTATTGGGAAATAATTGACTAAGAGAAACAGAGAAGTAGGAGGCTACTTCAATAAAGAAAGGAGGGATATGAAAACGGAGGCCTCCTCGGAGCTGGTCTATGTAAAAAGGAAAATACCCATTAGGGGGTAAGTGGGGACGATATCCGGAAGGGGGAACAATAATAGAAGTCCCCTCGGAAATCCCTCATTTAGTTCGAATATTACTTAGATGCTGCGTCAATTTGACCTCAGACTCAAAGATCTCGAACCAGGGAACACGGGCTTTCACTAAATCTCGCTCTGTAGCAAGTCTCTGCTCTTGTATACGAGCAGCTGACGCAGCAGAAGAGCTCAGAGTTTTGTCGCTATCAAAAGAAGAGGAAGAGGGTTGAGGAGAGGGGCTAAGAACATCTCCCTCATTGAACATATCTATCGCCTGTAATGAAGAGTCGGCTGAGGAAGAAACCATACTTGGTGATTGAAAAATGAAGATCACTGAGGAAAGTTGTTCGATCGTTTGATGCTAGCTCGGAAGCAAAATGAAGCAAAGTAGAATAATGAAGGAAAATGACGGGTATTATAGAGGGGACCATATGAACAGTCATTAAATCTCCACCGTCCAAAAATGAGGGAATGGACGGTCATAAAGGTGCCTCGGGAAAAAAGGGCGGCAAAAAAATCCCGAGCAGGTCAAGGCTAGGATTTTACCCGAAGATAATAAAAAAAGAATTCAAAGGTCTCATCTTGCTTTACTTTAGGGGGTGATGTGATGTCATATGACATATTGATTTCCTCGGGTAAAATCCCCAAGAACCGAACAGGTCATATACCGAACAGGAGGACACTGAGCAGATAACACCGAGCAGGGTTTTACCGAACAGCTGCTAAACCCTTCTCGGTTCCCAGGTCAAAGGTTAGCGGAAGACCCGTAGATAACTAACAAATCAACCGGTGTGGATAAACATGCTTGGCTCCAGTTAAGCCACGATCAGAGGACATCGTGTTCCGGATCTCCAGCGAACCAATCATTGGGAACAGCCTTCTAGATACCCGCAGATGGTCTCATAGTAAGAGGTTGAATTTTTCTATACAAAAAGACTTCGAAGAGAGCAAATTTACTTCTGTTCAGTTATTTTCATTATTTTTCTGGGATATTTTTGTAAGTCTCTGGGCTATTGTAAATTGTGTCCCAGGAGTCCTGTAATCAAGAAAAAAGTGTGATAGTGAAATTTATACTGGACAAGGTCCCGTGGTTTTTCTCTCAATTTGAGGGTTTTTCACGTAAAAATCTTGGTGTGTTCATCTTTATTTTTCGTTAGCACTTCATTCTACCAAAATATCTAAAATAACCGTTCACATCATATATATATATATATATATATATATATATATATATTACTCATCCACTTGTTTTTGGATATAAACATAATCCAATTGTACCTGAAATATATATATTCTATTTGTTCATACGTGAGACATAGTGCTAATTTTCGAAAATTTAATTTTTTAGTAAACTCTCTATATCATGATAGTAATTTAGTCATATTTAGTCCAATCAACTCATATATTTTTAAGGCAAGCGATAATACCAGAGCATTATTTGTTTTATTTTTTTAATGTTTTATTCATATTTTTTTAAAAAAAATTATTTGGTTGAATAAATTTTTTAAATATAATAATTAAAAATATTATGAGATATTGATGATAAATTTATATTTTAATAAAGTATAGATATTTTATTAAATGTAAATAAGATATAGTAATTTTACAAAATTAGTTGAAAATTTAACTAATTAGAAATTAATGATCATGAAAATTTTAGTATATATTGAGCATAAATTTATCTTTTAATAAAGTGTACATAAGTTTTAGAAAAAAAATCAGTTATTTTCTTAAAAATAAATAGTTAAAAATTCTTTTGAATTAAAAAAAGATGAAAAATATATATTTTTCAAAAATTTCAATCTTTTTGAATTTTGTAATATAAGTTTTAAATAATCTGCGCCGTGATTGTTTCATGGAATGACATTGAACTAGAACGGTAACATCAATTTCAGGCACCGTTAACCATGGTTGCAACGGAACATTCACGTATTCATCAACAACTACATGCAACCCAGAAACCACTGCACCAGCCACCAATCCTCCAGCCTCCTCCCGTTTCTAACGTTGTTGTTACTCTATGCATTGGTATTTATGCATTTCGAAGGTTTTACCTATCAATTTAAGTATGAGTTGCTCTAACTTTTGTTCTTTTTGACATTTATTTATATGTAATACTACATCTTTCAAATATTCTTCGTGAAGTTAATTACAATCCTATGCACTTGTTTGTTGTGTTATTGACTATCAAAACGATAGCAAGAGCATTACAAAATTGGAAAAACAAACCAATTACACGACTACAGAGCAGAAAATGAATGTATATACTTTATTTAAACATAAATTTATCATCAATATCTCAGAATATTTTTAATCATTATACTTTCAAAAACTAAATTATTTCACAAATCATTTCATTATTCTTAAAATTTATTAAAAAAAATAACATAAGTTACGTGCATGTTTATTACTTTAATCATCTCTTTAAAAAAAATTATTCAACCAAATACTGATTTAAAAAAAAATGTGAATAAAAAAATAAAAAAATAAAAAAAGCTAATCGAGAGAGAGACAAGAACCGAGAGAGAGTAAACAAAAAAGAAGGTTTTAGGGGTTAAAATTGAAATTTTGTTAAACTTGTTTTGAAAACAACAAATAATGCTCGCCAGCCTATTTTTAAATCCAATCTCTGTCCGTGCGAGAGACCTAGATCGGATCCCATTCACTATGTTCGTACTTTATCTGACGGCAAGCATGTGGTCGTCTTCGAGGGCGGTGGGCCACCCTCACCTCCACCTTCTTTTCCAGCTTTACAGCCTTCAATATTTTTGCTTTTTTTGTCTTCGGTTTTCGGGAAAGCTTTTCTTACCCATTAATTAAAAAACTAAAAATGTGAAGGCTTGATTTAAATACTCCATTTGATTATTTTTTTTAAAAAAATATTCCACAAGTCGTTGGAAAATTAAATGGCCAAATATGATATAATTCGAAATATCTATTTAAAAATTAAAGAACATTAAAATGCACTTCTATTAATTCGCTAAGCACATTTTATGATAATATTTCTCAGACATTCACTGTATATGAGAACTTTTGTATACTCGGTGTGTATTTGCAAAATTTAATTACCAATCGAATCGAATTATATATAAAATCTAATACACAACTAGTAATTTCCTAACAAATCAAGCCGATCAATTTTTTCTTCAAACTGAACAAACTAAACCAAGGTAAAAATCGATTATTCGATTCGTAACCGAATTAACCAAAATTTGAAAAAAATTACTTAAAAAGAAAAGACATTCATAGTATGGATGTGCCATTAAATTGTTGTTACTTTTTGTTTATGTTGTATGAGAATCCGTCTACGGTTTATGAAAAATAATGATGAACATAGTCAAGTCGATGCAAATGTAATACACTTTGTCCTTAATAGAAATTTGCCCCTCTCTCGGTGCTTTCAGAATGCGGCAATCCTCTCCCAAGATATAACGACTTCTTCTTGTGATAGTAGCACATCAAATCACAAGAGCATCAACCACAAATGTTGCAAACTCTCTTTTTTAAGAATAAGATATGAATATGTATGAATATACACTTTGATCTTGCTTTTCTCTAAAAAGTGTGTTCTTGATTTCAAAATCTGATGTTTATTCATCATAGGAATGTTGTTATTTATAGTAAGACACTAAATCTCACCAAAAGAAACCGTTTGGAGGCATTAAGCCATGAAAAATTGCATTTGCACGCCAATATGTGCAACCATTTAGAAAATCTGCCAGAATGGTGCTGGGGTTCGATATCCTATATGGAACTATCAGTCAAAGCTCCGAAATGACTTTCCCTCATAAACATTCACTTCATCCTCATCGTCCTTTAGCCCTTTTCTTCGTATCTTAGAAAAGAAGCATCCCTTGACGTATTAGTGTAGAACTTGACATATTGGAGGCTCCCAAAAGCTAGTTACCAGTACCCCGCCAGCTGTCACCTGATCAAAGCGGGAAAGCTGGAACCATGCCACCATATTATGTTAACTGTTCGTATTTCGTTCATTCCATCGATATGCTCCCAGGGGTTGGGATCAGGTAAGATTTTCTACGGATTCCCGATCAATAACAATAACAATCCATAAACAAAAAAAGAAAGAAAGAAAATAAACAGCCTTAACATAAAATTAATGATTTGAATATATTAGTGCCTGGGAAAAATTATTCCCAGGCAGTGGCGCTGGAGCGCCTACAAAAATATGTGCCCCAGCGCCACTCCCATAATTTTTTCGGGCAGTGTTTTAGTTCCTTCGTTTGACTTTTCTTTGCTTAATTTGAATTCATTAAGCCTATTTTTATCTTGCTTCATTTTAATTCACTAAGCCTCAAAATTTGCAACAATCCACCACATGAATTAAATTAATGCATGAATGTACATGATGTCAAAAGAGAGTTCGCACGAAAAAATTATCGCATCAGAATAGGTAGCTTTTGGCTTTGAACATTTCTTAGGAGTATACTGTTGGTTTTACTAGGTCATGAAGTGAAATGATGTATTGAAATTTTTGACGGTTCGTGCAAACCCAGACAACAACATGTAATTCTCAACCTTTGTTTTGGTTTTCTCGGTTGTTTCCGTTTTGGCAATGGAAATCTTGGATTGATAAGTGTTTCATTGAGGCGGCCCGCCCTCACACTTACATAGGTGGTCTACAATTAAGAGTATCCTCTCATACTCCACTTTTTCAAGTATATGAAGCATCAAAAATATCAAACTTAACCTAACTACTTTGGTAGGTCCTTAAGCACTATTCATCCTAGGAATGAGTTGGGAAATTTCCCGAGTGATGACTCACATTTTCATAATTTAGTTGTCCCATTGAACCAATATCTTGTGATTTCCAGTCAACAAGTTATTTATAGATTTTAATCTCATTTCTTGATAATCTACACACTTGATCTCTATTCAATGCTTTTGTCAGTGGATCCTCCAAGTTATCCTTTAATTTACATAATCAATTATGATAACTTCATTAGAGATCAAATGTCGCACTGTATTATGTCTACGACGAATTTACCAAGACTTCCAGTTATTCATATTTTTTATGATATAGCAATTTCCAACCGATTCTCACAATGACACGACAACCACTTCAATGGTAAACATATAACTATTTATGAGTTCCAAGTTTTTCGTGTCATATATATCCAATTTGCATCCTTTTAATACAATATGATACCCAGGGTTTCGAATCTAAGCGTTTCAAACTTACAAACCCAAATTCAAGGTTTAACATCTTGTAAAACTTGGATCTACGCGTTATTTCTTACAAAATTCGAAACTATAAGAAATTCTTAATCTAAATTCACCATTCAAATTTTAAGCGTAATAAATCTTAGAAAATTCAAGTTCAAGTTTTTATTTTTGCAAACTTAAATTTTTAATGCAAAACTTAATTTTTTTTAAATTAGAATGGGAATTCGTTTTTCAAATATCTTGGAAACTTTAATTCCAGTTGTGACATTTGCTACACTAATATTCATCATGTCAAATATTTCATCAACATTTTCTTCGTCATATGATGATACCTATATTGCTTCTCATAATGAGCATATCATCAATATACAAGCACATCATTACATATGCTTTAGTATGTCACATTTGTCACACTCGTTAACTTTAAATCTTTTTGACAACACAGTTTGTCAAAAATTCCCATGTCATTATTTTGCCAGTTGTTAATGACTTACTTTAGTACCCCCATATTTTTAAATATTTGTAGGAAGACTTTCATCCTTTCCACAATCCACAAGAATTTTCGTCCTTGCCTAAATGCGTCACTTAGAAAATCGTTGATCAATAAGATTGCTCCCCCACAATTTTAGGGCAATCTCAAACTTATCAAGACTATGGTTGTAAGGAACCTAGTTCCTTAAGTGCGGATTAAAGGCATATTAGAGCTAACATAAATTATTAGAGTAAAATGATCGTGTTGAGACTATGAGCTTTAAGAATTACATGCCAAAAATAAGGACTATCAATGGATTAATTACATTCCCAACCTAATGAATGTTATCAACTATAGCTTTACACTACTCCTAGAGTAGACACTATACAAAAGTAATCCCGTCCTTCAATTCCCAAAAGTGTTCTTCACAAGCTCACTGCCTCAACCCACCTTAGCCCCTCCTTATCATGCCAAAAGTGTACCTACAAGGACAACCCCCAAACATGAGCATATAATAATTCATATACAACACAATATGAATTTAAGGCGTAAATTCAGAAACCGTAATAAACACTTCCTGTTTTTCCCATGCATTTTAAACGCTCCCTTTTTGGTTGTCCCTGTACCATAACTCATGAGTATAATCAAATAGATTATTTAATGGTCCACACATGTCATGCCATAATACCATTTCATCATCACCAATTACCAATCACCAATCCCTAGTCTGTTCATCACAATGTATTTTAATGCCCCTCGCTTTTCACATATCGACGGCATAGAATAACATCGCGCTCCCACCCCTCGCTTCACATTGAGCGGCAAATATTCTTTCCTCGCCTCATATGATAACCACGTGTAAATGTGACATGCGGCGCTCCCACCCCTCGCTTCACATGTAGCGGCACCAAATCAATTAGCGGCAAGCATTAAAATCATCAAAGGATGACCACGACTCATGGGATGTGCACCAATAACCATCATATGCATATACAATCATCATGCATAATTCAACATGTATTTGCATCCACAATGCATTATTTCATATATACTCGCATCCACAATGCATAATCAATGAGTATATTAGATACATGTACCGTTGGGTGCCCGTACGTCTTCTACGTACCTTTCCAAAAGTGGAATTTGATATGGCTTCACTTCCTCGGTTGCGTTGCCACCTGGGATGGTTCTACACAATCACACAACCCCATATTAGAAGCCAAATAATAATCAAATACCAAAAATTCGTCAAAAAAATCCATTTCCAAAAATTCCACTGCTGGCGATCGATCGCTTCGCTGAGGCGATCGATCGCCTCAATTTTTGCTTCGCGGCGATCGATCGCGCCATACATGGCGATCGATCGCCTACCCTATATTTTGGACACTGCCCCTCGGCGATCGATCGCGCCATTTCAGGCGATCGATCGCCTACCCTGCGATTTTGGTACTGCCTGTTGGCGATCGGTTGCCTCATTTCAGGCGGTCGATCGCCTCACACAGACTCGCGATTTTCCACCATTAATGCACACCAAAACCATCCCAAATCATACCAATACTCCTCCCACCAACCCAACAACATAATAACACAATAAATCAACAAAATACACCTCAAGCAACACAAAAATCCAACACCCAACCAAAAATGATACCAACCCAAAACAACCCATTTCAAAACCCTTCAAAACCATTTCAAACTCAAATCAAACACTACAAAAACAGCAAGGAGGTATCCATACCTCTTGGGGACTCCAAAATAAGCCAACAAATTCCACAAATCAAGGTTTTGGAAGGATTTATCTCCCACTTTTTAGCCAAAAACAAAAATAAGGAGGGAAGGGTTTGTGAGAAGTGATTTGGGGAAAAAATAGAAAGAGTGATGGGTTTTTGTGGGGTATTAGTGGGTTATTTGGGGATTAATTAAATTTGCATATCCACTATTAATCATGATTTATAAAAATACCCCAACATGGTATTTTAAAACATTGCACCAATATGCACCAAAATCACAATTAAACTCATGCTTTCCATTTTATTGATAACCGTAACAAATAAATCATGCTAATATTGAATTCTCCCAACATGCCCAACATGTACCCTGAAATGCACTCCCGGGTCACTCTTTCCATGTGACCATGCATTTCCATATGATAATTAATTCCAACACATATATTAATTATCACCATAAAAATCACATAACATAATTAATGCCTAACTTGCATATAATTATTTCGGGGATATCACAATGGTGGTGTTCAAACTCTCATGATTCAAATTCTAAGCAATATTAACTTCGAGATCAAAATTCAAGAGTTTATGTCTTGCAAATTTTTTATTTAACCGCATCTGCTTACAAAATTTGAAACTTGAACAAAATTCTCGTATTTGATTCACAATTTGCATTTTTTTAAGCATACAAACTTAAAATACTTGAAATTCAAGATTTAATTCTCTTGCAATTTCAAACCTTATGCGTAAAATGCTTAGACAATCAGATAGAATCAAATGAGAGCTCCTCATAGTCAAAAAGTTGTGCCATTTGATTCATCATTTTCATTTTAAGCATACAAACTTAGAAAACTCGAATTCAATGTAAATTAATCTAGAGGTGTTATGTTTTCCAAGCAATGAATGACAATTTTGTTAACTTAGTCTTCATACAAGTCTCACACATATTTTAAGTTAACATTCACAATAAATAATAAATTTAACATTACATATTTGCGTTGCGAATTATAATTACATGATTCAGAAGCTCATATCATTAATCATAAGACTCAACCAAAATAAGTATAGTGATAAACTTTATTGCTTTCAATCGACGAGTAACCATCATTACATTTATTTTTAATAACTCCATTTATGGAGAGTACAACTATGTCGAATACAAGACTGCAAGCGGTAAGCATTAGATTAGAGAAATCGTCTGAAATGTTGATCTAATCCTTAGCTTTCTTCTTATTGCCTATCTTGTCGCGATAATTCGCGACAATCCTTTGCTTTGTGGTTCGTGTTTCCCACAAATGAACCAATTTCCCTTGAACCTTTTAAAGTTCCTTTGTTGTTGGCCATCATGATTCTTTCTCTTCTTTACATGATTACTTGATTCCACAACATTGACTCTTGCACTCATTATGTTCATGTTGATTTCCGACTTGCGATTATCCTCTTCAATTCTTAGTCGAACAACCAAGTCTTGAGTCTCATTTCCTCCCTCTTGTGTTTTAGATAGTTATTGATTTCTTTCCATAACAGGGGAAGTTTCTCAATAATTTTGAGTATACCATCTTAAAGTCCAAGAAGGGCCCTACTATGAACTTCTTAAGGCCAACATCTTCCGCCTTATATTTGGTTTCAAGCATGTTCCACAATTTTTTTTTGCGGTTCGAACTTGATAATACACATTGTATAATGCATCAGCAAGGCCTTCAAGTTGTAGATTTTGCATAGGAAATCACTTTCGTTCCATACATATACAACGATACTCTTCTGAGGATCAACCTCTTCTTCTTCATTGGTTAGTGTATCTTCCTTCAAAAAAATTTTGAAGCACAAGGTTGTGAGATAGAAAAGCATCTTTTGTTGCCACATTTTAAAATCCGTGCCATTGAACTTTGACGGACTTTCTCTATGTGTTGCAGGAACATTTGTCGATGTTGATGCCATTTCTCTTCCAGAAAATATCACAAAATTCATCTTAAGTGCATTGTTACTTTTTGTTTGTGTTGTACAGGAATTTGTCTCCGGTTTAGGAACAGAATGATGAACGTGTAATACACTTTGTCCTTAAGAAGAATTTGCCCCACTCTTGGTGTTTTCGGAATGCGACAATCCTCCCCCAAGATACAACGACTTCTTCTTGTGATAGTAGCACACAAGAACATCAACCACAAATGTTGCAAACTCTCATTTTTAAGAACATTATATGAATATGCACTTTGATCTTCATTTTCTCGCACAAATATGTATTTTTGATTACAAAATATGATGTTTATTCATCATAGGGATGTTGTCATTTATACTAGGCCATAAGATGTCACAAAAAGACACCATTTGGAGGCATTAATCCCTGAAACATCGCATCTGCACGCCGTGCAACCATTCAGAATTTTGTGACATCTTATGGCCTAGTATAAATAACAACACCCCAGACAGTGGTGCTCCCGAAAATTTTCTTTTTCCTTTGTTTCTTTCGTTCGATTTTTCTTTGCTTAATTTCAATTCATTAAGCCTATTTTTTTTTGCTTGATTAATTTTAATTCATTAACCCTCAAAATTTTCAGTAATATATAAAAATCTAATTAAATAAATACCAATTTCAATAATACGCACAGATAGTATATGTAGAATTTATCACTTATTAGTTTCATTTATATAAAATAATTTTGAATTAATATCACTAAAATAGTAAAAATAATAATTATTAGAAAAACGAATATGCCATAAATAAAGCTAAAGCTATAATAGGGTGAAATATTATTAAAATTTGAAAGTAGTATGATTATATAAAAAGAAATTAAAGTAAGTTATTAATCGTGTGTTCTGACTCTAAGTATCAGGCATTCTGGGATGGAGTTCGGTATTGGAAGCCATATGGGTTCCAATATATTAAGTGTTATGATAATTTCAGAGCAATTATTGTTGTTGTCAGAATAATTTCTATGTTAATTCCCATTTTTAACCTATGGACCGCTTATTTGCTAAATTTAAGTTGCATACTTTGTGAATTATATTTACTACATGGTCATGGTTGCATAGCCTTGTATTTCCCTTAGTACATCCAATATATTATATATTCAATATTCATGAATTATCCAATACCAGCGGTCGACGCACACGTGTTGCGTGTACAATGAAATTTTAAATTTTATATATTGTATATGTATACTAAATTTTTATATTTGAAATATCTGATTTAAATAAGTTGGGAAGTTAATAGGTGATCTTTCGATATTATCCCTTATTCATGGTCACATGGCTATTACTAAAGCAAATAATGGTATTTTTGAAATTTCACAATGGACATACTAAAGTAGTCACTCTAAGGTGCTCACACATTATAATATAGTACATATATAACGTTTGAACGAAACAATTTTCAATAATCTCATATATAAACAAGGTCATATTCAAGTCGATTCAACAACTATTTTTTAAGGAAAATTTCAGTTGTTTCCCCTATAGAATAGTTCTATTACGAATTTCCCCATCTTGTTTGAAAAATAACAGATGGACATCCTGTAGAATAATCGTATTATGAATTTACATCTCTAGTTTTAACGAATGGATGAATAATTATAGTTGTCTCCATTATGATATTATACAAAAATACATAGTATGAGATGCAGACGTTATTTTTTTAACTAGGAGGTCTATAAAAATAGTTATAAAAACTAGAGGGTTCAAAATATAATTCACCATTTTTTTAATTGCAGGAAACGAACTCAATTTTGTGTATTTTCCAAAAAAAAACCGTTAAAAACATTCCTCTTAGGTTCTGCCACTGTTCAGCGGCCGGTAACTGATTACAATGCGCACCAACACGATACAATGCTCACGTTAGCCTCGATCAAACTTCACAAAATCTTTACTCGACAGCATCACACCTGTCGCACTATCATCCGCCCACGTCATCATATTGTACACCCTCCTCAGCTTAGCTTTATCTCCCCCCAACTAACTTCACTTTCACACCTCTCTCTCTCTCTCTACAAACTTCTAGGGTTTACTTTTCTACAGATTCCTGATTCATCCTCCAACTCAATTCTCTTTTCGCAATGGGTTCACAACCCGATCCAGGCGAGTTAACTCAACCTCCGCCGCCGAGTTTCGATGATTTTCAGCGGCAGACTTCGCTCATGACCAGCTGCACTCTCCTGTGGAAGGAACTCTCCGATCATTTCTCTTCACTCGAGCAAGACATTCTGAAGAAATCAGAAGCCTTGAAAGCGAAATTTCAAGCTTTGAGTAACGAAACTCACCTATCTATAAAAGTTTTGGACAATCGTGAGTCGTCGATATCCAAATCTATGTCAATGGCCTACGAATCGCTTGAAAGAGCGACGAAGCTATCTGTTTCTGCTGCGATGTCGAAGGATCCGAACACGGATAAGGAAATTGAGTCAACGGAGGAGCCGGAGGTTGATAATTCAGCTGGCCTGCTGATGAGATTGAGCGCTTTCTGCCGTAAAATGGCCGCGAAGGAGTGCTGGAGCTTCGTGACTGCAAGGAAGAAGGAATTAGAGGTATTCAGATCCGAGCTGCCGAAAGCCCTAGACGACTGTGTGGATCCGCCGAAGTTTGTGTTGGAGGCGATTTCCGAGGTTTTTCCTGTGGATAAACGTGAGGCAAGCGACAGCTACGATTTGGGGTGGGCTTGTGTGTTATTGCTGGAGTCTTTGATTCCTGTGATGATGGACCCTGTGCTAGGGAAGGAGAGGATGCTGGTGACGCCGAGCATCAAAGGGAAAGCTGAGAATATTGCGGAAACATGGAAGAAGAGCTTGGAGGAGAGGGGTGGAATTGAGAATACAAAAACACCTGATGTTCATACTTTTTTGCAGCATTTGGTGACTTTTGGGATTGTAAAGCAGGAAGATTTGGATTTGTACAGGAAGCTCGTGGTGGCGTCTGCTTGGAGAAAGCAGATGCCGAAGCTCGCAGTTTCTCTTGGTCTTGCTGATAAAATGCCCGGTAATTTCATTATTTTGTTTTATCGTGGATCAGTTATTCTTCCTTGTATGTTCCTTTTTTCTTCGTTTCAGTTTTGGTGATATATTTTTAACGATTAATGTGAATATGTGATGACTCTGAAGATTGTAGTTAGGAAATTATAGGTTGCTACTTGTAGTTTTGTTATTGTCAGGCACTTTCTTCTTGTATTGAGTAGAAACGAAAAATTTAATGAAAGGCAAACTTGACTTGGTTTTTTGAACCTAAAGTTCGATTCTTTAGTTTCATTGTTTGTTAATGTTAAATGAAGTTCTATCTTACTTAGAAGTTTGCAAACGTTTGTGAGAGATATCAAGATCATTATCAGCTTTTTCCTTGGTTGGAAATATTGATTTAGTTTTGAGACAAGTAAGGTCTTGCACCTGCATCTTTTTCTCACCATTCTGTGGTCATTTTAGCGGAGAAACTTCTTTTAGTTAGATTATCTTGGAGAGAAATAAGGTTATCAGCTGTGGATAATTGTTCTTTTTTTTTTTTGTTTTTAATTTTTAAACTTAAAAAGAGAGAGAACATAACTTTATCCTACCTAGTTTCTCAATTTTGGCTTACATACTTGAAGGTTGATTCAACTTCTGATTCAGAAAGTAATAGTTTGAGGACTATGGGTAACTTTGAGATACATTTTGAAATGAATTTGCAGATATCCTTCTCCATGTGTTAAGCCTTGAGTATGAGAACTGATTTGATATCCACAAAAGTATAGCATGCGAAGAAGTATGAGTCAGTATGATTAAAAATTTCTTATAATTTGTCAGATAGTTAGATGTTGCATTATATTAATTCATTACATGTTGGTGTTTAATGTCACGTCATACCACGAGCCAGATTTCTTTCTTGCATATATTAAGTATATATAGGTATAAGCTTGCCACCTAGGCATATCTTGGATCTAGATAACGCAGGAACTTCACAGTCTCAGTGCTTCTATACTCCCTCTTCTGCAGATATGATTGAAGAATTAATCGGAAGGGGACAGCAGGTTGATGCTGTTCATTTTTCATATGAAGTTGGACTTACTGGAAAATTCCCTCCTGTCCCGCTGCTCAAAGCTTTCCTGAAGGATGCAAAAAAGGCTGCTACATCGTTGCTGGTGGATCCCAACAATTCAGGACGTGTTGCGGTACGCCATAGATTTTAATGTTTCTTGTGCACATCGACTTTAATCAGGCCTTGGCACCTTTTCTCTTTCTGTATACACACAGATAAAGTTTTTCTCAAATATTTGGCCATCAACTTGAATTAGGTAGCATATGCCTGGTTTCCACCTTTCATCTCTGTATTCTTCTCTAGTCTCTCGCTCGTTGTAACCAAAATGATTAATACCTTTAGTGGCGACAATCTATAGTTGACTAGACAAAAATACACGACCATGCATCAGGTGTTCTAGTGTTCTTGTTGGTGTGTTGAATGTTCTTCATTTCCTTATTCATTGTCCTCCTTTGACTCTTTTGTGCAGCATCTAGCTGCCAAGAAAGAACAATCATCAATTCGAGCCGTTCTCAAGTGCATAGAAGAATACAAACTTGAGGCCGAATTCCCACCAGATAGCCTCAAGAAGCGCCTCGAGCAATTAGACAAAGCCAAGATCGACAAGAAGAAACCAGCAAGCCCAACCGCCAAAAGAACACGAGCCAGCACCGGAGGCCCCATGCCTCCAGCCAAGGCGGGCCGCTCAACAAATGCCTATGTTTCATCTTTCCCATCTCCTCCCACATATATCCGATCCCCGTCACACTCCCAGTATTCATCCCCAGTTCCAGCATACCCCGCAACTTTTACCATGTACCCACTCGGAAATCGTAGCCCACAGTATCCATACTCCCCAGAAACCGCCCCTCCTCCCTGCATAATCGGATCATATCCTGTTTCTCCAGTGAACTACCAGGCTTATGGAGGATACAGCAACGCAATGGCTCCTGCTTACCAGCAAGCGTACTACTGACGGGGGTGTTCTTGCCAAAAGAGAAGGCGACTGCTGATATATATGATGACAAAATCTTAAATGTCATTTTAATGTTAATGTTCTGTAATCACTAACCTTAAATGGTAGCCTTTTATCTGTATGTTGATCTTTTAATCAACTGACCTTGACAAGGGCAGGCTGTATTTTCTGATTGTCGTGAACTTGTCGTACTAGGTTGTGAAATCTATCGGATTAAAATCCTAGGATTTGTGAATCTTATTACAAGAGTGTCCCGCCTCGGTCTCCATCTTGTGTGCTTGGGAGTGTCATAAATGCTTGGGATTTTCCTTACTACTAAATGTTCGACAATCGAATCACGTACACGAGAATTGAAGTCGTAAATACTATTTCTCAATAGATTGTGTTACTTGTGCTTTGTTGATTTAACTCTATAACTACCACTTCAAATTATGTCTCATCTTTTCTCTCAAATTATCTATACTCTTTCAATTCATTATCATCCAAATTCTATTTAAATATAAACCCACTATTATATTGTAAATTTCATTTAAGTAATCTAGTTTTGGATTTTATAACAAATGATAATTATAATTATATACACGTAACACCTGTTTTAGTTAACTACTACCAAGAATCAGTGGCATAGCGATTTCAAAAGGGTATACGGAATGATGATATCGGAGCATTCTACTACTATCCTTAACTTGATAACTTGCAAAAATTTACCTCCCCACGTTGTCTCAAGCCAGCTAGTGATGTCCAGTCAAATTATAAAATTATGTGAAAGAAAAAAATATATTGTCGCTTGCATTGAAGATAATATGATATACCAAATTACACATAATTCAACACAAAATTAAAAATCAACCTCACTCATTAGCAGTGGCCAACCGCAGAAACAGCAATTCCTCCTCAGGTATATAACCCAAATGTGGCAATCCAAACCCCTTTCTATGACGTCATCTCTCAGCATCTCTTCGCGACGCCGACCAGCCGAGCCGGACACCTCATGCACACACCCAGGCAGGGATGGCTCAACTTGTTTGAAGGCCCTAGGCCAATTATAAAAATGAGGTTTTTAATGGGAAAATAAAGTTAATATTAAACTAAAATGCATTTCTTGCTATCTCAAATAACTTGAAAAGTTAACTTATTTATAATTATTTTGGTAAATAGGCTACACTTTTTTAAATTTAGTTGATCTTAATGTCACTTTAGATTATCAAACTAAAGAACTGATTCATTATTCAAAGTATATAAAACTTATTGCAAATGTATTTTGAATCAATAAAATTTGAACTTCTTGAAATAAAATAAAGGGATTTGAAAAATCATTAAAATAGTTAAAATGAAATAAAATTAAAAAAAATTGTTTATTTGTACAAGTTTTATTGTTAGATTGTGTATATTAAATTCAACTAATTTTTGTGAAATATTTTTATTTTATGATTCAAGAAATAAGTTTTACATTTATTAATTTTGCATGTATCAAAGTTATTTATCAATAATTATTATATAAAATTATTTCAATACTTTGGCCCACCCACCAAGGGCAATTGATAAGTGTCATTTTTACACTTATATTGGCATATATTTCTTGCGATTTTTATAGTGATTCTTGGAAGATTTTACACTTTTGGTTGTGTTTTGTTATATTTCCAGGAATCCAGTAGAATTGCAAGAAATACTGGAAAACCCCATTTTATGGACTAGAAGGTGGAACTGTGACAAGACGAGGCAAGCCATGAGAAAGAAGTAAAAAAAAAAACTCAATTTGATGATGAAAGCAATAGGCAATCGATCGCTTGCAACAAGAGATCGATCGCCTAAAGCCAGAAAGCTGATGGAAGTTCGAAGCAAGAGGCGATCGATTGCCACAAACCATGCGATCGATCGCATAGGGCAGAAGACAAAGGCAATCGATCGCCTATCACAAGAGACCAATCGCCTAAAGAGAAAAAGTTGACGGCGATCGATTTCCACAAAAGAAGCGACCAATCTCGTGTAGAGTCCCAAACTTAAAAATTCATTAATTAAGTTTTGGGCTATTTTTGGTACCAGATTTCTTGGGCTCGTGAGGGGGCATATGAATTGGAGTTTTTAGGTCAAAGTCAGGGTTCTTTCAGCTCTGAATAGGCAGCCTACCATTGGAAGAGAAATCACCTTCACGACGATTCAAAGGAGCGCAGCTAGAGACGGAAACAACAAATCGACGCACGATTCAACATCGAGTGTTTATTATTATTTCTGAACTTTTGTTTAGTTTTATTTTCGAATTCCAATGTTTATAATGTTGTTAGATGCTATAAAACGTTGTTTTTCTGTTAATATGTTAGGCTAAGTTTGTTATCGAGACAAGGGGATCTTGTGTATGAACCCACAGTTTAATTCTAGTTGTTGATTGAGTTTTTGTTATTTTTGAGTTTATGTTATGCTTTTAATGCTTTTAAAGGATTAGCCACTCTTTGAATGTCGTTAGTTTGCAATTGAGATCGAGAGACGATATTGTAAGACGGAACAAATAACATAAACCGTGGATTTCAGACCGAGATCGAGAGATGACGTCAAATACACGAGTGATAGCTATAGATATCTAGTAATCAAAAGCTAAGGGTTTTCATAGAACGTATGCAACATTGAATTGTTAAATAAGTGAACGTGAGTTACTTACTACAATTCAGTGTTAGGTTTAATATAGCTCGAGAGAGTATATTGGATATAACCGGAAAACTTGTCACCTTAGATGCATTAATTTTAATTAGAACTAGTAGGTAAATTGTGGGGGATTACTCAAGTGAACCGAAGTCACGATATTTATCTCTACTTTTTAATATCTTAATTCTTTGTGGTGTGGTTGAATCTTGGAGTTGAGTAAAGTAGTTAATCTTTCAACCAATTTCGTAGGTTAAATCTAGTTAAATTTGGTAATTACTACTAGTCCCTGTGGGTACGACAATCCTTACTTATAGATCATTATACTAAAACTTGACACCGTACACTTGCGGTATAGAATCGTTACATTGAGAAATAATTATTTAAAATAAAAGCTATCAAGTTTTTAGCGCCGTTGCCGGGGACTAGTTTAAGTAATATCATAGGAGATTAGTTGACTATAATTTAGCCATAATTTTTTATTTTTACTTTTATTACGGCTTACACGATTTCACTACAGTTGTTCCTTCGTTGTGTTGAATTTTGCAGGGAGTTGTCTTTGTAGTGCATGCTACAAAGTGACAGATCTATATTAGAGCCCTTGACTTAGAGATTGAACGAACTTGCAGAAGACTTCGTAAAGAAACTAGAGAGATGGCCGAGAATAATCGAGGGAATGGTAATCGAAACAATGAAGAAGTGCCAATTACAGATCCATGATGGACTATGCACAACCATCTTTTCAAGGCACCATGTCGAGCATCACTAGACCAAGGATTCAGGCTAATAACTTCGAGATCAAGCCTGCCATAATTCAAATGATTCAACATTCTGTGCAATTTGGAGGATCGCCTACTGATGATCCTAATACTCATATCTCCAACTCTTTGGAGATATGCGACACGTTCAAGCACAATGGCGTCACTGACGACGCCATCAGGTTACGACTCTTTCCCTTTTCTTTAAATGATAAAGCTAAGAGCTGGTTGAATTCATTGCCTGCAGGGTCGATCACTACTTGGGAGTGGGATGGCTCAAGCCTTTCTATCAAAATACTTTCCCCCTTCCAAGACAGCTAAGATGCGCAATGATATCACCACATTCGTGCAACATGATTCGGAGACTCTATATGAAACTTGGGAGCGCTTCAAGGATCTACTTCGAAGATGCCCACATCATGGCCTTCTGATTTCGCTTCAGGTACAAACATTTTACAATGGATAATTTTCTGCTAATAGATCCATGATTGATGCAGCAACAGGAGGTACCATTATGAGAAAGTCACATGAGGAAGCTTATACACTCTTGGAAGAGATGGCATCCAACAGTTACCAGTGGGAGTCCGAAAGGAATGTGCCCAAAAGACCGATAGGGGTGCATCAAGTTGATGAGGTAACATCAATAAAAGCTCAATTGGAGGCGTTGAATAAGAAAATGGATGGCTTGAGCATGACAGCGATGCAAGCTCAAGTGGTCATATGTGATTTATGTGGAGGCAACCATCAGAGCACGGAATGCCAGGCAGGTAATCCTTTTGTGCAATCTACTGAAAATGTTAACTTTGTAGGAAACAGGTCACAACAGGGTAATTCTTACTCCAACAACTATAACCACCGTGGAGGAATCATCCAACTCTTGGTCCGACCAAAAGAATGTTTTGAACCCCCAACCACAACTAGGTTACCAACCAAAGCCGAGCATGGAGGAATTACTTGTCAAGTTTATATCGTCTACTGAGACCAGGATGAATAACCAAGATGCATCTATCAAGAATTTGGAAACTCAAGTCGGGCAATTGGAAACCATCTTGGCCGGAAGAGCACAAGGAACTCTGCCGAGTGACACCGAGAAGAATCCAAGGGAGCAAGCCAATGTCGTGACCTTGAGGAGTGGAAAGGAACTTGGTGCTGTGAAGGAAACAAAAAAGATTTCAATGAAGCAAGATGAGAAGGAGAAACCGTGCAACAAGGGTAAGTCCATTGAAGCCACTATACCGATCTCACCCAAAGAAAAGATACACATTCCTCTCCCATTCCCTGCAGCAATTAATAAGGCAAAGGTTGATTCAAACTTTGCCAAATTTTTAGACATGCTTAAGAATTTGCATATCGATATACCATTTATTGATGCATTACGAGAAATGCCTAATTATGCCAAATTCTTAAAGAAAATGTTGTCTAAGAAGCAGAAATTGGGAGAGCACGAGACTGTCTTTTTGACTGAGGAATGTAGTGCTATGGTGCAAAAGAAATCGGCTCCGAAGTTAAAAGATCCAGGGAGTTTCTCTATTCCTTGCACTGTTGGGCCTATTTCCTCTATTAAATCATTATGTGATTTGGGTGCTAGTGTGAATTTGATGCCTTTGTCTGTTTTTAGGAGACTTGGATTGGGAGAGCCAAAGCCCTCAAGGGTAGTGTTACAAATGGCGGACAAGTCTATCACCTACCCACTAGGAATCATTGAAGATATGCCAGTAAAGATAGATCAATTCACCTTCCCGGTGGATTTTCTAGTGTTGGATATGGAGGAGGACGTGAGAATGCCATTGATCCTGGGACCCCATTCTTGGCTAGTGGAAGAGCCATCATTGATGTTGAAGAAGGGAAGTTGATCCTCCGTGTAGGAGATGATCGGGTTACAGTCAATATGTTCAAATCTTCAATACACGCACACAACGAGCATGATTATCTAAAAGTTAACTTGATTGACACTTTGCTTGTTGATGTGGTGCAAGGTACTACTGACGTGGAGGTGGAGTCCGAGCTAGAGCCTAAAGAAGGCAAGAGCCATGACATGTTAAAGTCAAAAAAGGCTAAGAAACTCAAGGAGAAAAGGACATTCATGAAGGGAGAGACAGTACAATTGCATAAGGCGCCACCACCTCGCATTTTCCAAAGCAAGCGAAAGGCGTCATGGGTTGGACCATTCATGGTAACTACCATCTATGCTCATGGAGTGATTAAGGTAAGTGACCCTATTCTAGGCACTTACGTGGTAAATGATCAGCGGTTAAGGCACTACAACGTGGATGACACTAATCCACATACTCCAAACTGTTAAAGCGATGTTGGTAATAAGTCCAGCTTGGGACTATAAATCAAGAACTAATTTTTCTTCTTTCTCCTTCATTTTTGAATTTAATTAATAGTTTCATGATTTTGGTTTGGTTTTTAACTCTTTAAATTTCTTCTTTGTAGGAAATACTTGCTTAAAAAAAAATATTTGTACTGGAGGCAGGCGATTGATCGCTCAATATGAGGCGATCGATCGCCTCGTTAAGCAAAAATCGCCAACGCTACTGGAGTCAGGCGATCGATCGCATCATATGAGGTGATCGATCGCCTTGAACATAATATTTTTTTAAAAGCCACTGGAGGCAGGCGATCGATCGCTTAAAATTAGGCGATCGATCGCCTGTCGCGATTTTTTGTTTTAAAAAAGTCTCGATTCACTCACTCATCACAAATTCACCACACATCCTCTTCTCAAATCCCTAATTCTCTCATCCCTAAATCCCCAATTTCCTTCCAATTCTCTCCTCAAATCTTCATACAAGAGTAAATTCCTCTCCTCTCCACTACAATTAGCTAAGTTGTGCAAATTGTTTTTACAGATTACAAACTCGGGTGGACATTCAAGCACAAAGTGGAGATTACTCCAAGCCAAGGACCACACACCATCCAAGTTTCGAAATTTAGAGGTAAATTGGCTTGAGATTTCAGGGTATTGCTTAATTGCTAAATATTTGGGGAATGTTGGCAAGGATTCAATTTCTTTGTTGGTAGGCAAGTTAATTTTTGATGTTGGTATAAGAAGCTTGCTATTATTGATGTTATTGAGGCTTGGTGCTAAGTGAATTCTTGAAAGTGGTGTGAGACAAGTTGGACATTGTTGGAACTTATTGAGGTGTTGCTTGTCGTTTTCATACATTTCATATCATGGCACCTAGAAAGAAGCCAAGAGGAGGGGCTTCCTCTTCATCCTCCACCCCGACATATGATACGAACAGCTTTGCTAACCATACCGCATCTGAATTCTATAAAAAATGGCATGTTAGGCCCTTGGTAAGGGAGAGGGGTATGGAAATGGACACACCCAATTTGGCCATCCTCCGAGAGGCAGAACACCGTGGTTGGTTGCGCTTTGTTACACCCCCCTTGGCATATATTTCTTGCGATTTTTATAGTTTTGGTACCAGATTTCTTGGGCTCGTAAGGGGGCATATAAATTGGAGTTTTTAGGTCAAAGTGAGGGTTCTTTCAGCTCTGAATAGACAACCTACCATTGGAAGAGAAATCACCTTCAAGAGGATTCAAAGGAACGCAGCTAGAGACGGGAACAACGGATCGACGCACGATTCAACATCGAGTGTTTATTATTATTTCTGAACTTTTGTTTAGTTTTATTTTCGAATTCCAATGTTTATAATGTTGTTAGATGCTATAAAACGTTGTTTTTTCCGTTAATATGCTAGGCTAAGTTTGTTATCGAGACAAGGGGATCTTGTGTATAAACCCACAGTTTTAATTCTAGTTGTTGATTGAGTTTTTGTTATTTTTGAGTTTATGTTATGCTTTTAATGCTTTTAAAGGATTAGCTACTCTTTGAATGTCGTTAGTTTGCAATTGAGATCGAGAGACGATATTGTAAGACAGAACAAATAACATAAACCGTGGATTTCAGACCGAGATCGAGAGATGACGTCAAATACACGAGTGATAGCTATAGATATCTAGTAATCAAAAGCTAAGGGTTTTCAACGTATGCAACATTGAATTGTTAAATAAGTGAACGAGAGTTACTTACTGCAATTCAGTGTTAGGTTTAATATAGCTCGAGAGAGTATATTGGATATAACCAGAAAACTTGTCACCTTAGATGCATTAATTTTAATTAGAACTAGTAGGTAAATTGTGGGGGATTACTCAAGTGAACCGAAGTCTCGATATTTATCTCTACTGTTTAATACCTTAATTCTTTGTGGTGTGGTTGAATCTTAGAGTTGAGTAAAGTAGTTAATCTTTCAACCAATTTCGTAGGTTAAATATAGAACGCTAGTTAAATTTGGTAATTATTACTAGTCCCTGTGGGTACGACAACCCTTACTTCTAGATCATTATACTAAAACTTGACACCGTACACTTGCGGTATAGAATCGCTACATTGAGAAATAATTGTTTAAAATAAAAGCGATCAGCAATTCGTAAACAAACAAAAAAAAAATACTTAAACCCAAATCACTATTTACCTTCTTCTTCCCCACTTATTCTTCCCAGGCTTCTTCTATCACGCCTCGAACCGGAACACGTGACACCGGCGTTGAATCCAAATATGAAATTCGAATACAACCAGGCTTATATACAGATCTATGCTAAAATTAGTCTATTTATTCTATAATCGATAAAATGTCATTATATTCGAAATACGAAATACACATGTCTCGGATTAAATAAAAGATGCGGAAGCGTAAATAAAATTAATAAATCTTCTTGAAGGTCTTCGTGGAACACCATCCCCAAAATTGCTCTTGTTCTTCTACCTCGATCTCTTCTCCTTCGTCTTTGCCTGGGAGGGTAGGTAAGGGGTTGAGTGTTTGGGAAAACACCCAGCAAGTAGGGCCAAATGAACATAGAAAAAAATACATATATTCATAGCAAATTTTTTTAGAGATTTCTTTATCAAATCCATAGATCTTGGCATATAAACACATTTATTACTCATAAACACATATTTTGTGCATATTCAAATAATGACTTATTGGATTCAAGATGTGGATCCCGTGTATTTGGCACTTCCCCCTGTAGGTTCAAGAGATGACTCCCCATGCACGTAGCACTTTGCTCATTGGATTCAAGATGGTTCCTACACACATAGCACTTTGCTCCACAAAGTCCTTTCGTTCATAATCATGTCACATACTTGTTAAATCTAAAACATAATCATCATATTCGATGTTCAATCGAAATTTTAAATCATATATAAAGTTTTGAAAACAAAATGGCAATTGTAGTAAAAACCCATTTAAAATGTTGAATAATTGAACCGTGTTGAGATGAGATCCGGGTTGAGAGAAGACGAAAATCCCTTCTTTTCTTCCTTGAATTTTTGAAATTGTGTGTGTGTAATGTATGGCTCTTGAAAAGATGATGATGATAGGGTATAGTTTTCTCCTCTTCTTTTTTAAGGAATGTGGTGGTTTTATGTAGGATAGTATAGGAAATAGGGATGGAAATCCCATAACTTTTGTCTTTCAAAGAATCAAGGTAAGTCATAAGGTAGGATATTATTTGGGGTCATATTATTAGGTATTTAAATGATATTATATTAGTTGGGTAATAATTTTGGGTAATAAAGTGGGGCATAAAATTTGGGGTCTTCACATCTCTCCCTCCTTATTGGAAGTTTTGGCCTCGAAACTTGTATCAACTTGGTTTTGAAAGAGGTATGGATACTTCTCTAGCATCTTTTCTTGTAGTTCCCAAGTGGCTTCCCCTTCCGTCCGATTTGACCGTTGAACATTGACATAAGGGATAGTTCTCCGCTCAGTACTTGTTCTATAGTGTCCACGATTCGGATTGGAATTTCTTCATACTTCAGAGTTTCATCCAGGCTTCCTTGATCCACCAGGGGTTTTGCATCGAGTACATGGCTGGGCTCAACAATGTACTTCCTTAGTTGTGACACGTGGAAGACAATATGAATCCGGGATAGACTTGAGGTAATGCTACTTGTAAGCAAGAGTTCCAATTTTCTCAAGAATTTCAAATGGTCCCACATATCTCAGTCTCAGCTTTCTCACCTTGTCAAAATTGGATGACTCCTTTCATAGGTGAAATCTTTACGTAAACTTTTTCGCCAATGTTGAATTCTAATGGTATTCTCTTCATGTTTGCCCAACTCTTTTGTCAATCTTGGGATGCCTTGATTCTTTCCCTTATAATAATGATCTTGTCAGTGGTGGCTTGAATTAATTCAGGTCCGGTGATAACTTTTTCTCCTACCTCGTCCCATTATAGGGGCGATTGGCATTTGTGCCGATACAAATCTTTGTACGGTGCCATTCATATGCTGTTGTGATAACTGTTGTTTGTATGCAACTCAATTAAAGGTAGTAGCTCACTCCAGTTTGTGCTGAAATCCAAGGTGCAAGCTCTCAGCATGTCTCAAGAGTCTGAATGGTCCTTTCTGTCTGTCCGTCGGTTTATGGTGGTAAGCCGTGCTAAGTGTCACTTTGCTTCCCATTGCTTGTTGAAATCTCTTCCAAAATCGGGATACGAATCTGGGGTCTCTGTGTGATAAGATGCTCACTGGAATTCAATGTAATTGTACAATTTGGTCCATATACAAGGTTGCCAATTTGTCAAGGTTGTAGTTCATGCGGACATGTAGGAAGCCAATTTAATTGGATTTTTGTAATCAAATGGCCGATCAAATCGCAAGCTGAATTTGCGCCAATTAGGGTTCTTGGAGCGTGAGGATTGTGTTTAAACCGGGTCCCTTCCATTGTTTGAGAGAAACTTTTGATACGAGCCTTTTATTATCTATACCATGTAGAGTAATAATCCAAATTTAATTGACTTTTGGTGTTAGAATTTGAGGAAAATCGATAATTTAAATTTCGGTCGGTTAGGGTTCTTGAAGCTTAAATTTCAGTCCGAAATTGAGCGTCTTTCCATATTTGTGAATTGAATTTAAAAGAGGGGATTAAACATACTTACCATGTTGGGCATTAACCCAGATTTAATTTGAATTTTATGTCGATTTTAGAAAAATCGAGGAGTGAGATCTTGGTAGGGTTTGAGGACGTGATTTTAGGTTCGAAATTGGAGACATTCCTTTGTTTGCGAAATCGATTTCTTAGAGGGATTTTATTTGGGATGATAATTGGACCATTAACCCGAAAGTTTTGAGATTAGTTTTCGATTTTATGGGAATTGACGATTGGATTATTTTGTGCATTTTAGGGTTACATGCGTGAAGGCTCGAAATTGGCCATCTTCCATTGTTTGTGAATCAGATTAGATAATGGGCTTTTGATCATTGTGTTAAGTGGATTAAAAACCTATATTTAATTTTGCAATGATGTTCGGATGATTGAGAAATCAATTTGGAAATTTTCAAAAATTTAGGGTTCTTGGGGCGTAGAATTCGATTTTTGATTTGTGACTGGAACTGAAAATTAGTTGAGGGCTTTGGATCGACAAGATACAGGGATTAACATACAAAGTACGATTGAAAGGAAGTTTTCTGGTGACTTCAAAATCGGAAACATTGACCGAGGGTTTGAACTTCAGTTTCGATCGGCAATTTAGCCAAGCAAACACCGTCTGTTCGACCCGAGATCTGGGGCGTGGCATCATTACATTCAAAATACGAAATATCCATGTCTCGGATTAAATGAAAAATGCGGAAGCTTAAATAAAATTAATAAATCTTCTTGAAGGTTCTTCGTGGATCACCATCCCCACAATTGTTCTTGTTCTTCTTCCTCGATCTCTTCTCCTTCGTCTTTGTCTGGGAGGGGAGGTAAGGGGGTGAGTGTCTGGGAAAATATTCAGCAAGTAGGGGCCGATTGAACATAAAAAAACATACATATATTTATAGCAAAATCTTTTAAACATTTCTTTATCAAATCCATAGATCTTGGCATATAAAACATTTCTTACCCATAACAACATATATTGCACATATTCACATAATGACTTATTGGATTCAAGAGGTGGCTCCCATGTGCATAGCACTTTGCTCCGCCAATTCAAGAGTTGGCTCCCATGTACGCGGCACTGTACTCCATAGGTTCAAGATGTGACCCCCATACACGTAACACTTTGCTCATTGGATTCAAGAGGTGGCTCCTACACACGTAGCACTTTGCTCCGCAAAGTATTTTCGTTCATAATCATGTCACATACTTGTTAGATCAAAGACATAATCTTCATATTCGATGTTAAATCGAAAGTTTAAATCATATATAAAGTTTTGAAAACGAAATGACATTTGTAACAAAAACCAACGTACAATGTTGAATAATCGAAGTGTGTTGAGATGAGATTCGGGTTGAGAGAGATGAAAATCCCATCCTTTTCTTCCTTGAAATTTCGAAAATGTGTGTGGCTCTTGAAAAGATGATGATGATAGGGTTCTCCTCATCTTGTTTAAGGCATTCAGTGGTTTATGTAGGATAGTGTAGGAATTAGGGATGGAAATCCCATAACTTTTCTTTTGTTTGGAAAACATTTCTAAGTTTTGGTGATCACAAATATACACTGGTTCAAGTGGGCACTGCATTAAAGCCTACTGTCAGAGGATGTTAGTTCCGAACTTTATCGATAAAGGTTTTAAAGATGACAAAACATATCAGACCGGATCGAGAGAAATCAGACTGACCAGATCGATCGCTCAAAACAGATCAAGCTGATAAGGCATATCGCATATCAGACCGGATCGATAGAAATCAGACTGACTAGAACGAAGCTTCATATCGATCTCAATCTTTATCAGATCAGAGCAGTCAAGGATGAATAAAGATTGGTTCTTCAGTCCGAATAATTAACGGCTATTTATTGAAGCATTTAATGTCGTAATTAATGCTGAAAAAGACCATAGACTGAAGATTACCATAAAAGGTAAGAAGACAAAGAAGAGCTTACCTGACAGTCACCGAAAGCATGAACCAGAACGGCAAGTACCCTAAAGAAGAAGAATGTAGCTTACTCAGAGTTTAAGCAGAGTCAAAAGTTGCACATTAAGGGAAATAATGTCGTTGGTACATGCAACTATAAAAGGATGCAACAGAAGAGCTCAAGCATAGAGTCTGATTAATCGAAAAACGCACAAGAAAGTAAAACAGCACAAGCTTACAAGCTCAGAAGCTCTCGAGCTGAAATTCTTCTTAAGCACGAGTACATTGTAATATTTGATCATTTAGGATCACTGTGTGCATAGACTAAAGTCTATTCTGTATTGAAATATAGAAGTGAGAAACTATTGTAACTGTCAGACAGAGTGTGTCTGAACAGATCGAGTGACTAGGAGTTTCAGTCTGGTAGTGAGGTAAATCCAGCTGAATCGGGTTTGTACAACAGGATTGTATAAATCAAAGTCTTCTAGTGGAATCCTTCCTTAATTGGAAGAAGGGGAGAAGTAGAAGGATTACACCACCTTCGAACTTCCAGAAACATATTCTGTGTTTTTGTCATTCTGCACTCGTTCTATTATTCAAGCCATCGAGCCGTTCTTACTAATTTAAGAACAGACCGTTCCGCACTAAAATATACAGTGGTCTGTTTTGCAAAAGAGTTGATTGAGAAACAGATTTCTTTCACTAATCCGAACGAAATCACAAGGTATTAATTTTTTATAGGAGTGTTCATTCACCCCCCTCTAAACACTCCGGACCGATCCTAACAAGTGGTATCAGAGCAGGTCGTCTTAATCAGCACAAAGACACTTGAGCTGATGGCATCATTCAACAAAATTCCTATGTTCTCAAAAGAAGACTATGATGATTGGAGAATCAGAATGCAAGCTCATCTGGCAGCACAGGATGACGATATGTGGTTCGTCATCACTGATGGACCAATGAAGATTCTGAAAGTCAATACAGCAGCCTCCATTACTGGTGGTGAACCCAAAATGGTCGAGAAGGACAGATCCCTCTGGACGAATGAAGAAAGAAAGAAAGCAAACCTCGAAAACGTTGCCAAAGACATCTTGTTCAAGACATTGGACAAGAACATGTTCAGTAAAATCAAAATGTGCTCTACTGCCAAAGAAATTTGGGAGAAGATAGCACAGCTATGTGAAGGGAACGACCAGACCAAGGAAAACAAGCTGATTGTTGCTCTTCAAAGATTTGAGAGCATAAAAATGAAGATTGGAGAAACTCTAAATGAGTTTGATGAAAGAGTCACTGGTATCATCAATGAACTAAATGGTCTGGGCAAGGAATACTCAAACAGAGAGATCACTCTGAAAGTTATGAGAGCCCTGCCAAAAGAATGGGATGTTAAGACCATTGCAATGAGGGAGTCCAAAGATCTGAACAAGGTTGAACTTCATGATCTGTTCGCAGATCTTAAAGCATATGAGTTCGAACTAATCAGCAGAGGTGAAGCAGAGCCATTCATCTCTCAACCAAACAAAGCACTGGCAGCCATTCCAGACCAGACCGCCCCCACAACAGATCGATCTATCGAACAGATAAGTAATGATGCTATGTCATTATTTATCAAGAAATTTGTTAAATTCATGTCTAAAAATAAGAGGAACTTTAAACCCTCTCATCATTATAAATCAAGAAAGGACGATGCTATTAATGATCAGGCTTGCTACAATTGTGGTAAGACCGGACATTTTATTGCAGATTGCACCAGACCGAAGAAAGAAGAACGTAAAGAGAAGCATCGTGATGACAGGAAAAAGAAGCACTACAAAGACCGCAAAAATCATGGAAAGTCCCAAAAGGTCCTAGTAGCAGAAGAAGGAAACAGCAAGTGGGATCAGACTGATTCAGAATCAGAAAGCTCCGAATATTCTTCCAGCGAAAGCGAAAAAGATATTCAATGTCTAATGGCAGACGAAGAGATGAGTCAAACAGACGAGGTATTTGATCTTGACTCAAATGAATTTACACGTGAAGAGCTCATGTCCGCACTGCAAGACATGGCTAATGATTATAGAATCTTAGCTGAATTATTTGAGAAAACCAAAGCTAAAGCCAATGATCAAATGGATGAGCACATCAAACCAAGCTGCTCTGAGCTGGGTGAGTGCAACAATCTACAGATCGAGCTGAATAAGCTAAAAATCTCTTATGATCAGCTTCATGAAGAAAATAAGAGAATTAGCACACAAAATGCTAAGTTTTCTCATATCGTCAAAACATGGACAAAATCGAGAAAATCATTGGAAGAATTGCAAGAGGTACAAAGAAATGTCGGTGATGTTACAGGCATAGGCTTTGATATCAAAGACTGCACCAAAGATGAATCTGAACTGTTGCTGGTAAAGAACAAAATCAAACAAATGACATTTGTTAAATCCAGCACAGTATATGAGACTGAAGCACCTATAATTCAAAAAGGAGTCTCTTTCGAGAATCAAGGTTTGAGAAAAGGGATTGGATATGTCAACCAAGCCAAAGAAAAGGCACCAGCAAGCTTTGCGTCTTTCAGACCAAATCTAAAGGTGCAAGATCTAAGGCAAGGAAGACAATACAATTACTATAATTCAAAACCAGTTCAACGAAGATATAGACTACCCTATGAGAATAAAAGGTTTCCATATCGCACATATTATCACACACAACATCGAAACAGATCAGCTCACAGCACACCAGACACACACAAGCCATTAAAGCTGATACAGGTGTGGGTTCCCAAAGGGCTAATCCGTTCTGGACCCAAGTAGGATTGTGTACCAACAATAATTATGTTTGATGACAGGTACCAAAGAAACTTGCATCAGACTGGTACTTGGACAGTGGGTGTTCTCGTCACATGACTGGAAACATCGAGCTGCTGTCTGAAGTCACAGAATGTACTGGACCCAAGATCATCTTCGGAGATAACTCAAAGGGTAAGACCGTGGGCAAGGGTAAGATTGTCCATGGTAATATTATTATCAATGATGTGCTGTTAGTTGAAAATCTATGCTATAATCTGATTAGTATAAGTCAACTATGTGATAATGGTTATACTGTAGAATTTCACAAACACACTTGCACTGTTAAATCGTCAGACGGTATGACCATGCTTGTAGGAATCAGAAATGGAAATACATATAAGATTAACTGGAACTTTGCTCAACCTGATAATCCTACTTGCTTCATCGCTAATAATGATAATAAACACTGGCTATGTCATAAACGCTTGAATCATCTCAATTTTAAGACTATATCTAGCCTGTGTAAACATGATTTAGTTGTCGGTCTGTCCAAGATCGATTTTGCTAAGGATAAGATCTGTGAAGCATGCCAAATGAGCAAACAGATCAGATCATCCTTCAAAAACAAGAATGCCAAATCCTCCTCACGCTGCTTAGAACTACTGCATATGGACTTGTTTGTTCCTATACCAATAACAAGTTTAGGGGGAATGCGGTATACTCTTGTTGTTATTGATGAATACTCACGTTTTACTTGGACTATATTTTTGAGCAGTAAAGATCAGACCGGTCCGAAATTGATCAAGCTGCTGAAACGTACTCAGAATGAGAAATCATCCAGCATAGACAGGATTCGAAGTGACAAAGGCACTGAGTTTTCAAATCAGAATCTTGAATCCTTTCTAGAAGATCATGGAATTAAGCATGAATTTTCAGCCGCCCGAACTCCCCAACAAAATGGAGTTGCAGAACGAAGGAACAGAACGCTTAAAGAGGCAGCAAGAACAATGCTTGCTGATTCTGGAATTTCGCAAAAGTTCTGGGCAGAAGCTGTAAATACTGCTTGCTACACTCAAAATCGGTCTATGATTAACAAGAAGTTGAATCTTACTCCATATGAGATATGGACTGGTAACAGACCGTCTATCTCTCACCTTCATGTATTTGGTTGCAAATGCTTCGTTCACAATAATGGTAAGAATCATCTTACAGCATTTGAAGCTAAATCAGATAATGGGATATTCTTAGGATATTCATCTAATAGCAAAGCTTTTCGCGTCTTCAATAATCGCACTTTAACTGTAGAAGAATCTGTTCATGTAGTTTTTGATGAATCTTTATGTATTGAGGGTAGCAAGGAATCAATTCAAAATCATATGGAAAATATCCATCTCGAAGCTAACAGTGATGATGAGATTGTAGATAACAGGTCAAGAGACAATCCACCGGAACCTGAAGTACCAGACAGACCGGATCACGGCAATGAAGCTCCTTCAGATCGAGCCGATCCAGATGTTCCTCGCTCTAATGTTAATCAGATGCTGATAATGCCACCACTACTCATCCGTCTGGACCAGACAATCCAGAATCGGGTTATCGATGGACAAAGAGGCATCCACCTGATCTCGTGATTGGAAGTCCTTCTACACCGATTAGAACTAGAGGACAGATGATGGATGAATTCACTCATGCTGCTTTCATATCAAATCTGAAACCTAAAAAGATTGATGAAGCTTTGACTGATTTCAACTGGATTAAAGCAATGCAAGAAGAGCTTAATCAATTTGAACAAAATCAAGTTTGGAGTCTAACTCCCAGGCCAAGCGATCTGCATGTTATTGGAACCAGATGGGTGTTCAGAAACAAGCTAGACGCAGATGGAGTTGTGGTTAGAAACAAAGCCAGACTGGTAGCACAAGGATTCCGACAAGAAGAAGGAATTGACTTCGATGAATCTTTTGCACCAGTCGCCAGACTTGAAGCAATCCGAATATTTCTTGCTTATGCTGCTTTTAAAGACTTCAAGGTATATCAAATGGACGTTAAGAGTGCCTTTCTTAATGGTAAGCTTCAGGAGGAAGTCTACATTGAGCAATCTCCCGGAGTTCAGAACCACTCATTTCCTAATCATGTATATCTACTGAATAAAGCAGTATATGGTCTGAAACAAACACCAAGAGCCTGGTATGATACTCTGTCTCAATTTCTGCTGAACCATGATTTTCAGATCGACTCAGTAGATAAAACTCTATTTAAATTTATTAAGGGGAACATACTTTGTTAGTTCAAATTTATGTTGACGATATAATTTTTGGGTCAACTAACCCCAAATTATGCGAGAAATTTTCTAAGTTAATGCAGGGACAGTTTGAGATGAGTATGATGGGAGAACTTTCATTCTTTCTGGTTCTCCAAGTCAAACAGCTCAGCAATGGCATTTTCATCAATCAAACCAAGTATACCATGGAGCTACTCAAGAGATTCGGAATGGAAACATGTTCAACTGCATCAACTCCAATGAGTCCTACAATCAAGTTAGATAAAGACGAAGGGGGAACAGCAGTTGAAGTGTCTATGTATCGCGGACTGATCGGATCGCTCTTGTATCTTACAGCGAGCTGGCCTGATATTATGTTCTCAGTTTGTATGTGTGCTAGATTTCAGTCAGAACCAAAGCAATCACATTTCATTGCTGCTAAGCGTATTCTGAAATATTTGAAGGGATATCAGAACGTTGGCCTTTGGTATTCCAAAGATTCAAATTTCAGCTTAATAGGATATTCAGACGCTGATTATGCTGGCTGTAAGATTGATCGCAAAAGCACCAGTGGAACATGTCAATTCTTAGGTGAAAGATTGATCTCTTGGTTTAGCAAGAAGCAAACATCTATTGCCACATCTACAGCTGAAGCAGAATATCTTGCCGCTGGAAGCTGTTGTGCTCAAATGCTCTGGATTCAACACCAGCTCAAAGACTATGGCATTCAAGCTGTTGAATCTCCGATATTTTGTGACAACACAAGTGCAATCGCTATAACGTATAATCCAGTTTTGCACTCTCGAACAAAGCATATTGATATCAGACATCATTTTATTCGAGATCATGTTGGCAAGAAGGAAATTCGGATCGAGCATATTTCAACAGAACAGCAAGCAGCCGATATCTTCACCAAACCACTTCCTGAGGCTAAGTTTAATTACTTTCGTCATTGGTTTAATAGATTTATCTTGATGTTTTTAGACGTATCTCTCTTTTAGTTATCTTTTAAAGATTGTATGCTGGCACAGATCGATAATACAATTATCAGAACGACACAGATCGGTCCGAACTTTCAGACCAATCTATGTCAAATCTGATGTTATCCCATGATCTGTCTGGTCAACAAATCGTTAAATAAAATAATTGTTTAAAATAGCCCAGACTGATCGCACATTTTAACCGCCTTATCTCTCTTTTATCCTGACCGCTTATTTTGAATTATTTAATGATCAGTCATCGAGATAAAGACACGTGTCTTCTCTCTCTTATTTAGCGGGCTGAACATTTCATTTCTCATTCACTTTTTACAATTTACCGCTGTCTGCTCTCTAACTCTCTCATATTATTTTTCAAACTCTTCGCATTTCTCCATTACACTCCAATGGCCACTATCACTCACAACTCTCTCTCCGTTGAGTTCGATGATATCTACAGGGCTGAAGATACAGAGATGGTCTCTATTTTCCGAGCTTTGGAATCGTCTGGATTAAGGAATTTTCTGGAGTGTGGCACGGTGGTTTACGAGTCCGAGATTCGTGAACTGTTCGCCAATGCTGTATCCCAGAGGTATTTCATCTCCACCGCCGTAAAGGGAAAATCCTTTGAAATCTCTCCGTCGACGCTGGCAAAGACCTTTGGTCTTCCCAACTCCGGACTGACTGAGTTGGCCAGATTCCTCAAGCTTCTCTCACAGCTCTTCAGGGGAAGGTATCTATCTTTGGCCACCGCCTGCAGCCTTCATTCAAGAAGAAGGAAATGCTCTTTCATTTCCAGGTGTTATGCGAGATCGTTGGTAAGCCATTATTGGGCAAAGCCGGAAGCTTTGACGCCGTCACTGCCGAGAAATTCAGGGCCATGGCTGCTATTGTTTCTGGACAGAAGATGAACTGGTCCGTTATTCTATTTGGAGTCCTGTTGGAAACAGTGATTGCCTCCAAACAGGCCATCTGCTTTGCTGTTCCTCTCAGCAAGCTACTGGAGACTTTGGACATCGAGCTAGGGAAGCAGTCTGCTCTAAGTCCCTTCAAAATTCTCAACTCCAAAGGGCTAGCACTACTGAAGTCCAAGAGTGCTCCACCTACTCCTTCTGATCTGGTGGCTGTCAAGATTGAGAAAGGAGCAGAACAGACTGCCACTGGAAAAACTCGGGTCAAGCGCAAATTGACCATTCAGACTGACTCCGAGGAAACTCAGTCTGCTCCGTCATCACCAGCCAAGCCCCTTCCCAAAAAGCCAAGAACCCAGATCACCAAGCCACACAAAACCTTACCTCTCAAAACCCTACCCATATTGCCTCCCACAAAAGCCACCCCTGCACCCCAACCTACAACCCAACTTTCAACCGCTTCAACCACTGCACCCAAAGTAACCATCCGAGTCCCCTCTGCCATTCCCGTGGTCAAAGAGATTGTTATCACTGAGTTGGGAGACTACACCCAATCAGGGATCAAATCTCCATCTTCCACAGGGAAGGGCAAAGCCATTCTCACTGAACCCCTCTCTTCCAAACCCAAATCTGCCGTGCAAACAGCCATCGACATCGCTATGGAAGATGTTGAAGAGAAGGTGAAGGCGCTCGTTGTAGTCTTTGATGAATATGTCGAGTACAGAACCATCAACCACATTGAGATGTTCTTCGGTATGCTGCGAAGACTGCAGAAAATGGAAGAAGAAGTCCTTAAGGGGACAGAGACGGATGATGTGAGAGTCGCGGTGCTTCGCAAAGATCTTTTTCAGGCCAACCAGAGATTCAGACTGGCATCCTTGCTCTTGGCCGCTAAGAAAGCAAACTTTGATTCGAGCACTCCAACTGCCAAAGATGATGGTGCTGTTATTGCTCAACTGGAAATGGATATTCATGCTATTCACTTAGCTGTCCGCTTTCAACGACAGAAGCTCAGCATATCCACTCCAGTCCGCAGCCCGGATCATCCATCTACGAGCAAGACTATGGTAGAACCGTTCATAGAGGCTGTTCCCTCTGGAGCAGCGGACCAGACAGCAGATCAAACAGCAGACCAGACAGCAGATCGAATAACGGATCAAACAGCGGAGCAGCCAATGACTAATGCTCTGTCTGCTACAGAAGATGAACCGTTGAATGTCTTGTTGGACTCCCCAACCACGTCTATTCCTCTGGGATCATTAGTCTCCCATGTTCAACTCAGTCCCACCGCAGCACTTACAACAGTTGGCGCACCAGAGTTCGTCGATCCGGATCTGGTGGTGTCCACCGTTGTTGCAGCTCTCCAGATTGAGGAGCCCTCCAGACCCAGCACTCCTCCAGTCCAATCTGATGAAGATTTGGCGTTCTTAGAAGATTTTTCTTTGGCCTTGGTCACCCTGGTACAGTTCGAAGCACGCCATGCTGCCTTATCTTCAATTATACCCATTGCTGAAGAAGATGATCACACCATGTCGTCATCTGATCACTCTCCAAGACGTTTATCTGACGCACCTCCATCCCTGGCAAGGACCCTTCAACACCTATCCGACAACTGTCTGTCTCTCTCTCTCTCAGCGTGTTATAGAGGTTCATCAAGGTCAGAGAATTACATCTTTGGACTTTGATTCATTTAAAGAGAAGATGACAGCCAGTATTAGCAGCCTTCAACGAGGTCTGAATGATTTGTTCTCTCAGCAAGCTTCTTATAAAAACAGCCTGAGAAAAGGGTAGATCGAGCTAGCCACTGAAGTCAGAGCATCCGTTGCCAATTCCCTTCGTGCTCAAGACACTCGTCTTGACACTATCAGTGCTCAGCTAGCACAAGTTGTCGATTTTCTTCAAGAGATTGCTGCTGACAAAAAGGGGGAAAAGAGAAAAGACTTCAAGCCGCACCAGTCTCAGTCTTCAAGAAAATAAAAGTTTCGTTGCTTAAATAATCAGACTGTCTGTATGTAGGATTTTTGGTGATCAATAAAAATCCTTCTTTGTTAAGTCCTTGTTCATTTATTTTGAACTAAAATAAAAGGCTTAATCGATCCGAAATCCAACTTAATAATGTTCATTTATTTTGAACAAGAAGAAGTAATCGATCCGAAAGCATACGCTTCAGAGCTCTTAAAAGACTGGATAAAAAGATTTAGAAGCTAGGTTTTGTCATCATCAAAAAGGGGAAATTTGTTAGTTCCGGACTTTATCGATAAAGGTTTTAAAGATGACAAAACATATCAGACCGGATCGAGAGAAATCAGACTGACTAGATCGATCGCTCAAAACAGATCAAGATGATAAGGCATATCGCATATCAGACCGGATCGATAGAAATCAGACTGACTAGATCGAAGCTTCAGATCGATCTCAATCTTTATCAGATCAGAGCAGTCAAGGATGAATAAAGATTGGTTCTTCAGTCCGAATCATTAACGGCTATTTATTGACACATTTAATGTCGCAATTAATGCTGAAAAAGACCATAGACTGAAAAGGTAAGAAGACAAAGAAGAGCTTATCTGACAGTCGCCGAAAGCATGAACCAGAACGGCAAGTACCCTAAAGAAGAAGAATGTATCTTACTCAGAGTTTAAGCAGAGTCAAAAGTTGCACATTAAGGGAAATAATGTCGTTGGTACATGCAACTATAAAAGGATGCAACAGAAGAGCTCAAGCATAGAGTCTGATCAATCGAAAAACGCACAAGAAAGTAAAACAGCACAAGCTTACAAGCTCAGAAGCTCTCGAGCTGAAATTCTTCTTAAGCACGAGTACATTGTAATATTTGATCATTTAGGATCACTGTGTGCATAGACTAAAGTCTATCTTGTGTATTCTGTATTGAAATATAGAAGTGAGAAACTATTGTAACTGTCAGACAGAGTGTGTCTGAACAGATCGAGTGACTAGGAGTTTCAGTCTGGTAGTGAGGTAAATCCAGCTGAATCGGGTTTGTACAACAGGATTGTATAAATCAAAGTCTTCTAGTGGAATCCTTCCTTAATTGGAAGAAGGGGAGACGTAGAAGGATTACACCACCTTCGAACTTCCAGAAACATATTATGTGTTTTTATCATTCTGCACTTGTTCTATTATTCAAGCCATCGAGCCGTTCTTACTAATTTAAGAACAGACCGTTCCGCACTAAAATATACAGTGGTCTGTTCTGCAAAAGAGTTGATTAAGAAACAGATTTCTTTCACTAATCCGAACGAAATCACAAGGGATTAATTTTTTATAGGAGTGTTCATTCACCCCCCCTCTAAACACTCCGGACCGATCCTAACAGAGGAAATAATGGTTAACTCTACAAAGGTCGACCGGATACTAAAAGACAAAGGTATCTACCGGATAAAGAGCTATCTACAGGGTGAAAGGATAAAAGGAGATCTACCGGATAAAGAGCTATCCACCGGGTGAAAGGATAAAAGGAGATCTACCGGATCCAAAGACCAAGAGTTACCATCTACCGAATCCAGAGAGTGAACGTCCACTGGAACAAGAAGTCAGCAGACGTCTAGAAGGTTAGTAGTTGACCTAGGTCCATCAGACTAAGTAACTAATAACTATCCAGCAGATATAAAGCAATAGAGAAGTCAGCAGACGTATAAAGCAACAAGACAAAACAAGTACAAACTCATTCTGACAAAGGTACAACAGAGTGTCACAATACTATATCAGCACCACCAATAGCGTCAGAATGAAAGGGCCGTTGATTAGTGAAATTGGAAAGAAGACTAAAAGAATTTGGAAGAAAATCAGGAAGCTGCTTTCAAACAGATCTTTGCAATTAAAGAAAAGTTACCCTTAGACCGATGTGTCTATAAATACGTCAAAGTGAAGAATGAAGAAGATGTTGAACAATCTGATCAAAATTCAAAAGACAAAAATCAACTTCATTCAACTCAAGCAAAACATCAACTTCATTCAACTCAAGCAAAACATTCAACGCTTTAATGAGATATTCTGAAGTTTTGCAAGAGCAGCAAATAAGCCCTATTGTGATCTGAAGATCAAAGCCCACTGAGTCTGTTGCTCAAAGAACACTCAAAGCTTAAGAGATTTATATTTTGTGTGAGTGTTGTAAAACACATTGTAATCAACTAAGAGAGTTGTATTGCTAGGAGTTTAGGCCAAGCCGTGTGAGTGCCTAAGAAGGTTGTATATGTTCTGGAAGTTTGAAGCGTTGTGCTTCAAACTTCTAGAACATATCCCGTGTCATTTACTTGCTGCATATTTTCATTCAATTACTTTAACTCACAAGTTCAGCAGACGTCTTCCGCACTATTACTAGTATCTACTGACTTGCCAACAATAGAGAACCTACTGCAGTACTTAACAGTTTGCTGTATCAAGAAGAATCAAAATTGAGTCTAGTGTTTATTCAATCCCCGCCCCCTCGTCTAAACACTACATCGATCCTAACAAGTGAAATCAGAGCAAGGTCTTCTCAATTCTCAGAAATACTGAGAACTGATGGCCTCATTCAGCAAGATCCCGATGTTCAAGAAAGATGAATATGCTGACTGGAGAATTCGGATGCAAGCACATCTGAGTGCTCAAGATGATGACATGTGGTTCGTCATCACTGACGGACCAATGAAGATCATGAAGGTCAACACAGCAACTGCCATTACCAGTGGTGAACCTCAGATGGTGGAAAAGGACAGAGTATCCTGGACCAATGAGGAAAAGAAAAAACAAATCTTGACAATGTAGCTAAGAACATCTTGTTCAAAACATTGGACAAGAATATGTTCAATAAATCAAGATGTGTGCGACTGCTAAATATATTTAGGAAAAGATTGCACAGCTGTGTGAAGGAAATGACCAAACCAAAGAAAACAAGCTCACTGTCGCTCTACAGAAGTTTGAGAACATCAAATTGGTGTCCGGAGAAACTCTCAGTGAATATGATGAAAGAGTAACTGGAATCATCAATGAACCAATAGCCTGGGTAAGGACCTATCTAACAGAGAAGTTATTATAAAGTAATGAGAGGTCTCCCAAGAGAATGAGATGTGAAAACCATTGCCATGAGAGATCCAAAGATTTAAACAAGATAGATCCACATGATCTATTTGCTGATTTAAAGCCATATGCTTTTGAGCTAAGCATTTGGGTTGAAGATGAACCCAGCAACAATCAACCAACCAAAGCCCTTGCTGCATCAGAGTTCCTGTCCACCACAACAGAAATGACTCCCGAACAAATGGGCAATGATGCAATGACGCTTTTTTGTCAAGAAGTTTGGCAAATTCACGAAGAAGAATCAGAAGACTTACCAGTCTTATCCAAGGAAGCAGAATTTCAAAAATAGATCAGAAGAAGATGATCGTGTCTGCTTCAACTGCCTTAAACCAGGACATTTCGATGTTGACTTTCCAAAGCCAAAGAAGATAGATCAAAAGAGAGGATCCAAGGATGACAAGAAGTCCAAGGAAAAGAGAAGAATATTCGAGCTCATATAGTGAAAGTGAAGATGAAGGAGTTCACTGTCTCATGGCAAATGATGACAGTGAGCTAACTGATTCTAATATTTCTGAATTTACACAAAATGAACTCACTAACACAGTGCAGGACATGATCAATGAGTATCAAATGTTGTATGAGTCCTTCGAGAATTATAAGACTGAACATTCAAGCCCAGTCGAACAGCAGGACAGTAAACTTGATTGTGAACAATCAAAGGAGCTGGAATGCCTAAGGGAAAAAATAAGTCTGCCTCGAGAAAGAAAATGATGAAGCTAAATGTGCACACCAGAAACTCATCAAGTTGGCTCGCACATGGAACACTTCAACTGCCAGAAAAGATGAAATACTTGAGTCGATAAGGGTTGCTGGTGATCTTGTCGTTATAGGCTATATCAACAATGATAGTTACTCATCTGGTAAATCTCAGCTATGTCTGGAGAAAAACAAGGTTCAAACAATGAACTTTGTTAGATCCAGCACGGTATATGAACCAAGTGAATTGGTTAAGGAACATGTTAAGCCAACACTCGTTAAGGAACGGGCATCACATAAATGTATTGGTTACGTTGAGCCAATAGAAAGTGAGACCGGTGCAAAAGTTCACAAATGGACATAAGACCACTGGTCAAGCAACTCGAGAGGTGAATAGGGGTGGAAATGCGGGTACGCGTACCCGATACCCGACCCAACCCGATTGGGTCGGGTAATATTTATAAAATATCGGGTTCAGGTAGTACCCGACACCAAATTCTATTGTTATCGGGTCGGGTTCGGGTAGAAGTTTTACTACCCGAAACCCGACGGGTACCCGACCTTGACATATATTAGTTAACCCTAAATCTACTAACTAACCACATCTTATATTCTTAATAACATATAATTTGCATTAACCGTCCATATTTCATTCAGCTGTTCATCCCCACATGTTTCAGACACCAATTACACTTGAGAAATGTATCAATTTTTTTTGAGCTTTAAGTATTTTTCTTTTCTTAAGAATTTTATTTTTATTAGCATCAACTTATATCTTATCATTATTTCATGTATTTTGTAGAGCTATCAAAGTCGGGAATCGATTCGACAATCATTGACATTTGATGTTACTACAAATCTGCTACGGTATTAGAGTCTATGATTTTGGATGTTAATTTTTTTTTTCATTCTTAGATTTGAACCATTTTGGAATTTGAGATTAGATATTGGAATTTATTTATGATTTTTGTTTTTTTTTTTTTTGTTTCGGACTTAGAATCATTTATTTCATTCTTAAATATCCTATTTTTATCTTTGTTCCATTAAATTTTGTTTTATAAAAAGTGATATATCGGGTAGCCGACTCGGGTACCCGATATTAGTTGGGTACCCGAGTGTCGGGTACCCGACAACATCGAGTTATGATCGGGTTTTTTTTTTTCATACTCGATATATCGGGTACCTGACTACAACTACCCGAACCCGATACCAGCGCCCACCCCTAGTCAAGTTAGTCTCAATTGATCAAGCTCATGTTGTTTTATAAAAATTGTTATGACATAAGAATATCATAATTGAGAAATATTGTATTTTAATGAAGTCACGGAAGCATGCTTGAATTTATGTTGAGATGTGTGTTGGATCTCAATGCCCTGAAATTTAAGTTGTCTAAATAAAGTGACTAATGAAGGAGAAAATATGTAATAATATCAAAGTAATCAAAATTTAATAATAATAAAAGCTAAGAGTTAATAATGGCAAACGTGTAATTACCAAATAAAAAAATATAATTGTTGTATATTAGTTTGCTTTCCTGATGTAAAATGGGAAGGGAAAATGAGTAGTAAATTTTACAAATTATTTGCCAAATTTCTAGAGATAATAGTCGGAGAGGTGAGTCATCTTGCTTCTAATATTTCATACCCGACGTCTGGTCAAATCACTTTCTCAAAAATAGACTCTAAAATAATATTAATGGCGTTTTTTATGATTTATACATATAGCTGCATACTTATAATTATATATCGGTTACTGTTGTGATTTAAAAGATGAAAAACACCACCTGCAAATTGAATTTGCTTGATGAAATGTGAATTTTTAACTCTCATAGAATTATAATTCTGGTGAATTAAATCATTATTAAGCCTTGAATTTGAGTTACAAAATAATGTTAGTAACACTATGATATTTAGTCAATATAGCCTAGGTATTTCAATGATATAAGATTAACATGAATATAGGTATCATTAAGCATTGGAAGCATTCTACGGAAGGGATTTATTCTACTAAATTTGCGTATGGGGTGATTACTAGTCTCTCGCAGCAGCCTCAAGACCCTATTTGTCACCTTTATCCATCGTTGTGGTGCAAGTTGGCACCTAGCAAGGCTATCATTCTTGTATGAAAATCTTCCAAAACAGAGTCGCAACCTTGAGCAACCTGATTGCGAGAGGCGCTAATATCATCTATCCTAACTGTGTGCTTGCAACACTATTGTAGAGGATCATAATCAGTTATTCAGCTACTGCCCCTTCTCCTATAAGGTTTGTTCTGACATTTATCTCTGGTTGAAGTTTGAATTCATAGGTCATCTGAAACCGTGTGTTAACTTCGAAATCCATGAAGAAATGCATCATGCTGGAATCTCAAAGAATGCTTGGACTATGGTTTGGATTTGCTAGGTGTGGTGCCTTTGGTTGGAAGAAATAAGAGAATTTTTGATTGCTTCAGACTTGTCTATTGTGGTGGATTGTATTAAGTATAGAAGCTAGATGTTGATCAAAACCAGATTCAAAGAGAAGGTCACTTGCTCCCTCAATGTTGGATTTTGGAACCTTTATTATGTTTAAAATAACATGGTATTGATTTTCAATTTTGATATCTCCGCAGTATTGTTTGCACTTCTTCGGGTTTGAGTAACCATTGTACTCAACTTACAATATTTTTCTTATCCAAAAAAAAAAAAGGTGTCATTAGACCATTTCACCTGTACGTACTTAGTTCAAGTAAAATTAAATGTGGAAATTAAAGAGAGTTGGGAATTAAATTGAAATACTAATGTCTGTAGTTTGGTTTAATATGGATTATTGATGTTTGTTAATGGTGCAGATAGTTCGAAAACCACCAGACGACAGGACTAGTTGTAATTTCTAGTTTAGTTACTTCCAGGTACGTGTTGACTTACGAACATTTATTATATTCATATTGTTTATGAAATGTATATTTGTAAACAGACGATAATATTGAGGATCGTTGGAATGAGTGATATCTTGTTATTACTATTGTTGCTATTGATGGTGTCGTAGTAGTAGGAGAGCGACAATGTGATATAGCAGGATTGTTGTTGCCGCAATATCGATCGTATATAGTGTCGCAGTAGTAGGGAAGCGACGAATGGATATAATAGGTCGGATTGCTACTACATAGATTTTATATATACGATGATATATGGTTGATGATGATCAATGTGATGTTTGGGGAGATGTAGTTACAGAAACAACTAGGGAACTTTCATATTGTGGTTATTGATCCTGGAGACTTTCTATTGTATTTTCAGTATATTATATTGTTAATAGCATAGCTTATGAATATGCTGTTTTATTGTTAGTGCATGCTCATCCTTTTGGGAAATGGTTTCTGTTGAAACAGGTAACAGACTAGGTGTTAGATGAGATGTAGGATGTTGAGGCAAGACTAGGAGATGTTTTTTAGTCACATGAGTCATTGTTAAATAAATACATAAGTTTTTATGAAGTAATATTTATGTTTAAAATAGTTATGGCTCGTGTATGAGCTTGTTAATATTTGTATATGGCTTGTATAGTATGTATTTACTTATGATATGATTTTTCTGTGTTGGTGCATGTTACCAATATTGCATTTATTTTGGGGGAGACGTCATTTATATTTATGGTATTGTATATTACATACACATATGTCAGTCTTTGTTTAGTTGGGAGGTCCAATTATGGGGATATCATGTCAAATTATTTTTTTACAAATGACGACATGTTTTTCTGTTTATGTGCCGAGATTTAGGGCCCCACAAAAAGTGTATTATTGATTTTATTTTAAAGGTAATAAAATGTTGTTCGAATTTCTACTCTTGCTACTTCTAACTTGAACTTGTGGGTTTGCGATTTTTTGGTTTGTAAATATATGCGTTTGAGTCCAAGAATTTATAATATTTTTTGGTAAAAAAATATTATAAATTTTTTTGGAAGAGATTTTTTTATTAGGCAAGAACCTAAACTATTACATCCTGCAACGACTTTATGGGACAACACTTTGGGATATTGTGTCCCGTGCAACATAAACAAAAAACTTTACTCTTAACAATTCAAAAGCGACCAAAATAAGTTAAAATATATATATAAAAAGACTCAATTATCAACATTGACTAATAATATAAAAATAATTGATAATGTGATACGATTTGGTGCCCGAAGAGAAGATTATACGAGAAAATTGTTTATCAAAAAATTAAAAGTAAAAATAAAAGCAAAACTTCCTTTTGCTAAGACAACATTTTACATGACATTAATACAAATTGAGGAAAAGCTATGTGCATAAATACTAAGTAGGACACAAATCGTACTTTTTCGAATCAATTTTGGATATTATCTTTGACGGTTTGTTGATGTTATTATTAAGGGTAATGATTGCGATCAAGTAAAACCAGAAGGTTCATATGATTTGAATAGTAGTATTGTTGAAATATATGATTCATATATTGAAGTAGATAGATGTTGGAGCCTAGTGGAGTGGAGCGCAACGTGGCGAAGCGGAATGGTTAGGGTTTAGAGTTATTATATATAAACTCTTGTGTAAACTAAAGATTATTATTCATTAATAAACACAGCTACCGTTTGCTACCGTGGATGATTATATGAAATTATTTTTATATATTTTTTATCATTGTGTTATAATTCACAGAATAAAAAATTCATTCGAAATATATGTGTGTGTATATTTATTAATTTCATTTTCTAAAACTCATAATTCGTTTATTCAACTAAAATCCTGAATTCATTTAATATTTTGTGTTTTATTTCAATCTTTCATGCATTTGATCTTTTGACATTTATTTGTATGATTTAGATTCCGGCATTATCTGATTAAAATATTGTATTTTATATTACATGACTTATGATGAAAAATCTGATAATATAATGAATGTTGTCGATTTATATTTATTAATAAAATTATGTTTTTTAAACATATCCATAAATTCATAATAATATCAGAGTAAAACCGGAAAATACAGGGAAAAGGCTACAGTTATAATTCAATTGCACGTATGTCTAAAAATATATTTCCTCCACCGCTATTTCCATTCCAGCGTCCACCGCATGCCATTACTCAAAGAAAATTAAGCCTTCTTCTGTACGGCAGCGCAATTCCCGAAGAGACGGGTGGTTTTCGGCAGCAACCATTAGCCCTAGGGGCAATACGGCCACAGACACTATAACATCAGCGAAAGCTCCGAAAATGAACTTGTGTTTGTGCTTAGGGTTTAAGGCTAAATAACAAACAAGAAGCTCATGCAAGAATTCCCAGTCTGCCTCAACCCCCGTCGACTCGCGGGCCTCGATCATCTCTTGCATCGATTTCCGAAAGTCCGCACACGGGTCCGGAGAGTATTTATTAACCGCTATCCGGCCGCTGGCTGCCCCTTGTCCCTGAGATGCAGATGTTTCCATTTTCTCGAATAACGAGTTGGAACAGCCAGGAGAGGAGCAGAAGAAGCGGTGAGAGGCGAAGGCGGAGCTTAAATCTGGAACGGAGATGGTTTCTGGGGAGGAGGAGGAGGAGAAGTTGGCGGCGGCGTAGCTGTCTGAGGAGGAGACTTCGTACAAAGAGTTGTAGTTCTTGATTAAGACAGAGGGGTGGGTGTAAGGGTTTGATTGGGTGACTTCTTGAATTTCTTCTTCTTCTTCTTCTTTATGATCTTCAATGGCGGGTGGTGAGGAGAAAGTGATTGTGGGAAGGCATTTGAATTTGGAGAAACAGAGGTTGAAGCTCTTCCATAACATGTTGGGCATTTTTGAGTTTCTTTGTTGGTACCAACAAAAGTTGTTGCATGTGTATATAATAGTATTCTCCAATAGTTGTACAATAATAGAGTGCTATGGTCTATATATATATATTTTTTTTTTTAATTCTAAAATAATATTGTTTATATTATTTCTCATTTATATATATTTTTTATGTTCGTGCATATATTCCGAAAATTTATTTTTGGAATTATAAAAGCATGTTAAATTTTTTTATCAGTTTGCTAGCATAAAAGTAATATCTAATACTTAGATCAAGGATCCGATTTGATTTGAATATGTGATATTCCAAACCTCATATTTTGATTTTTATGTCACACAAGTGTTTTGAAAACGGTGACTGAAATAACTCTAATTAAGGGCACTTGAAAGATATTCATTCGGAAGGCAGCTAACGTATTACCTCTACATATTTCACATAAATAAAAAAGGTAAGTGTTATTGTTAAAGTAACAAATGTTGTTGTCAAAGCAATCGTACAAAAATCCCAATTTTACCGAACTTGCAAAGTAATTAATGTATCATAGAATACTTTATATTATTTGTCTCAATTTTTACTTTATGTTTTAAACCAATTTTACCCTAAATTTCATTATTTCCAATTAATATATTTAATTAATATATCTGTTATTTATCTTGTGATTTTTAAAAATTTTTATATATCATTTATTCAGTTTTTTTATATAGTAATGTTGAAATGGTTTGATTTGAATTTTTTTTACTACCTAAAACAGCATTTGCAATAAAAAATATTATAATCCCAATCTACACTTCAATGTAAAAATATAAAATATGTATATGAAAACATAAATATTTTATAAAATTAGAAAAAAAATAAAAATTAGCTATTTCAATTAATTCGGTTACCCAATATTTTCATCACCAGAATCAAACCGAATTAATCGATTTTTTAAAAATTAAAACCGAATTTCTGAAGTAATCGAATCGAATTAAAATGCACCAATTACGTTGTCAATCCATTTATAATACAAGAATTGTTCGTTTTAACCTTTAAAACTATCATTTTAAATTCTCACTAATTGGTGCATTTTAGAAGGTTAGCTTTTAAACTATCTTGACTAAGAGGGTTATTATTTTGTAAAATTTTTAAATCAAGTTATAGCATTTCTTATATTAAATATTTGAATTTTCATGTACAGATTTAATGCTTCTATTGACAATAATCTCTATAGGCATAATCTTAATTGGTTATGTGAGAAAACCGTGGATCCGCTTATGATTGGTTAAACAAGAGATCATGTAAAAAGTTTATCGAGGTGAATAAGGTTCCCTATAATCAAAATCTCATTGTGAATACCCAACCTTGTTGACTGGAGATCCCAAGATCTAGGTTCAAAATGGACAACTAAATTATGAGATTGTATAAACACATTGGAGATCAATCTCCAACATATTCCTATGACAAGGGTGTAGCATGCAAAAAAGGGTTTGAGGATAGACAAAATACCTTTAATGATTCCTATGACATATAAATAAATATGTTGGAGTATAGCGGGATACTCTTTTAGAAGATCACATACGTGGATGCGAAGCGTGGCAGTTTCAAAATTGTAAAGCACTTATGAAACCAAGCATGGTTCATGGCCGAAAGATACACAACCTTAAAAACCATTACGAAGGTTAGAGTTGTTATTGTGTGAGTTCAACTGTCTAGGTTTACACAAACGACTAAAAAACCCAAGACTTTAAAGTTCATTATTAAGTCAGTAAATTCGATTGAATAATACTACGGAAGTTTCAAAGCCGCAAGCTACCTCTCCAGATGCTATATCGACAGGCACTCATTGAATTCATGCATTTATTGTAATTAATGTGGGGGATTGTTGGAAAATGTGCTTAATGAATTGAACTTAAACATGAAAAAATTGCATACTTGATAAAGGACAAAACGAGTGAAAAATCGGACGAGAAAAAGCTGCCCAAGAAAACCTTGGCAGCCCGGACTACGCCCTAGCGCCGCCCAAAACTTTGGGCAGCAGGGTGGGCGCTCGAGCACCCAGTGTTCTGTCAAGAATATTTTGTGGAGTTTTTTCTCGAAATGGTGTGTCCTTTCGCGTTTGGGTGTGTTTTTCCATGAAGAATTGCTACCAAATGTTGTCTCTTGGTAATGGCCTTCGATCAAGTAAACAGAACAACCCTTACGTGAATTAAAGACATTTTTTATGCAAGATTAAAGTCATTTTTGAGAGCAAAATATGTATACACATATTGTTCATCCATTGTTCTTGTTGAAGTGCCTTTAAATCTTTGTGGTTTGAGGACTTATGATTTGGAGTGCTTCTATCACAAGTCATAGTAGTTGTATCTTGGGAAACGATTGACGCTAACCTTAAGCACCACAGAGATTCCAAATCTTGGTGGCATTAAAAAGTTACCTGTTTGGTTCTGAAGTTTGGCTAAAGAGCTGGAAGATTGCATTTGGTCAGGATAAAACAATTTCAAAAGTATTCATTCAATTGTTTCAGTCAGTCGTATGTTGTTAATTGTTGTTAATAATTATTTGAATATACTCTATATTAGATGGTTGAATCTACGCCATGGGGCAACAAAGAACAGATCTAGATCGTTCTGTAGTTGTCCTTTGACTCTGTCTACATTCACCATCAGTAACTTCTCAATTATTCTTTCATAGATTCCAACAAGCAGTAACAGTTATAAGGACTACGTAATCTTTATGTTTTTTTTCGACGCATTAATATAAATTATTTGGACTCAAGTACCTAATGTTGCGAGCTGTCTTGACATCGCTGATGTGGTGAGGTGACTCGGCAGAGCTGATGTGGCGTTCATCTACTTAAAACTAATAACAGAGCTATTATTAAGCAATACAGATAGCTGGCGTATTTTAAACTAATTTGGCTCGAAATTTATTATATAAATCATGAATAGGATGTAATCGAGCTTAGCTAAGTTCTAGTTTTGCACCTAGCTTGACTCGAGGAAAATTAAATATTACTCAAGTTTGAGCCTTTGCCCGATTGACAATTGCATTTCGAGCTATCCTAAAATGCCTCCTCTAATTACTAGCTTTTTTGTATTATTATTATTAAAGTTTTGTTTTTTTCTCTCACATTGGTTTAGAGAAATAAAATGACCAACTTTTTTTGTTATAAAAGAATATATATGCCTTCTTGTTTAAGTGAGCAGCGGGGACTGGTGAGATTGAAAAGATGTATTTGATTCTCAATCAAATCTCAAAGTGGGAGAACTGTTACAAGAAGAACCAAGTAACACTGTTGGAGTACAACAATTACACTTGCTGTGTGATCGAATGAAACGTTGTATTGTTGTACGGCTTAAAAGATTTAAGTTGCACCTATAACATCTGCTATAGCTTTTGGTAAAACGGCAAACACTTAATCCTACAATTGATATCAGAATCAAGGTCACGTGTTGGATTCCCATGAGTTGCAAGGAGTGTAATTATTGGGAGGGGGACTGTTGGGGTACAACAATTGCCCTTGCTGTGTGATCGATCGAAACATGGTGCTTGTGCTGTTGTATGATTTAAAAGATTTGAGTTGTACCATTACCATCAGCTAGCTTTTGGTAAAGCGGCAAACGCTTGATCCTACAAACATAAATATGGTTTGGTGGAGGTTGGCTAAATTAGTCAGACATTGAACTGGAAGGAAAACGCGTAAAGTTTTTTCTTTACGCGTTTTGGACGCGGGGAGCTCCCTATAAATAGGGCTCCCCTCCCCTCATTTCCAGTATCTAATCTCAGAGTGTTCTCTCATATCTCTACATTTGAGTGTGTTTCTATAATAATTGTGAGGTAGTTTTCTCCTATATTGATAGCGTTTTTCTCTTTGAAAGATAGCGATAGGTTGTAACCTACAAAATATTATAGTGAAATCTTTTCATCTTGCTCGTGGGTTTTTCACGTAAATTGTGATGCTCATTTTAGTCATGATTTTTGGTATTTACTATATTATGTTGCCGCACTTCGAGCCAAAAAGTGGTATCAGAGCCTCGCTTTAAAATTTTAAAAAAATTCTAAGTATGCTCTGTTGTTGCAATTTTGACTGATCCTCTACATCAGAAAAGATTTTTTAAGATATTCTTTTACTGAGACTTTTTTATTTTTAGTCTACCAATTTTTTGCAGGCAGAATGGCGGCACCGTTTGAGATTGAAAAATTCTTGTGGAAGCAATTCATGTTGTGGAAAATGAAAATGCAAGCAGTTCTACGAATGGATCGTTGCTTGGCAGCTATTGCAAATAGACATGTGGATATCACAGGCAATGAAAAGTGGAATGATATGAATGGTAATGCTAATGCCACTCCACATTTGGCTCTGGCAGATAGAGTATTATCAAGTACCGCTGAAAATAAAAATGCAAAAGATATATGGGATACTCTGACAAACTTGTACTAGACCAAGTCACAATGCAACAAGATTTTCCTAAAGAGAAGTTGTATACTCTTCGGAAGTCATCATCGATGACCGACCATATCAACACAATAAATACTCTATTTTCCCAGCTCACTTCTTTGGGGCATAAAATAGAGAAAGTTGAATGTGCGGAAACTTCTACTTCAAAGTCTATTAGATTCATACGATCAACTCATCATCAATCTGACCAACAACATCACTACTGATACATTAGTCTTCAACAATGTTGTAGCCGCGGTTCTTGAAGAAGAAAGTCGGTGCAAGAACAAGGAATACGTTGCCAAATTCGATGCAGGTAGAGGCTATAGCGACGATGAGAGGAAGATCAACAGAGTGTGCTCCCGTGCGAGCTTGGTTCAGAGCTCCGTGATCGATTGTGGTGTGGGCGCCGATCGATTGCGACAGAGCGTAGCAATATATGAGAAAATTCAGAGCCCGCGATCGATTGCGAGCAATGTGCAGATCGATCACGAGCGAGTGAAACTACAAAAGGCTGGATTCTTGATGCGCGATCGATCGGAAGAAGGTGCCGACCAATCGCGGATGTGATATTTGTTGAAATTTTTTGTGGAATTGTGGAATGTTGAAATGTGGTAGTAGTGTAACTATTATTGTCAGTTATGGGATTGATGGTTATTGATATTGTGAAAACAGGAACAACATGAGGGAAGTTCATATGATTATGGTGTATTCAGTGAGTATTTCCTAATTTACAGCATTATGTTCTGTATATATTGTTGGTGTATTTGTTGATATTGAGATTATGTTGTTGGTATGCTCATTCCGTGTGTGGGGAGTTTCTGTTGAAACAGGTAAAGCAGGTACAACGTTGGCTCTGGAAATGAGTTCGTGTCGTTGATTGAAAATGCTCCTATGAGTCAAGTACCAGTATTGGTATCGATAAAGTGACTTGTACAAGTAGATACACATTTATTTATTTAATGCTCGTCTGTGAGCATCATGATATGTTTACATGGGTTGTATAAGTGTTTTGGGATTCTCTTTTTGTTGAGCGTTGCATGTAATCTGTTTAGTATAAATGCAACATGAATTGAGAATATGTATAGTGCATTATGAAGTGTATATATTGGTGAATTGTATCTGTGCTGGGAGTCGGTTTGAGGGGGAATTCTGATGGAAATTTTATAAAGTCATACCATAATTATGAAGCATGTAATGAGTAATTCCCTACATGTTTAGAAATGTATACAAAAATATATGATGTTAATGCAATAATGACAGTATTGGGAGTCGTGGTCTTACAAAACGTGATGGTAACAACTAAGTGGAGTGATATTGTGCAAGATTGGTGGTTAAATGATATACTCATAAAGAAGGCATCGGCTTCAATTAGATATTTTCTCATGTGGTGTGGCTTACAATAATCAGGTAGTATTGACACTGTGTCCAGTGTTTGACCTACATCTAGAGCAGCTAGATGTGAAAATGATATTCTTGATGGAGATCTTGAAGAAGAAATCTATAGGCTCCAACCAGAATGTTTTGCTAAAATAGGCAAAGGGAACTTGGTTTGTAGGTTGAACAAATCTATGTACGATCTCAAATCCGTGAATGATAATTATATCATTTTGACATTGTACGTGGATGACATTTTGGTAGCAGGCCCCAATAAAGTTCGAGTCCAAGAATTGAACGCACAGTTGTTTAGGAAATTTGATATGAACTTCTGGCCAGCAAGCAAGATTCTAGGGATGCAAGTTCATCAAGGCAAAAGCAGCATGGAGATTTGGCTTTCCCAGAGAAATTACTTGAAGAAATCTTGGAACGCTTCAACATGCAATAAATGTAAGTCAATTTCTACCCCTATTCGAGTTAACTTCAAGTTATCCTCCAAAATGTGTCCTAGCAGTGAAGAATAGAGGATGAAGATGTCTCGAGTACCGTATGTATCAGCTGTGAGAAGTTTAATGTTCGACATGATCTGTAGAATACTAGATATTGCACAATCAGTGTGAGCAGTCAATTGGTATATGAAGAAACCTGGACGAGAGCATTGAATTATGGTCAAAAGGATTCCTATGTATATTAAGGGTACCTCAAATGCTGCATTATGTTATGGATGATCAGATTTTACACTCAGGAACTATATAGATTCAGATTATACAGGTGATCCGGATAAAAGAAAATCCACTACTGGTTATGTGCTTACACTTGCAGGAGGATTAATAAGCCGGTTTTCAAAACTGCAAACAGTCGTAACGTTATCTACAATGGATGTAGAATATATGGCAGCCACCCAAGGTTGCAAGGAGACGTTATGGATTCAATCATTTGTTTGTGACAGACAGAGTGACTTGCACATTGCAAGCAATCTAACATTTCATTCTGGGACAAAACACAATGGGGTACAATTTTACTTTGTTCGAGAAGTGGTAGATGAAGGAAGTGTGGATAAGCAGAAGATCCAAAAAAAAGGAAAACATAGCTGATATTCTGACAAAGCTAGTTAATACTGATAAATTCAAGTGAGGTAGATCCTCAAGTGATCTAGCAGAAACATGAGCAGCGGGCACTGGTGAGATTGAAAAGATGTGTTTGATTCTCAATCAAATTTCGAAGTGGGAGAAATGACAGAAGAAGAACCGCGTAACATAAATATGGTTTGGTAGAGGTTGGCTAAATTAGTCAGACATGGAATTGAATGGAAAGCTGATGTGAGTAGAAATAAACACATCCATTGTGCTTAACTGCCTACGATTGGGTTTTTTTTTAATGGATGAATTGATCCATATGCTACTTAATCGTGTAGTTGTATAAATGTAGGTGGAATCAAGAAGCCGAGCTAATAACGATGAATAAACATCAAGAAAAGCTTTGGAGATGATAAAGGCTCAAGATAGACAAGAAAATGCTTAAAATGTAATTGTTGAGCGGAGATCCATCGCCTGGGATGAAGAAATCGATCACCTATGGATAAAAAGTTGAGCAACAAAATTCACGATGCGTCGATCGATCGGCAGAAAGGGGCGATCGATCGCCAAAACATTTTGCTTGAAAAAAATAAAGGGGCGATCGATCGCCAGTGTATAGAGATCGATCGCTAATGAGTCCGAGAAAAAAGGAACTTTGTTTTTTTTTTACCATCTTTGGGAGATTTTGACCTATCCTAACATAATTCCTACCCTATAGCTCGAAAATCATCCTCCGTAGGACCATTATTCAGACTTTAGACTTAGAATAAATTGATTTTTTCTCTCAACTTTTGAAGAACGCTTTGGAGGATCAAAACACGAAGACGGAATTGACGAACCGGAAGAGTCTTTTTCTAGCTTTGATTTAATATTTTCTAGATTAGTTTTAGTGTTTTTTATTTAGCCATGCTTGGCCAAACCTTTTAATTCTTGGTTAAGAGATACTTACCTTTGGATTTAAACAATTGTGAGAATTTTGGTTTGATTGTTTGATTTTAATTCAATTTCAATTTGTTTTTCAGATTATGGTTGATATGATTGTAGTGTTTGATTGATAGTTTGATTACCTAGTAATCATATACACAATCTAAGGCTAATTAAGAAGCAACTAAGATTGATAATTATATGTTGTTGGTGTTATTAAATTCTCCGGGAAAACGATTGGATAATTGATTCTAACGGCTGTAGTTTTTATTGATTAGATTCATCAAACTTACTAGTTTTTGAAGCTATCATTGAATTAATCTTAACGGCTGTAGTTTTGGTTAAGGATAAGAGTGGAATTTGAATGTTGTTTTCTATTTTACTGCGATTAAGGTGATGGGGGAATTAAATTTCCAATTGATGAATAATTTAATAAAAATCGAGTCTTTTGTTATTTGATGATCAAGTGAATAATTTCCAAAGTTAAAGTTGATCGAAAACCAAGAATTACTTTTTAATCTTGATAATCTAGTGATTTTGCTTGCTTTAGATTAATTAATCATAATTGAGAATTCAAAAAAAACCCCTTAATTTTTTATTGCTTAATTTTATTTTTCGTTAACACAAGAGTATACACTTTGTCGTGGGATCGATCCCTACTTACATTGCTGCATTAGTATTATATCGAGTGGGGGTAATTTGAGCGTACACGATAAGCGCACACCTAATTTTGGCGCCGTTGCCGAGGAAGGCAATAACTTTTGTGTTAACTTTATTTTTATTTCTTTTTATGCTCTTCTCGTTTGTTCATGAGTACAGGTGATCCCTCAGATCAAGAAAACAACATTCAATATGATCCAGAGATCAAGAGGACAATACATAGGCGAAGAAGAGAAACTCGAAGACTATAAGAGGAAGAGAGGAACAACATGGCCACGAATCAAAGTCTACGACAATTGGCCAATCCAGATTTGAACCAACAACATCTCTGCATTACTTTTCCTGCTCTTGCAACAAATGTTAATGTTGAATTAAAATCCCGACTAATACATTTTTTGCCTTCTTTTCATGGACTTGCATGTGAGGATGGTGCGGAGGACTGACTATTCTATCTACCATCAGGCTCGATTACCACATGGAATGACTTGAAGATGACTTTTCTTGAGAAATACTTTCCAGCATCGAGGGCTGCCAACATACGAAAGGAGATCTACAGCATTAGACAATACACTGGAGAAACACTTCACGAGTACTGGGAACATTTCAGAAAGTTGTGTGCAAGTTGCCCACAACATCAGATAAGTGAACATCTACTAATTCAATACTTTTATGAAGGTTTGTTGTCAAGTGACAGGAATTTGTAGATGCTGCGAGCGGTGGGACTTTTGTGAATAAGACACTGGAGGAGGCGATAAATCTGATAGCAAATATGGCAGCCAACTCACAGCAATTTGGCAGCTTTAGAACTGATCCAGCTCAAAAGAAACAAGGGGAGGTAAATGTATCTAATCTTGAGCAACAACTTATTAGCCTCACCTCTCTTGTTCGTCAAATGGCAGGAGGAAATGGACATAACGTGAAGCTGGCATCTATTATTTTAAACAGTATTTTTCAATGTAGCGATTGTGTACTGCAAGTGCACGGTGTCAAGTTTGACTATAATGATATGAAAAGTACGAGTGTCGAACCCACGAGGACTAGGAGATAAGTATCAAACTCATTAATTTAACTATATTTAGTCAACGATAACTGGTTGTGATTAATTAATTAATTTGACTAATTAACTCGATATCAACCCAAACAAACAAGAACGAATAAGATTGGAATCAATAGAGACAATTATCAAGACTTTCGGTTCACCCATTGCAATCCCCCATAATTCACATATTAGTTAAGAATTGAATCCAAACGTTCTAAGGTGACATGTTTTCCTAATGCACTTCCGGCTAAAACAAATCTAATACTAACGTTACAATAAGCTACTCTCGTATCCTTATTGATCAATTAATATTGTATGTATATCTATGAAAACTTCTAACCTTCGTTTACTAGATATCTATAGCTATCACACGTGTATTTGAATTCATCACTCGATCTCAGTCTGAAATCCACGGCATAAGTCACTATATCGTATTACAATATCCTATGGTCAATTCAATTGCAATTAATTATCATTCAAGGATGGCTAAACCATCAAAAGAACAATGATCTATGCACTTAGAACAATTAAGAATCAATCAAAACATTAAAATTGAATTATGGGTTCATACAAAGGATCCCCTAATTCTTGACAACAAACCTAGCCAACAATCTCCATCAAATAACAATGCATTAAATTGTTTTTCAACATTCTAAACATCAAAATCAAATGGAAATATAGAACTAGAGTTAGAAATACGGAAATAACGACAGACGTTGACTCCTTGCGTTGCTCCGGCGTCCCGTCTCTTCCGATGCTTCTTCTCTTCAATGGTTTAATTGAGTATGGATGGTTGGTGATGAATGAGAGTGATGGAGGCTGAGTATGTAGGGTTTAATATGAGCCAAAAAAGTCCCAAAAACGTCCAAGGTAAGTCTGATAAATAGGTGGAAGAGTTTCACCGAACTTGGACACAAAATAACCAATTTGGAAATAAAATCCCGAAATTTTCGAGTCCTGGCGATCGATCGCTACGATTTACCGATCGATCGCCAGACTATTCTGGACAAAGGCGATCGATCACCCTCAATTGCCGATCGATCGCTGAATGCTTATGCTCCGAGGCGGTCGATCGCCCAAATGTGCCGATCGATCGCTTCTTCAGAAATTCCATAATTTGCAATTTTGTCACTTCTTTTCCGTGTTTGCTCTGTTTGGTCATTTTTCATCATTTATAGCTTATTTCCTCCACTTTCATGCATTTGGATCTAGATTCCTGAAATATACAAATATATGCCAAAACGTGTAATATTTTCCAGGAATCACTATAAAAAACGCCACTAATCTTATATCAAATTAAGTGTAAAAATCACGCTTATCAACTCCCCCAAACTTAAACTTGATCGTCTCGAGCAAGAAATGTGATCAAAAAGTCGAGTTCAACATTGAAGATTCAAATAAACCAATTCGCAGTCAATCATGTAGCTCATACATCTCACTTACAGACAAACAACAGTCAATCAGAAAATTCAACAAATCGTGTTTTCTCCTAGATCAAGCAACATGTCTCCAAATCAGAACGTGCGTGTGTGCTATTGTCACTTTCAAGTTTCATGCAATTTTCATAGATCAAATCATGCTAAGCAATGAGAATTAAGATTATCCTTGAGCACCCCATAGTTCTATTTTCAAAACTTCTCCACTAATGTAGTCACTCACTAGACTTGGATCAATAGGTTTTTTAAAGCTTGTAATGTTAGGCCTATGTGTTTGGCTTCAAAGAAAAGATAGGATAGCACAAAGAAGAGAGTATAAGCATGTAATGTTCATATTTTTAGCACAAAATTGAGCTTCTCTTCTTTTTTTCTAGCCTTGGCCACTTTGGGTATTATTTAGTCCTTTTTTTTCTCAAGGCTTTATCTATCTTTTTCTTTTCTCATTAATCAAATTTTCAACAATGAGCTCATCAAAATATAGCAATTCAAGTGCATCTATTGAGAATCATTATACTCCCTTAGGGTAAGGATAAAATTTTTCAATTTAAGCTCAAATAGGTAGGTATAATGAGTTTGCTAAAAAAATGTTGAATTGGGGCTAGTAGTATGTTAAACATACACCATTCTTTTTCATTTAGGCTCAAAAGTGGGCACTAAGAAGTGATGTATACATAGTAAGCTTGAAAGGCTCAAACGATCCAAAGATAACCTAAATCATTTCCAAGTCAAGTTCATAACTATAAAATTTCACCTCAAAGTGTCATCATCAAATAGGTTCTAAGGTACTCTAAGATGCTAAAAAATAATTCATCAAGTTCACAAAGATTTTCATTACTACAAGTGCAATTCACAAGATTGTGACTCAAATGTGCTCAATATATTCATCATCTTTGACATGCTACTCAAAACAAGATATTCACAACAAGTTTTACAATCATCAAAACTTAAGTTGACATGCATAGTGAGATTAATATCATCATAGAATAGAGACCACTGCTATGATTCATTCTTTTTTTACTAATTGAACCCATTTTCAAGAAAAAAAAATTTTGGTGCTCACTAAACGATACAATTCCTATGAAAACGCATGACACAGTAATGAACTCCCACAAACTTAATTCATGCATTTCCCTCAATGTAATGGTCATGGAAAATGAGACAAAGCATTTACCTTCGACAAAGACCTCAGTGATCGTCGTCCAATTCCTCGTCAGCTCATGGGGTATAGTGTTGGACAGATCACAACACGCATGGAATCTCGCCAAAATAAAAAACCAAAGCAAAAACAAACCAAAACAAAGCAAAGGCAAAGCAAAAGGATAAGAAAAAGTTCTTGATTTATAGTCCCAAGCTGGACTTTTTACCATGTAAGCTCAAGTGCCGCAAGGGCCAGTGGGGGACGATTTTGCATCCTCCATGTGGTCATCGTCGTAACCACTTCTCTTTCACAGTGAACAGTGCCCTGTGATCATCTCTCAGATTGATGGTGGGTAGATCATCGACAACTTTGAACGGTCCAGCCCATAGCGAGTCCGCCTTCCATGGAAAAAAGTCTCATTTTTTTCCTATTCATTTGCACCAAATCACCCTCATAGAATTTGCCTCCTTTTTTATGGCCATTTGATGTGACCTCCACCTTCTTCTCGCTCTTAACCTGCATCGCATCAACAGATAATGTATCAATTATATTGACATTAAAACATCAGTGTTCAGTGCGTGTAGTGTTCAAAGCTTTGAACATGTCATAAATTACTTGATCCCCCCTACTCGGAGGATCAACTTCCTTTCATGGACATCGATTATTGCCCTTCCAGTTGCTAAGAACGGTCTTCCTAGAATCATAGGCATGCCTGTATCTTCCTTTATGTCCAACACGATAAAATCCACCGGAATGGTAAATTTATCAACCTTGACATCCTCAACTATCCCATGAGGGTACTTGATGGACTTGTCCGCCATCTGCAGTGTCACATTGATCGGTTTCAGCTCTCCTAAGCCCAACTTCCTGTACACGGACAAAGGCATTAGATTGACACTTGACCCCAATTCACATAAAGATTTCTTAAAGAACTAGAGTTGATTTTGCAAGGTATAGTGAAACTCCCTGGATCCTTTAACTTTGGAGGTGAATCATTTTGAATGACAGCAGAACACTCCCCAGTTAAGTTTATCATCTCACACACTCCCAATTTCTGCTTTTTTGACAGAATCTCCTTTAAAAACTTAGCATAATTCGGCATGTGTCGTATAGCATCAACGAAAGGCATCTCAATGTGGAGATTCTTTATCAAATCTAAAAACTTAGCAAATTTAGCATCTATCTTTGCTATCTTGTATGCAGCGGGGAATGGGAGTGGGATATCTACCTTAGCAGGTGTGATGGGTGTAGGGGTCTTAGTAGACTTACCTCTGTCGCGTGTTTGTCCCTCTTCTTGCTTGATGTCCGTCTCGCGTTTGAACTCAACGTGTGCATCCTTCTTCTCAGCGACCTCTTTTCCGCTCCTCAACGTGATTGCATGGACTTGCTCCCTAGGTTTTGTCTCAGTGTCACTAGGTAGTGCTCTTCATGCTCGTCCGGCTAGGATATTTGCTAACTATCCCACTTGGACTTCCAAGTTCTTTATCGACGCCTCATGATTGTTCATCCTCATTTCAGTTGATGATATGAACTTGGTTAGCAGCTCCTCCATGCTTGGCTTTGGTGCATACCCTGGTGGTGGTTGGGGATAGTTCATCGGCCCCGTATTGTACATATTTTGGTAAGGGTAGGTCGGTGGTGGTCGGTTCCCTACAAAGTTAATAGCTTCATTAGTTGTAACAAAAGGGTTACCTACTTGGCATTCCGTGCTCGGATGTCCTCCTTGGCAAAGCTCGCATATAACAGTTTGAACTTGCCTTGCATGCATGCTCAAACTGTCAATCTTCTTGTTCAGTGCTTTCAACTAGGTAGCTAGGGCATTGACTTCGCTCACTTGATGCAACCCGGCTTGCTTCTTTGGCATGTTCCTTTCGGACTGCCATTGACAGCTATTAGCAGCCATCTTCTCCAACAGCGTATAAGCCTCCTCGGGCGTCTTCCTCATCACAGTTCCTCCTGATGCTGCATCAATCATAGAACGATTATCAGAAAATAGACTATTATAAAACGTTTGTACCTACAGCCAGATAGGGGGAGGCCATGATGTGGGCATCTCCGCAGTAGATCTTTGAAGCGCTCACATGCTTCATACAGTGTCTCGGGATCGTATTGGGCAAAAGTTGTGATGTCATTGCGCATCTTGGCCATCTTGGATGGTGGAAAGAACTTTGACATGAACAATTGTGTCATCCCATCCCACATGGTAATAGAACCTGCAGGCAACGGTTCTAACCAAGATTTAGCTTTATCACGTAAAGAGAAAGGAAACAAACGTAACCTGATGGTGTCGTCAGTAACACCATTATGTTTAAAGGTATCACAAATCTCCAAGAAGTTGGAGATGTGGCGTTGGGATCATCAGTAGCTGCTCCCCCAAACTGGACCGAATGTTGGATCATTTGTATGATAGCAGGCTTGATCTGGAAATTATTAGCCTGGGTGGTTGGTCTCATAATACTTGACAGTGATCCATGGAATGAAGGGTGGTCATAGTCCATGAGTGATCTTGCAAGGTGGTACTGGGATCTCCTCGTTATTCGCCATTAGTGTTCTTGCTTGCCTTAGCCTCCTTTGACAGGTGCGCTCGATCTCGGGATCAAAAGGCTCAAGTGTAGGTTTGCTACTCCTTAGCATGCACTAGAAGATACCAATCTGCAAAGATCCACACAAGAAACAAAGCGTAGAAGTTTAGAGAGAATGGGAAAAAAATCGAAAAAACAAATGAATGACTAAACTACATTCAATTAATATCTTTTGATATTATTAAAATCAGTCACCGGCAACGGCACCAAAAACTTGATCGCTATTATTTTAAACAATATTTTCCAGTGTAGCGATTGTGTACCGCAAGTGCACGGTGTCAAGTTTGACTATAATGATATGAAAAGTACGAGTGTCGAACCCACGAGGACTAGGAAATAAGTATCAAACTCAATTAATTTAACTATATTTAGTCTAAGATAACTGATTGTGATTAATTAACTAATTTGACTAATTAACTCAATATCAACCCAAACAAACAAGAACGAATAAGATTAGAATCAATAGAGACAATTATCAAGACTTTCGGTTCACCCATTGTAATCCCCCATATTTCGCCTGTTAGTTAAGAATTGAATTCAAACATTCTAACGTGACGAGTTTTCGTAATGCACTTGTTATACCTTAGTCCGGCTATAACAAATCTAATACTAACGTTACAATAAGCCATTCACATATCCTTATTGATCAATTAATATTGTATGTCGATCTATGAAAACTTCTAGCCTTAGATTACTAGATATCTATAGCTATCACACGTATATTTGACTTCATCTCCAGATCTCAGTCTGAAATCCACGGCATAAATCACTATATCGTATTAGAAATATCCTATGATCAATTCAATTGCAATTAATTATCATTCAAGGATGACCAAACCCTCAAAAGCATGAAGAACAACGATCTATGCACTTAGAATAATTAAGAATCAATCAAAACATTAAAATTAAATTATGGGTTCATACAAATGATCCCCTAATCCTTGATAACAAACCTAGCCAACAATCTCCAGAAATAACAATGCATTAAATTGTTTTTCAACATTCTAAATATCAAAATCAAATGGAAATATTGAACTAGAGTTAGAAATACGAAAATAGCGAGAGGCGTTGACTCCTTGAGTTGCTCCGTCGTCCCGTCTCTTCCGATGCATCTTCTCTTCAATGGGTTAATGGAGTATGGATGGTTGGAGATGAATGAGAGCGATGGAGGCTGAGTATGTAGGGTTTAATATGAGCCAAAAAGTCCCAAAAACGTCCAAGGTCTGATAAATAGGTGGAAGAGTTTCACCAAACTTGGACACAAAATAACCAATTTGGAAATCCCAAAATTTTCGAGTCCTGACGATCGATCGCTATGATTTATCGATCGATCGCCAGACTATTCTGGACAATCAATTGCCGATCGATCGCTGAATGCTTCTGCCCCGAAGCGATCGATCGCCCAAATGTGTCAATCGATCGCTTTTTCTGAAATTCCATAATTTGCAATTCCGTCCCTTCTTTTTCGTGTTTGCTCGGTTTGGTCTTTTTTCATCATTTATAGCTTAGTTCCTTCACTTTTATGCATTTGGATCTAGATTCCTGAACTATACAAATATATATCAAAGCGTGTAATATTTTCCAGGAATCACTACAAAAACGCCCCTAATCTTATATCCAATTAAGCGTAAAAATCACACTTATCAGAAGCCGTGTGGAATTTGTTTGGAGATGAGTCATACCACGGATGCATGCTTCTCACTTCAAGAGGCATCTGCTGAGCAAGTTAATGCAGCGGGTGGATTTCCGGGCAACCACAACACAAATATGACCCGTACTCGAACACCTACAACCCAGGATGGAGAGACCGCCCTAATCTGAGCTATGGACCACAATCGATGAATCATGTTCCACCTCAAGTGCCACAGCATCCACCACCATATAGGCCACTGATCGCTTTTATTTTAAACAGTTATTTCAATGTAGCAATACTCTACCGCAAGTGCACGGTGTCAAGTTTTAATATAATGGTTTAAGAGTAAGGAGTGTCGTACCCACAGGGACTAGTAGCAATTACCACGATCGATTAGAATTTCTATATTAACCTACGATTATGAATGATTATCAAACTAAATTGACTTAAGCACAACAGTTAACCTAACCAACAGTGATGGATAATTGAAGAGAATTTATAAACGAATTATCAAGACGTCGGTTCACCCATGTAATCCCCCAAAAGTTGTCTTTTAATTAAGATTCAATGTTCTATGTTCTAGGGTGACGAGTTTTCCTATTTCATTCGTTATACCTTGGTCCGGTTATAACAAGTCTAGCATTAATCTACAATAAATCACTCCCGTGTCTTTATTGAATGATCAATACCGAAAAACGCTTTGTGAAAACTACTAGCCTTCGATTTTGGTAAATCTATTTCTATCACACGTGTGCTAGATTTTACTTGGTCCGTCTCAACCTAAAACCCACGGCCTAATTTACTACGTCGTATCGTAATCTCCTATGGTCAATTCAATTACGATTACCAATATCATGCAAAAGGTAGCTAATCTTTTACAAGCATTAAAAACATAAATTATGCGCAAAGATCATAGAAATTAAATCAAAACCGTTAATTAACTCAAGGGTTCAAACATGGGATCCCCTATGTCTTGACAAATATCTTAGCCAACAACCATAATCAAATTATAATGCAAAAACATGTCTTTAAACAAATTTAACATCACAATCTGAAATAAAAATAATCAAGTTCAGAAATACTAAGATAACGAGGATGTCGCTCCGTGCGTCGCTCCGTGCGTCGCTCCGTTCTTTAGTTCCTTGCGTTGCTCTTGCTCTTCAATGATTTGTGGTGATGCTTTGGATGGAGGAGAGGCTGCTAGGTCTGTGTAAAAGTTGGCAAAAGTCCTTCAAAAATCGTCCGTAGGTCTGATATATAGGGCCATAATAATTGGGAAGGAATCCCCCTTGAACCAAACATGGAAAGTCTTTATTTTTCCAAAAACTCCTCGCGGCGATCGATCTTCGTCTCCTCGCGATCGATCTTCAATCTCTACTGGCCGTGATACCCAAATTAAACAAATCCGCGATCAATCTTTGTCATTTGCCGATCGATCGCGGAAATCTGGCGATCGATCTTCGTCATTGCCGATCAATCGCAGACCTCAAATCTCCAATCTTGCGAATTGGTCCCTCATTTTCCAGATTTGCTTAGTTTGGTCATTTTTCAGCATTTTTAAGCCCATTTCATCCAGTTTTATGCATTTGGACCTAGATTCCTGACATATACAAATATATACCCAAACGTGTAATATTTTCTAGGAATCACTACAAAAACACCCCTAACCATATATCAAATTAAGTGTAAAAATCACACTTATCAACTCCCCAAACTTAAGCTTGATCGTCTCGAGCAAGAAATAAAATCAAACAGTAGAGTTCAATATTAAAGATTCAAGTAAACCACTTCGCAGTCAATCATGTAACTCAGACATCTCACTTACAGACGAACAAGAATCAATCAGAAAGTTTAACAAGTTGTTTTTCTCTTAGATCAAGCAACACGTCGCCAACTCAGAACGTTCGTGTGTGCTATTGTCACTTTCAAGTTTCATGCAATTTCATAGATCAAATCATGCTAGTCAATGAAAAGTAAGATTATCGTTGAGCACCCCTTAGTCCTATTTTCAAACAGCTTCTCCACTAATGTAGTCACTCCCTAGACTTGGATCAATAGGTCTTTTTAAGATTGTAGTGTTAGGCCTAGGTGTTGGCTTCAAAGAAAAGATAGGATAACACAAAGAAGAGAGTATAAGCATGTAATGTTCATAGTTCTAGCACAAAAATGAGCTTCTCTTCTTTTTCTTTTAGCCTTGGCCACTTTGGGTCTTATTTAATCACTTTTTCTCAAGGCTTTATCTATCTTTCTTTTCTCATTCATCATTTTTTTTCAATAATAAGCTCATCCGAATGTAGCAATTCATGTGCATCCAATGAGAATCATTATACTCCCTTTGGGTAAGGATAATTCTTTTCAATTTAAGCTCAAAAATGTGGGTATAATAAGTTGCCAAAAAAAAAGAAGCAATTGTTGAATGGGGGCTAATAGTATGTTAAACATACTCCATTCCTTTGCAATTAGGCTCAAATTGGGACACTATAGATTGATAAATACATGGTAAGCTTGAAAGGCTCAAACGGTCCAATGATCGCCTAGATCATTTCCAAGTCGAGTTTATAACTATAAAATTTCGCCTCAAAGTGTCATCATCAAATAGTTTCTAAGGTACTCTAAGATGCTCAAAAACAATTCATTAAGTTCACAAAAAAATTTCACTACTACAAGTGCAATTCACAAGATTGTTACTCAAATGTGCTCAAAATATTCCTCATCTTTGACATGCTACTCAAAACAAGATATTCACAAACAAGTCTTACAATCATCAAAACTCAAGTTGACATGCATAGTGAGATTAATATCATCATGGAATAGAAACCACTACTATGATTTATTATTATCTTACTAATTGAACTCATTTTCAAGAAAAAATTTGTTGGTGTTTAATAAACGATCAATTTCCAAATAAGAAGCATGACACAGTAATGCACTCCCCCAAACTTAATTCATGCATTGTCCTCAATGTACTAGGCACGGAAAATAGGACAAAACATTTACCGTTGACAACGATCGTCAGTGATCGTTGTCCAATTCCTCATCAGCTCATGGGGCATAGTGTTGGAACACGTCACATCACGCATGGAGTCTCGCCAAAATAAAAAAAAAACAAAAACAAAACAAACCAAACCAAACCAAAATAAACAAAAACAAAGCAAAGGGTTAAGAAAGAGTTCTTGATATATAGTCCCAAACTGGACTTATCACCACATTTCTCAAAGGTTGGGATGGTGTGTGGAGCATGAATCTCCGTAATCAACTGGGTAATGCCTCAACCTCTCATCATTAACGACATAAGTGCCTAGAATATGATCACTTACCTTAATGGCTCCATGCGGGTATATCTTGGTAACAGTGAATGGTCCAACCCATGAAGCCTTTCGCTTGCTTTGGAGAATGCGAGGTGGTGGCGCTTTATGCAATTGCACTGTCTCTCCCTTCATGAATGTCCTTGTTAGTTCCGAACCTTATCGATGAGATTTTAAAGATGACAAAACATATCAGACCGGATCGAGAGAAATCAGACTGACCAGATCGATCGCCCAAAACAGATCAAGCTGATAAGATGGCAAAGCATATCAGACCGGATCGAGGGTAATCAGACTGACCAGATCGATAGCTCAAAACAGAACAAGCTGATAAGACATATCACATACCAGACTGGATCGATGGATATCAGACTGACTAGATCGAAGCTTCAGATCGATCTCAATCTTTATCAGATCAGAGCAGTCAAGGATACATAAAGAATGGCTCCTCAGTCCGAATCATTAACGGCTATTTATTGTAGCATTTAATGTCGTAATTAATGCTACAAAGGACCAAAGACTGAAGATTGCCATAAAAGGTAAGAAGACAAAGAAGAGCTTACCTGACAGTCGCCGAAAGTATGAACCAGAACGGCAAGTATCCTGAAGAAGAAAACTGTAGCTTTCTCAGAGTTTAAGCAGAGTCAAAGTTGCACATTAAGGGAAATAATGTCGTTGGTACTTACAACTATAAAAGGATGCAACAAAAGGAATATACAAGACTCTCGCTGATCAATTGAAAAACGCACAAGAAAGCAAAACAGCACAAGCTTACAAGCTCAGAAGCTCTCTAGCTGAAAATATACTTAAGCACGATTACTTTGTAATATCTGATCATTTTAGGATCACTGTGCGTATCTTATATTTTGTATTGAAAAATAGAAGTGAGAAACATATTGTAACTGTCAGACAGAGAGTGTCTGAGCAGATCGAGTGACTAGGAGTTTCAGACTGGTAGTGAGGTAAATCCAGCCTGAATCGGGTTTGTACAACAGGATTGTATAAATCAAAGTCTTCTAGTATAAACCTTCCTTAATTGGAAGAAGGGGAGACGTAGAAGGATTACACCACCTTCGAACTTCCAGAAACATATCCTGTGTATTATCTTTCTGCACTTGTTCTTTCATACTAACCATCGAGCCGTTCTTACATATACAAGAACAGACCATTCCGCACTTATACTTTCAGTAGTCTGTTCTGTACAAGTGTTGATTAAGAAACAGATTTCTTTCACTAATCCGAAAGAAATCACAAGGGATTAATTTTTACAAGGAGTGTTCATTCACCCCCCCCCCCCCCTCTAAACACTCCGGACCGATCCTAACAAGTGGTATCAGAGCAGGTCATCTTAATCAACACAAAATCACTCGAGCTGATGGCATCATTTAACAAAATTCCTATGTTCTCAAAAGAAGACTATGATGACTGGAGAATAAGAATGCAAGCTCATCTGGCAGCTCAGGATGACGATATGTGGTTCGTCATCACTGATGGACCAATGAAGATTCTAAAAATAAATACAGCAGTCGCCATTACTGGTGGTGAACCACAAATGGTAGAGAAAGACAGATCCCTCTGGACGAATGAGGAAAGAAAGAAAGCAAATCTCGATAATGTTGCCAAAGACATCTTGTTCAAGACATTAGACAAGAACATGTTCAGCAAAATCAAAATGTGCTCTACTGCCAAAGAAATTTGGGAAAAGATAGCACAGCTATGTGAGGGCAACGACCAGACCAAAGAAAACAAGTTAACTATTGCTCTTCAAAGATTTGAGAGCATAAAGATGAAGAGTGGAGAAACTCTAAATGAGTTTGATGAAAGAGTTACTGGCATCATAAATGAACTGAATGGTCTGGGGAAGGAATATTCTAACAGAGAGATCGCTCTGAAAGTTATGAGAGCTCTGCCAAAGGAATGGGATGTTAAGACCATTGCCATGAGGGAATCAAAAGATCTTAACAAGGTTGAACTTCATGATCTGTTTGTAGATCTTAAGGCCTATGAGTTTGAACTGATAAGCAGAGGTGAAGCAGAGCCATTCATCTCTCAACCAAACAAGGCCCTGACAGCCATTCCAGACCAGACCGCCTCAACATCAGACCGATCCGCTGAACAGATAAGTAATGATGCTATGTCATTATTTATCAAGAAATTCGGTAAATTCATGTCTAAGAATAAGAGGAACTTCAAACCCTCTCATCATTATAAATCAAGAAAAGATGATGCTGTTAACGATCAGGCTTGCTACAATTGTGGTAAGACCGGACATTTTATTGCAGATTGCACCAAACCGAAGAAATAAGAACGGAAAGAGAAGCATCGTGATGATAGGAAGAAGAAGCAATACAAAGACCGCAAGAATCATGGAAAATCCCAAAAAGTCCTAGTAGCTGAAGAAAACAGCAAATGGTCTCAGACAGACTCAGACTCGGAAAGCTCTGAATATTCTTCCAGCGAAAGCGAAGAAGATATTCAATGTCTTATGGCAGACGAAGAGATGAGTCAGACAGACGAGGGTATATGATCTTGACTCAAATGAATTTACACGAGAAGAGCTCATGTCCGCACTGCAAGACATGGCTAATGATTATAGGATCTTAGCTGAATCATTTGAGAAGAATAAAGCTAAAGTCAGTGATCAAATGGATGAGCACAACAAACCAAGCTGCTCTGAGCAGGGTGAGTGCAATAATCTAAAGATCGAGCTGAATAAGCTGAAAATCTCCTATGATCAGCTCCATGAAGAAAATAAGAGAATTAGCACACAAAATGCTAAGCTTTCTCATATATTCAAGACATGGACAAAATCCAGAACATCTTTGGAAGAATTACAAGAGGTACAAAGAAACGTTGGTGATTTCACCGGCATAGGCTTTGACACCAAAGAATCCACCAAAGATAAATCTGAACTGTTGCTGGTAAAGAACAAAATCAATCAAATGGCATTTGTTAAATCCAGCACAGTATATGAAACTGAAGCACCTACGATTCAAACAGGAGTCTCTTACGTGAATCAAAATCTGAGAAAAGGGATTGGTTATGTTGACCAAGCCAAAGAAAAGGCACCAGCAAGATTTGCGTCTATCAGACCAAATCCAAAGGTGCAAGATCTGAGGCAAGGAAGACAATACAATTACTACAATTCGAAACCGATTCAACGAAGATATAGACTACCTTATGAGAATCAAAGGTTTCCATAGCGCACACATTATCACACACAACATCAAAACAGACCAGCACACAGCACACCTTACACACACAAGCCATTGAAGCTGATACAGGTGTGGGTTCCCAAAGGGCTAATCCGTTCTGGACCCAAATAGGATTGGGTACCAACAATAATTATATTTGATGACAGGTACCGAAGAAATTCACATCAGACTGGTATTTGGACAGTGGGTGTTCTCGTCACATGACTGGAAACATCGAGCTGCTGTCTGAAGTCACAGAATGTACTGGACCCAAGATCATCTTCGGAGATAACTCAAAGGGTAAGACCGTGGGCAAGGGTAAGATTGTCCATGGTAACATTATTATCAACGATGTGTTGTTAGTTGAAAATGTGTGCTATAATCTGATTAGTATAAGTCAACTCTGTGATAATGGTTATGCTGTAGAATTTCACAAACACACTTGCACTGTTAAATCATCAGACGGTATAACCATGCTTGTAGGAATCAGGAATGGAAATACATATAAGATTAATTGGAATCATGTTCAACCTGATAATCCTACTTGCTTCATCGCTAACAATGATAATAAACACTTGCTATGGCATAAACGCTTGAATCATATCAACTTTAAGACTATCTCTAGCCTGTGTAAACATGATTTAGTTATCGGTCTGCCCAAGATCGATTTTGCTAAGGATAAGATCTGCGAAGCTTGCCAAATGGGCAAACAGATCAGATCATCCTTCAAGAACAAGAATGTCAAATCCTCCTCCCGTTGTTTAGAACTACTGCATATGGACTTGTTTGGTCCTATACCAATAACAAGTTTAGGGGGAATGAGGTATACTCTTGTTGTTATTGATGATTACTCACGCTTTACATGGACTATATTTTTGAGCAGTAAAGATCAGACCGGTCCGAAGTTGATCAAGCTGCTGAAACGCACTCAGAATGAGAAATCATCCAGCATAGACAGGATTCGCAGTGACAAAGGCACTGAATTTTCAAATCAGAATCTTGAATCCTTTCTAGAAGATCATGGAATCAAGCATGAGTTTTCAGCCGCTCGAACTCCTCAACAGAATGGAGTTGCAGAACGAAGAAACAGAACGCTCAAGGAAGCAGCAAGAACAATGCTTGTTGATTCTGGTATTTCGCAAAAGTTCTGGGCAGAAGCTGTAAACACTGCTTGCTACACTCAAAATCGGTCTATGATCAACAAGAAGCTGAACCTTACTCCATATGAGATATGGACTGGTAACAGACCACCTATTTCTCACTTTCATGTTTTTGGCTGCAAATGCTTCGTTCATAACAATGGTAAGAATCATCTTACAGCATTTGAAGCTAAGTCAGATAATGGAATATTCTTGGGATATTCATCAACTAGTAAAGCTTATAGAATTTTCAATAATCGTACCTTAACTGTAGAAGAATATGTTCATGTGGTTTTTGATGAATCTTTATGTGTTGAGGCAACAAAGAATCAATTCAAAATCAGATGGAAAATATCCATCTCGAAGCTAACAGTGATGATGAGATTGTAGCTAACAGGTCAAGAGACAATCCACCAGAACCAGAAGTACCAGACAGACCGGATCAAGGCATTGAAGCTTCTTCAGATCGAGCTGATCCGGATGTTCCTCACTCAAATGTTAAAGCAGATGCTGATCATGCTGCTACTACTCATCCGACCGGACCAGACAATCCAGAGTCAAGCTATCGATGGACTAAGAAGCATCCACCTAATCTAGTGATTGGTAGTCCCTCTGTACCGATCAGAACCAGAGGACAGATGATGGATGAATTCACACATGCTGCTTTCATCTCAACTCTGGAACCTAAGAAGATCGATGAAGCGTTGACTGATTTCAACTGGATTAAGGCCATGCAAGAAGAGCTAAATCAATTCGAACAAAATCAAGTTTGGAGTCTAACCCCCAGACCAAGCGATCTGCCTGTTATTGGAACCAGATGGGTCTTCAGAAATAAGCTGGACGCAGATGGAACTGTGGTTAGAAACAAAGCCAGACTGGTGGCACAAGGATTCAGACAAGAAGAAGGAATCGACTTCGATGAATCATTTGCACCAGTCGCCAGACTTGAAGCTATCCGAATCTTTCTTGCATATGCTACCTTTAAAGACTTCAAAGTATATCAGATGGACGTCAAGAGCGCTTTTCTTAATGGAAAGCTTCAGGAAGAAGTCTACATTGAGCAACCACCTGGATTTCAGAACCATTTGTATCCCAATCATGTGTATCTACTGAATAAAGCAGTGTATGGTCTGAAACAAGCTCCAAGAGCCTGGTATGACACTCTATCTCAATTTCTGCTGAACCATGATTTTCAGATCGGCTCAGTAGATAAAACTCTCTTTAAATTTATTAAGGGGGAACATACCCTATTAGTTCAGATTTATGTTGATGACATAATCTTTGGGTCAACTAACCCCAAATTGTGCGAGAAATTTTCTAAGTTAATGCAGGGACAATTTGAGATGAGCATGATGGGAGAACTTTCATTCTTTTTGGGTCTCCAAGTAAAACAGCTCAACAATGGTATTTTCATCAACCAGACCAAGTATACCAAAGAGCTCCTCAAGAGATTTGGAATGGAAACATGCTCAACTGCATCAACTCCAATGAGTCCAACAATCAAGTTAGACAAAGACGAAGGGGGAACGGTAGTTGAAGTAACCATGTATAGAGGACTAATCGGATCGCTATTGTATCTTACAACGAGCCGGCCTGATATTATGTTCTCAGTCTGTATGTGCGCCAGATTTCAGTCAGAACCAAAGCAATCACATTTTATTGCTGCCAAGCGTATTCTGAAATACTTAAAAGGATCTCAGAACGTTGGTCTTTGGTACTCCAAAGATTCAAACTTCAGCTTGATCGGATCGTAGACTACGCTGGGTGTAAGATTGATCGTAAAAGCACCAGTGAAACATGTCAATTTCTAGGTGAAAGATTGATCTCTTGGTTCAGTAAAAAGCAGACATCGATTGCCACATCTACAGCTGAAGCAGAGTATCTAGCCGCTGGAAGCTGTTGCGCTCAAATGCTCTGGATTCAACACCAGCTCAAAGACTATGGCATCCAAGCTGTTGACTCTCCGATATTTTGCGACAACACAAGTGCAATTGCTATAACGTATAATCCAGTTCTGCACTCTCGAACAAAGCATATTGATATACGACATCATTTTATTCGAGATCATGTTGGCAAAAAGGAAATTCGGATCGAGCATATCTCAACAGAGCAGCAAGCAGCAGACATCTTCACCAAACCACTCCGTGAGGCTAAGTTTAATTATTTCCGTCAAATTCTTGGTTTAATTGACTTATCTTAATAATTTAGATGTTTTCTTACTGTCGCTCTTAAAGATTTTTATTGCCACAGATCGATAATACAATGTTCAGAAAGACACAGACCGGTCCGAACTTTCAGACCGATCCATGTCAATCTGATGTTATCCTATGATCTGTCTGGTCAATAAATTTTTATAACAAAAACAGCCCGGACTGATCGCATTTTAACCGCCTTATCTATCTGTTATCCAGACCGTTTATTTTGAATTTCTTTTATCAGTCATTGAGATAAAGACACGTGTCTTCTCTCTCCTATTTAGCGGGCTGAACATTTCATCTTCTTTCACTTTTTACAATTTACCGCTATCTGCTTTCTTAATCTCTCTCTCCTAAATCTTCGCACTCTTTTACCTTCATTCCAATGGCTACCATTACTCACAACTCTCTCTCCGTTGAGTTTAATGACATTTACAGGGCAGAAGATGCAGAGATGGTGTCCATCTTCTGAGCTTTGGAATCATCTGGCTTGAGGAACTTTCTGGATTGCGGCACAGTTGTTTATGAATCTGAAATCCGCGAACTATTCGCCAATGCCGTCTCCCAGAAGACATCAATATCCACCTCTGTCAAGGGCAAATCATTTGAGATCTCGCCGATGACGCTGGCCAAGACCTTTGGCCTCCCCAATTCCGGACTGACAGAGTTTGGACAGATTCCTCAAGCGTCACTCTCAGCTCTTCAAGGGAAGATTTCTATTTTTGGCCACCGCCTACAACCCTCGTTTAAGAAGAAGGAAATGCTTTTTCATTTCCAGGTGCTGTGCGAAATCGTTGGCAAACCTCTTTTGGGCAAAGCAGGAAGTTTTGACGCTGTAACCGCAAAGAAGTTCAGGGCTATGGCGGCTATTGTATCCGGACAGAAGATGAACTTGTCCGTGATTCTTTTTGGAGTTCTGATGGAAACGGTGATTGCATCAAAACAGGCCGTATGCTTTGTTGTTCCTCTCAGCAAGCTACTGGAGTCCTTAGACATCGAGCTGGGAAAGCAGTCCGCTCTCAGTCCCTTCAAGATTCTAAACTCCAAAGGGCTCGCACTGCTGATGTCCAAGAGTGCTCCGCCTACTCCTGCTACTCTGGCTGCAGTCAAGATTGAGAAGGGCGAAGAACAAGCTGTTGCGCGCAAACCGCGGGTCAAGCGAAAGCTAACCATCCAGAATGATTCTGAAGAAACTCAGTCTGCTCCCTCGCCACCAACCAAGCCACTTCCCAAAAAGCCACGAACCCAGATTACCAAACCAATCAAAACTCTACCCCTACCCATATTGCCACCAACTAAAGCCACCCCTGCACCCCAACTTTCCACCCAACTTTCAACCACTTCAACCACTGCACCCAAAGTAACCATCCGAGTCCCTTCTGCCATCCCCGTGGTCAAAGAGATTGTTATCACTGAGTTGAGAGATTATACCCAATCAGGGATCAAGTCCCCTTCCTCCACCGGCAAGGGCAAAGCCATTCTCTCCGAACCAATCTCCTCTAAACCCAAATCTGCAGCGCAGACAGCCATCGACATTGCTATGGAGGATGTTGATGAGAAGGTGAAGGCACTCATTGTGGTCTTTGATGAATACGTCCAGTACCGGACTATCAACCACATTGAGATGTTCTTCGGAAAGTTGAGCAGACTGAAGAAGATGGAAGAGGAAGTTCTGAAGGGGACAGAGACCGATGATGTTCGGCTTGCCGTGCAGCGCAAAGAGCTATTTACGGCAATTCAAAGATTCAGACTGGCCACTCTGCTCCTAGCTGCTAAGAAAAAGAACTTCGATCCGAATGCTCCAACTGCCAGAGATGATGGGGCTGTTATTGCTCAATTAGAGATGGATGTTCATGCTCTTCACTTAGCTGTCCGTTTTCAACGACAGAAGCTCGGTGTATCCACTCCAGCAACCAGCCCGGATCATCCCTCTGCAAGCAAGACTCTGGCGGAACCATTTATTGAGGTTATTCCCTCTGAAGCTGTAGAACCAGCCGCAGATCAGACTGCAGCTCAAGCAGCAGCTCAGACTGCAGAGCTAGTACCAGATCAGCCAGCAGCGCAGACTGCAGAACCAGTAGCAGATCAGACAGCGGAGCAGCCATTGCCTAATGCTCCGTCTGCTACAGATGATGAACCATTGAACGTGTTGTTGGACTCTCCAACAACATCTATTCCTTTGGGGTCATCAGCCTCCCGTGCACAAATCAGTCCAACCGCAGCACTTGCAACAATTGACGCACCAGACTTCGTCGATCCAGATTTAGTGGTGTCTACAGTTGTTGCAGCTCTACAAATTGAGGTGCCTCTCAGTCCCAGCACTCCTCCGGGACAATCAGATGAAGATCTGGCCTTCATTCAAGAATTTTCTTCGGATTTGGTCACCCTGATCCGATCCGAAAGTCATCAAGCTGCCATATCTTCCATTATGCCGATTGTTGAAGAAGATGATCCTGCACTGTCATCATCAGATCACTCTCCCAGCCGGCTATCTGATGCACCTCCATCACTGGCACGGACTCTCCAGCATTTCTCTGATAACTGTCTGTCACTAACTCAATTTGTTCTTGAAGTTCATCAAGGTCAGAGGCTTACCGCTTTGGACTTTGATTCATTCAAAGAGAAGATGACAGCCAGTATAAGCAGCCTTCAGCGAGGACTGAATGATCTGTTTTCTCAGCAAGCCACTTATAAGAACAGCCTGAGAAAAGAGCAGATCGAGCTGGCCACTGAAGTCCGAGCATCTGTTGCCAATTCTCTCCGCGCTCAAGACGTTCGTCTTGACGCTATCAGCGCGCAGCTAGCACAAGTTGTTGATTTTCTTCAAGAGATTACTGCTGACAAAAAGGGGGAAAAGAAGAAAGACTTCAAGCCGCCTCAAACTTCAAGAAAATAGCAGTCTCGTTGATTAAATTTTCAGACTGACTGTATACGAGATTTTTTATCAATAAAAATCTTTCTTTATTAAGTCATTGTTCATTTATTTTGAACTTTAATAAAGGCTTAATCGATCCAACTTAATAATGTTCATTTATTTTGAACAAGAAGAAGTAATCGATCCTAAAGTATACGCTTCAGAGTTCTTATCAGACTGGTTTAAAAGACTTGGAAGCTAGGTTTTGTCATCATCAAAAAGGGGGAATTTGTTAGTTCCAAACCTTATCGATGAGATTTTAAAGATGACAAAACATATCAGACCGGATTGAGAGAAATCAAACTGACCAGATCGATCGCCCAAAACAGATCAAGCTGATAAGATGACAAAGCATATCAGACCGGATCGAGGGTAATCAGACTGACCAGATCGATACCTCAAAACAGAACAAGCTGATAAGACATATCACATACCAGACCGGATCGATGGATATAAGACTGACTAGATCAAAGCTTCAGATCGATCTCAATCTTTATCAGATCAGAGCAGTCAAGGATACATAAAGAATGGCTCCTCAGTCCGAATCATTAACGGCTATTTATTGTAGCATTTAATGTCGTAATTAATGCTACAAAGGACCAAAGACTGAAGATTGCCATAAAAGGTAAGAAGACAAAGAAGAGCTTACCTGACAGTCGCCGAAAGTATGAACCAGAACGGCAAGTATCCTGAAGAAGAAGACTGTAGCTTTCTCAGAGTTTAAGCAGAGTCAAAGTTGCACATTAAGGGAAATAATGTCGTTGGTACTTACAACTATAAAAGGATGCAACAAAAGGAATATACAAGACTCTCGCTGATCAATTGAAAAACGCACAAGAAAGCAAAACAACACAAGCTTACAAGCTCAGAAGCTCTCGAGCTGAAAATATACTTAAGCACGATTACTTTGTAATATCTGATCATTTTAGGATCACTGTGCGTATCTTATATTTTGTATTGAAAAATAGAAGTGAGAAAAATATTGTAACTATCAGACAGAGAGTGTCTGAGCAGATCGAGTGACTAGGAGTTTCAGACTGGTAGTGAGGTAAATCCAGCCTGAATCGGGTTTGACAACAGGATTGTATAAATCAAAGTCTTCTAGTATAAACCTTCCTTAATTGGAAGAAGGGGAGACATAGAAGGATTACACCACCTTCGAACTTCCAGACACATATCCTGTGTATTATCTTTCTGCACTTGTTCTTTCATACTAGCCATCGAGCCGTTCTTACATATACAAGAACAGACCGTTCCGCACTTATACTTTCAGTGGTCTGTTCTGTACAAGAGTTGATTAAGAAACAGATTTCTTTCACTAATCCGAAAGAAATCACAAGGGATTAATTTTTACAAGGAGTGTTCATTCACCCCCCCCCCTCTAAACACTCCGGACCGATCCTAACAGTCCTTTTCTCCTTGAGCTTCTTAGCCTTTTTTGACTTGACCATGTCATGGCTATTGCCTTCCTTAGGCTCTAGCTCGGACTCCACTTCTACCTCATTAGTACCTTGCATCACATCAATAATCAAAGTGTCAATCATGTTAACTTTCAGATAATCATGCTCGTTGTGTGTGTGTGTTGAAGATTTGAACATATTGAATGTAACTTGATCCTCTCCTACAGGGAGGATCAACTTCCCTTCTTCAACATCAATGATGGCTCTTCCAGTAGCCAAGAATGGACGTCCCAGGATCAATGGCATTCTCACATCCTCCTCCATATCCAGCACTAGGAAATCCACCGGGAAGGTGAATTGATCTATCTTTACTGGTACATCTTCAATGATTCCTAGTGGGTAGGTGATAGACTTGTCTGCCATTTGCAACACTACCCTCGTGGGCTTCGGCTCTCCTAATCCAAGTCTCTGAAAAACAGACAAAGGCATCAAATTCACACTAGCACCCAAATCACATAATGATTTAATATAAGAAATAGGCCCAACAGTGCAAGGAATAGAGAAACTCCCTGGATCTTTTAACTTCGTGGCCGATTTCTTTTGCACCATAGCACTACATTCCTCAGGCAAAAAGACAGTCTCGTGCTCTCCCAATTTCTGCTTCTTAGACAACAATTTCTTTAAGAATTTGGCATAATTAGGCATTTCTCGTAAAGCATCAATAAAAGGTATATCGATATGCAAATTCTTAAGCATATCTAAAAATTTGGCAAAGTTTGGATCAACCTTCACCCTATTAATTGCTGCAGGGAATGGGAGAGGAATGTGTACCTTTTCTAGTGGCTACAATGGACTTACCCTTGTTGCACGGTTGCTCCTCCTCTTGCTTCATTGAAATCTTTTCCGTTTCCTTCTCGGCACCAAGTTCCTTTCCATTCCTCAAGGTCACGGCATTGGCTTGCTCCCTTGGATTCTTCTCGGTGTCACTCGGCAGAGTTTCTGGTGCTCTTCCCGCTAACATATTTGCCATTTGCCCCATTTGAGTTTCCAAGTTCTTAATTGATGCATCTTGATTTTGCATCCTATTCTCCGTCATCGTCATGAACTTAGTTAGCAACTCTTCCATACTCGGCTTTGGTGGATAACCCGGTGGAGGTTGTGGATTCAAGACATTCTTTTGGTTGGACCAAGAGAAGTTCGGATGATTCCTCCACGGTTGGCTATAGTTGTTGGAGTATGAGTTACCCTGTGGTGGTCTATTTCCTACAAAATTTGCTTGTTCATTAGATAGCATAAAAGGGTTACCTGCCTGACATTCCGTGCTTGGATGGTTGCCTCCACATAAATCACACGTGATCACTTGAGCTTGCATGGCTTTCATGCTCAAACTGTCCGTCTTCTTGTTCAAAGCCTCCAATTGAGCTTGTATTGATGTCACTTCATCCACTTGATGCATCCCAATTGGTCTTTTGGGCACATTCCTTTCAGACTGCCACTGGTAACTGTTGGATGCCATCTCTTCCAAGAGTGTGAAAGCTTCCTCAGGTGACTTTCTCATAATGGTACCTCCTGCTGCTGCATCAATCATAGATCTATTAGCAGAAAATAAACCATTGTAAAATGTTTGTACCTGAAGCCAAATCGGAAGGCCATGATGTGGGCATCTTCGAAGTAGATCCTTGAAGTGCTCCCAAGCTTCATATAGAGTCTCCGGATCATGTTGCACGAAAGTGGTGATATCATTGCGCATCTTAGCTGTCTTGGAAGGGGGAAAGTATTTGGATAAGAATGCTTGCGTCATCCCCTCCCAGGTAGTGATCGATCCTGCAGGCAATGAATTTAACCAACTCTTAGCTTTATCATTTAAAGAAAAGGGAAAGAGTCGTAACCTGATGGCGTCGTCAGTGACGCCATTGTGCTTGAATGTGTCGCATATCTCCAAAAAGTTGGAGATATGAACATTAGGATCATCAGTTTGCGATCCTCCGAATTGCACAGAGTGTTGAATCATCTGAATTATGGCAGGCTTGATCTCGAAGTTATTAGCCTGAATCCTTGGTCTAGTTATGCTAGACATGGTGCCTTGAAAAGATGGTTGTGCATAGTCCATCATGGATCTTATAATTGGCACTTCTTCATTGTATTGTTCACCATTCCCTCGATTATTATCAGCCATCTCTCTAGTTTCTTTCCGAAGTCTTCTACAAGTTCGCTCAATCTCTAAGTCAAGTGGCTCTAATATAGGTCTGTCACTTCGTAGCATGCACTACAAAGACAACTCCCTGCAAAAATTCAACACAACGAAGGAACAACATTGGTGAAATGGTATAAACCATAATAAAAGTAAAAATAAAAAATTATGGCTAAATTATAGTCAACTAATCTCCTATGATATTACTTAAACTAATCCCCGGCAACGGCGCCAAAAACTTGATCGCTTTTATTTTAAACAGTTATTTCAATGTAGCGATTCTCTACCGCAAGTGCACGGTGTCAAGTTTTAATATAATGGTTTAAGAGTAAGGAGTGTCGTACCCACAGGGACTAGTAGCAATTACCACGATCGATTAGAATTTCTATATTTAACCTACAATTATGAATGATTATCAAACTAAATTGAATTAAGCACAACAGTTAACCTAACCAACAGTGATGGATAATTAGAGAATTTATAAACGAATTATCAAGACGTCGGTTCACCCATGTAATCCCCCAAAAGTTGTCTTTTAATTAAGATTCAATGTTCTATGTTCTAGGGTGACGAGTTTTCCTATTTCATTCGTTATACCTTGGTCCGGTTATAACAAGTCTAGCATTAATCTACAATAAATCACTCCCGTGTCTTTATTGAATGATCAATACCGAAAAACGCTTTGTGAAAACTACTAGCCTTCGATTTTGGTAAATCTATTTCTATCACACGTGTGCTAGATTTTACTTGGTCCGTCTCAACCTAAAACCCACGGCCTAATTTACTACGTCGTATCGTAATCTCCTATGGTCAATTCAATTACGATTACCAATATCATGCAAAAGGTAGCTAATCTTTTACAAGCATTAAAAACATAAATTGGTCCCTCCTTTTCCAGATTTGCTTAGTTTGGTCCTTTTTCAGCATTTTTAAGCCCATTTCATCCAGTTTTATGCATTTGGACCTAGATTCCTGACATATACAAATATATACCAAAACGTGTAATATTTTCTAGGAATCACTACAAAAACACCCCTAATCATATATCAAATTAAGTGTAAAAATCACACTTATCAGCCACCATTTCAGAGGACACAACAGTCTAATTTCCCTTCTACTAGTGATAGATTAGAAAATTATTCAAGATCTTGCTCATAATGTTACAAAATTTTAACAGCAAACAAGATCCAGCATTCAAACATTGAACACTCAAGTGGGTCAACTAGCCACCGCACTCAATCGTGTGGAAGCTCATGGATCGAAAACCCCTACCCTCCCAAATAGTGGTGAATCCAAGGGAGAATGCAAGTGCATTCACTCTAAGGAGTGGTAAGGAATTTGAGATAGTGGAGAAGATGGAGTCAAACCCGCCCAAGGATGATGATGAGAAGGAAGCTGAAGTTGGACACAAAGCCACCGTGGAAATGAGGTACCAAAAAGTAAGTTCCCTCCCTTGTCTGAGTATAAAGTTCCACCCCTTTTCCCCAAGCATTAAAAGATAATAAGAAAGAAGCTGGACTAAAAGGATTGTATGGAACTTTTCGACGGTGTGAGGTAAACATTCCTTTGCTTGATGCTATTGAACAAGTGACTCATTATGCAAAAATTTCCTACGAAAAGAAATCATAAATTGAGGGGATCCCATAAGTTTGAATTGGGTGAAATGTGTCCGCTGTCATCCAAAGAAAGATACCTACACAGTACAAGGATCTAGGTATGTTCCCTATCCCATGCACAATTGGTAACACTCGTCTTGAAAATGCCATGTTAGATTTATGAGCATCGATTAATGTCATGTCATACTCTATTTATGATTCTTTGCAACTTGGTCCTTTGAATACTACTGTAGTAGTTATTCAATTAGCGTATAGGTCTAGTGCATATCCAAGTGGTGTGATTGAAGATGTGCTTGTGCAAGTGAATGAATTGGAATTTTCTGCTGATTTCTATGTGCCTTATATGGAGAACAGTGACATGAGTAGTCCTATTTTGTTAGGAATGCCATTTCTAAAAACTTCTAAGACCAAGATAGATGTTCATAGTGGCACCCTTACTATGGAATTTGATGGCGAAATTGTTACTTTCAATATTTATGATGCCATGAAATATCCTTGCAATAATGATGACACTGTGTATTCTATTGATGTTATTGACTATTTGTCACATGAAGTTTTTGAGGTTGTAGAGAGGGATTAACAAGAAGTCACTCTTACTATGGCTATGGACAAGGAGAATGGAGAGTTGCTTCTCTTTGATGAATTGAAAGATACTTTAGCTTCCTTGGATGATACACCTGAGCTATCTCAGTCGGGTAATGTTTCTTTTGTGTCATTGCCTGTTTCTAACACTAGATTACTTCCATCTGTTTTGCAGGCACCCACCATTGAGTTGAAACCACTGCCTAGCCATCTCAAGTATGTCTTCCTTGGTGAAGGAGACAAATTGCTAGTAATCATCTCTAGCAAGTTGGGGGATGATCAAGAGGAAAAACTTCTACATGTGCTCAATGAGCATAAGACTTCCATAGGATGGACCATTGCTGACATCAAGGGAATCAGTTCATCTACATGCATGCATCGAATCTTACTAGAAGAAGGAGGGAGCCCTACACGTCAACCTCAAAGGAAGCTTAACCCGCCTATGATGGATGTAGTGAATGAAGAGATTTTAAAGCTTTTAGCTGTTGGGGTTATTTACCTCATCTCAGACAGCCAATGGGTGAGTCCAGTTCAAGTTGTGCCAAAGAAACTTGATCACTCTGATCAAGAACAAAGATGATGAGCTAGTTCCCACTCGTATACATAATGGGTGGAGAGTTTGTATCGACTATAGGAAGTTCAACGTTGTGACTAGAAAGGACCACTTTCCTCTACCCTTCATTGATCAAATGCTTGAGAGGTTAGCTTGTCATTCATACTATTGTTTTTTTGATGGGTATTCTGGTTATTTTCATATTGCAATTGCACCGGAGGACCAAGAAAAGACCATGTTCACATGCCCTTTTGGTACATTCGCGTCCGACGCATGCCCTTTGGACTATGTAATGCCCCAGCCACGTTTCAACGGTGTATGGTTAGTATATTTTCTGAGTTTATTGAGCATATTTTAGAGGTGTTCATGGATGATTTTACTGTCTACGGTAATTCATTCAAGGATTGTCTAGCTAGCTTTACACTTGTGTTGAAAAGATGCATTGAGACTAACCTTGTTCTAAATTCTGAAAAATGTTACTTTATGGTAGAACAAGGTATATTGTTGGGTCATGACGTGTCTGTTAATGGTATAGAGGTAGACAAAGCTAAAATTGATGTTATGCAGTCTTTACCTTATCCTACTTGTGTTCGGGATGTGGGTTCTTTTCTTGGACATGCAGGTTTTTATAGAAGGTACATCAAGGATTTCGCTAAGACGGAATTGACGAACTGGAAGCGTGTTTCTCTTTAGTAAATCTTTTCTAGCTTTGATTTAATGTTTTCTAGATTAGTTTTTAGTGTTTTGGATTTAGTCATGCTTGGCTAAACCTTTTAATTCTTGGTTGATGGATACTTACCTTTGGATTTAAACACTTGTGAGAATTTTGGTTTGATTTGATTTTAATTCAATTTCAATTTGTTGTTCAGATAATGGTTGATATGATTGTTGTGTTTGATTGATAGATTGATCACCTAGTAATCATATACACAATCTAAGGCCAATTAAGAAGCAACTAAGATTGATAATTACCTGCTGTTTGTGTTATTAAATTCTTATGGAAAACAATTGGATAATTGATTCTAATGACCATAGTTTTTATTGATTAGATTCATGAAACATTTTTGAAGCTATCATTGAATTAATCTCAACGGATGTAGTTTTGATTAATGATTTGATAAGAGTCGAGCAACCAAACATGCACATGTCGTAAAGCCAAGAAGATATCTGGCTCTATGCAAAAGAGATAATATGACACTTATACTACAATTCAAGATGGAGCACAAAAATTGATATTTTATTTTAAATATATATCACTCTCGTCTGTTGAACGGAGCATGGTGCGCTTTAGGGGCCGAGAGATAAATGTTTCTTCTTTCGTTTCAAGATTATTCGCTGATCTGAAACTTAGCACTTTTTTTCTTATTGATTCCAAGGGCGGCGACATTCTTGAATGAACTCTTCTCATATCAGGCGAGGCATCTCCAGCTGAGCTTAGGAGTTTGCAGCTGAAATACCTTCAGAAAAATATAGTTGTAAATTTTGGCAAAAATAGGTCAAATAAATAAATAGACCCATTGCTGTAATATAGATTTCAAGTCATTAATATAATTTATTATGGCATGCATGCAATACCAAAATCATCGGAGTTTTTTCATCCATGATAATTTAGCACTTATCATAGTTTGTGCTTCTTTATTAACTCACAAGTTGTTCCTGAAATCTAATCACTTACTGGATAAATAGAGGTTATGCACACAAACAAGGAATAAATATATCCGTCGCAGTGGAACAAATCAACATAGTTAAAATTTGAGTTTCACCACAAAATTTGATTGTAAAAGACTTGTCCATATCTTTTCTTTTTTTCTCAAGGGATTAACTGCAGCATCATTGGTTCCTCTGAGTTGACCTCAATGTCTCGTTCGTCCTCTAATTAGTCATTTTGCAGCTTTTATGTAATACCTTTATTTTTTATTTTGTAAGTTTAGTACTTTCTCGAAGGAGAACCGACGAGGCTTGGATATTGCTGACATGTTCGACATCACGACAACATTCTGGCAAAAAAGGGACTACAATTATAGAAAAGACTAAGATATTACACTGATACTGAAGACTTTAATCCCTTTTTTTTTTCAAGCTAGAGATGGAAAATTTTCCCAAATGCTTTAGTACAATGTGATGGTCACAATATAATTATCTTGCACATGTATTCAGATCAAGTAGGTTATAAACTATAATAATTGAAAGGAACTAATACTGAGTTATAAATTCAGTATTGTATATATACACTATTAAATAGTTATCAGTCCCATCAAATAAAGAAAGCTGAATCTTATTATGGATTAACAACTACTGATGACCTTGAGATACTTCGTTCGTAAGTTAAAAGTTTTCAATGATTATATAATGAAAGTGATGAAATAGACCAAATCAGAAGAACAATTCATGGAAAGTCCTTCACAGTGAAGTAAGAAACTGAATTGGTAAAACAATCTAAGAGATGTATAGCCTCTTTGATGCCGTCTTTGAGGACACAAACGGTGAAATAAGAAACTAAATTGGTAAAACAATCTAAGAGATGTCTCTTTGATACCACCTCAAAGGACATGCGTTTGAGGGCACTTACACCATATATCCGGTTAGTGTGCACAAAACACAAACAATTGTGCAATTTACAAAGTTTTTTTTCCTCCTCTTTACGTTCAGTGATTGATTGAAATAGGAACTACGTATGTGTGTGCATTGGAAATTGATTTAGTGAAATTAAGAATTAATTGATGTACAAAGTAGATAAGATCGGAAATCTCATTATATAAGATATTTTACTATTTTGCAAGTTATAAATAAATATACAATTAAATCAATATTATTAAATTAGAAAGCAAGTTATTCTTAAATGTCCTTACAACTAATAAATAGTATTGAACTTATCTAGTTTGTGCTTCTTTTATTTCATTTTTTTCCTTCATATCAATTTGGGTTTTAAATTTAAAATACTATATTTTCACTCATCAGTTTATAATTTATCAATTAATCTACAAACAAAATAGATGACAAAAAAGAAAATCATTTTTTTATGCGTTGAGGGTGTTCGAGTTGGTGGAATAAGATGAACTCGAGACCATACGGTTATGAGCTCGATTCTATTTGCCAAAACTTTTTCGTGTTTGAGCATATCGCACCGAGCTTGCCTAAAATGGTTTACCTAATTGGCATAATTTGCAGACTACTGCGTCATCTCGGGGGTTTACATAGTACGTATCATAAGAATAATGGCTGCCGATTCTCTCGTCATAAAAAAAAATCAAAGTTAAATAGAAAATTTTCATTTAGAATAGCTAATATCCCGTCTCACAAACGATGGTTGATAAAAACCACCTTGTTTTGGTTAGAGTTATATTCGATATCGAATCCATTTGTGGGGAAATTGAGATAAAAACTATTCAGAGAATGAAACTGGAATGATAAGAGTTTGATGATACAACATACTTTATGAAAATCATATGGATTTTAACAAAAAAGTATTAAGAAAGGCTCTCTCCCAGGCGCGACTGCTAGCAATAATAAATGGTGGAGCCATGATTTCCTACTTGACCACAACTAGCTGATCTTGAATACTTCTTCTTAGATGAAGAAGATGGAGCAGACAAATCACCCGATCTTCTTCTCAAAATCTCCCTCATTCCATCAGCAACCCGAGTCGCCGGATTTGATTTACGCGATTTTCGACAGAAAGACATGTGAGCTTTGACAGCTTCATCCATTCCAAATGCCTTGTTAAACTCATCTCTCACATCTTCTGAACACAGTCCACAAAGCCATTTGCCATCGAAACTTGACTTCACTTTGCTAATGTAATCTTGTGTGCAGTCTTCTTTCAATCCACAGCACTCACACTCCGCCAATTCAATCTCCATTTTGGAGAAACTGATGATGATGATGCCTTCTTGTTTAATGTAAGAAACAGATTATGAAAAGCTACACGTTTGTGCTGGTTTTAGTTAGCATTCTTCCTTTTTTTTGGGTATAGTCGTGTTCCCTCGATAGCTATTTATGAGGTTTTTTTTATCATACGAAGAAGAAGAAAGAAATAGCGTATATATCGTGCTATGCTAATTTAATATTTTGTATTATATTATATGTAAGGTAGACGTTTTATGTTTGATTGAAACACTTAGTTATCTAAAAACCTCGAGTATGATATTTGCAAGTGTTAATAAAGATTAGGGATTGTAGAGTAGAGTAGGGAAAGTGATTGCCTCAATTTTCTCCATGTTCTAAGGGACATTGGGCAGTGGAAAAGGGAACAACGTGGGGGGCCTATATATAATGGAGGGCCCTTCCTTTTTGTACAAAATTTCAAGAAAATCTAATGAATTTTGACCCTTTTTGTTTTGTCATGTTATTCGGGGAGAATTTGTTTTATTTTATTACTAATGGTAGATGGGTAGTTAATTAGTTGACAAGGTTTGAAATGTACAATATATGTCATGATTTAGTAATACTCTCAAGAGCATTATGTAAATGATTTATATGACATGGAATTTTAGTTTCTCGATTTATATTTGAAGTTATAAGACACAACTAACAAAATATTATTGGAAGTGGTGTTGCGCTCGTGGACAGAGGTGTGGTCATCTATCGTCTAATGCATAACAAGCTTGGTACATTGGCACTTAAGTATGTTTTTTACGCTCATTTTGCTATGATTTTATAGTGATTTTCATAGTGATTCTTGAACAATTTTACGCTTTTAGGTATATATTTATATGTTTCAGAAATAAAGGTCTAAGTGCATAAAAGGGGAGGAAATGAGCTAATAATAATGAAAAAAGATCAAACCGAACGAACACGTTGAAGGAAAGACCGAAAGTTTGAGTTTGAAGAAGTTTAAAGCTCGCGATCGATCTCCACCTCTATCAACGACCGATCGCACACGGGAAAGCGAAGCAACAAAATTTGCATCTCGGCGATCGATGTTCAAAATGTTCCCGATCGATCGTGGTAATCCAGAATATTTTGGCGATCGATCGCCACAACACCGAGATCGATCGTGCTTGTGCATGCCTTGAAAATAAAATCCAAAATACTGTGGCGATCGATCGCCAATATCTCCCGATCGATCGCCAGCGGAAAAGTCGAGATTTAGTTTCCTTGTTGAATATTTTGTGTCCAAAAGTGGGAGAACTCATCTCCCACTATAAAAGGGGTGACTTGGACGAATTTTGGGGACTCCTGGCTCATAATTCACCCTACAATATCAGTCTCCACCATACTCCATCCCATACACTCCAAACCATTGAAGAGAAAGACAATCCGGGAGAGACGGGACGATGCAGCAGCGCAAGGAGTCATCACCTAGCGTTATTTAGTATTTCTAAACTTTGTTCTTCTTTTATTTTCAGATTTTAATGTCTGACTTGTTGCAAAACATGGTTTTTCATTGTTATTTGAGGATGATTGTTGGCTAAGTTTTGTTGTCAAGACTAGGGGAACCCATAATTCAATTTAAGGTTTTTGATTGATTCTTATAATTCTATGTGCATAATTTATTGTTCTTCATGTTTTCAAGGGGTTGATCACCTTTGAATGAATTTATATATTGTAATTGAATTGACCATACTTTATTACAATCCGACATAATAAATTAGGTTGTGGGATTAGATTGAGACTGACCAAGTAAAATCGAACTCGTGTGATAGCAATAGATTTACCAACATCGAAGGCTAATAGTTTTCATTGATCTTCATTCAATATTGATTGTGCAATAAGGACACGATAGTGGTTTATTACAACGTTAATATTAGATTCATTACAGCATGACCATAGTATAATGAATGAATTAGAAAAACTTGTTACCTTAGAACATATGAATTCGAATCTTAACTAATAGATGAATTATGGGGGACTACATAGGTGAACCGAAGTCTTGATAATTGTCTCTACTGATTCTCTACACTCGGTACTACTCATTGGGTGAAATATTGTGTCATTAGTTAATCTATTATAATTTTCATCATTAATTATCTTAGGCTAAATATAGTTAACGTACTTGAGTTTGGTACTTATTTTTTAGTCCCTGTGGGTTCCACAACATTTTCTTAAAATCTACTATACTAAAACTTGACACTGTGCAGTTGTGGTATAAAATCGCTACACTGAAATTTCCTGTTTAAATAAATAGTGATATGCACCCACTTGGTACAACCTCTCATATCCATATATCGTCTAGTACGGGGCTTTGTGCTTCCACTGTTTAAGAAAATAAATTTGTGTCTCTGTTAATGATGTGTGATTTCTAACCACTAGTGTACGGTGTCAAGTTTTAGTATATGATTTGAATAAGGATGTCGAGCTCACATAGATCTGTATACAATTTACTATATTAGAATAATCATAAGTTTATCTAGAAATTAAAGTAGAATAGTTGGTTGTCAAATATCATAAACTACTACATTGACAATTGCATATTTCGAGAGATTTAATATGAGAAGCATTCTAGATGTTCGATTTCAGTTGTTTATTCACTATATTTATCAATCACCGATCTCAACATTATATATTTTTCTAGTTTATTGCCAAGAATACTTGTGTGTTTCATACCCTCTCTTGAGTGTTAAGAAGAAATTATTTAATAACAATCTTGATATGTTTATCTAAGATTAACTATCAAATAACATAAATAGCATTATGATTCTTTTAACAACTTCAATGGGTTATAGGTATCTCGAAGTCTATAAACTTCCACGATGTGTATTCCTACGATCATATTCCCAATCTCTCTACGAGTGATATATTATAAATATATTATAATTCAATTCATAGCTAGATCGAAAGCATTAAGAACAAGAAAAGACAAATAAATATATATGAAAAATCCAAATATATAAATCAAATCATGCAAGAGTTTCAAAATAAGCTACGTCGTTCACTAGAATTAAAAAATTAGTTCATGGCTAAAGTAAGAAAATAACAATGCATATACTTAGAATCCATCAATATTATAAATAAAAGAGATACAAAACGCAATTGGAAGAGCGAATAGATGTAATCACCTTGTCTTGTGCCGGAACTCCTGTTCTTCAATAGGTAGTTGTCGTCTCTCAGTATCGTTCTCTCAAAACATAGCCAAAAGTCCTTTAGAAAGAGTGGTTCACGCCTTTTATATCACGGCTGCATAGAAAAGCCCATGGAAAGTAAAATAGGTGGCGCTGGGGTGATGATTCGTAAGTTAAATTTCCCTCCAACAGGCGCTGGAGCGCCGATCATGTGGCGTCTTAGCGCCATGTGCACTGTCTCCTCTTACAAATTTTCCTCAGCCAGCGCAAGGGCACATCCTTCACTCGGTGTTAAGGCGCCAATCATCATGTAAAATTACGTGTTTTAAAATCAAGAAACCAATTTACAGCAAAAGACGATAAAACGAAGATGATTAACAGTAAGGAATTCAATGAACTTTGAAAAAGATGAAACTCTGTATTTGTGGAAGAACAATGGCGCTTTATTTACGTAAATCTTGAGAGTAATTTTACACTGATTAATATGGAAGAAGTGATTACAATTGAACATATCTTCTATTTATACAAGTCTAAAAGATATGTCAACGATTGCCTATAACTGCTATAACGGCTGTACTTATCCTAAAATCAGTAAGTTTCTCTTCTATCTTCACGTGCTTTATTCCAAGTCTTTGACCATGAGCTGCACTTGAACTTCAGTGCTAAATCAAAGCCACCTGAATAAAAATTCTCCACCTTGGATTTATTTAGCAACCCTTGACTTGAAGTAGCCTCAAGCAATGACTGAATTTGGTTCCCGGTAGTGCCTTTGTGAGCATGTCTGCAGGGTTGTCTTCTGTGCGCACCTTTTCCAGACTCACTTCTCCTTTTGCTATGATTTTCATGCAAAAGTAAAGTCTAACATCAATATGTTTTGTTCGTTCACGGTATACCTATTTCTTGGCAAGATGCATTCCACTTTGATTATCCGTGAAAACTCTTGCTCCAGCTGGTTTGCTTTCCATTGTCCCTGCCATCCCCTTCAACCATATTGCCTCTTCTATCGCCTCTATCACTTGTATAAACTCTGCTTCTATTGAAGAGAGTGACACTACATGTTGTAGATTGCACTTCCAGCTAATTGAATTATCATGATACAAGAATACATAGCCTATTAAAGATCTTCTAGTGTCAAGACACCCTACATAGTCCGCGCCAACATAGCTCAATATCGTTTCTGTATGTTCTGTTCATCCCATATTGTAGTCCCAATCTTGTTGTACCCCTTAAGTATCTAAGTATCCACTTTAATGCCCCCCAATGCAGTACCTGCTCACCAAGGTTACGTCATAAGCTAAGTCAGGCCGAGTGCAGATCATGGCGTGCATCAAGCTACCGACTGCATTTGCATAAGGTACACATTATCCATCTCTTTTTTTTCCTCCAGTCTTTGGTGCCTGTTCTAATGAAAGCTTGAAGTGTTGACCCAATGGGGTTAGCACAGGTTTTGCTAAGTGCATATTGAATCGTCTCAGCACTTTCTCAATGTAATCTCTTTGTATAACATAAAGTAATCATTGCTCCTGTCTCTGCTAATCTGCATTCCGAGTATTCTACTGGTCCCAACATTTCGAATTCAGCTTTGAGCATGTCCTTCATACTCCGTATTTTTTATTTGCTCTTGGATATGATGAGCATGTCATCCACATATAATAATAAATAGATATTGTGTTACCTTCCATTCCTTTCAGGTAGACATAGTTATCTTATTGGCATCTGATGAACTTATTTTTTTATCATAAAAGAGTCAAATCTCAAATACCATTGACGAGGAGATTGTTTTAACCATATAAGGATTTCCTCAATAGACATACCTTATTTTCTTCTCATTTTTGTATAAACCCTTTGGTTGAGTACACTTTGGCAACAAGCCTCGCCTTATATCTTACTTGTTCCACGTTGGGGATGCCTTCTTTCACTTTATATATCCACTTGCATCCAACCAATCTCTGACCCATTGGTTTATCTATTAATTCCCACGTCTTGTGCTTATGCAGTGACTCTAGTTCTTCTTCTGTAGCTTTTAGCCATCTTTGAGAGTCCTTGCAATTTACTGCTTCAGTGTAACTCTTTGGCTCCTCTGTTGTCACCTCAGTGGCTGCAGTGAGAGCAAATGCTATTAATTTTGCATAACCGGACTTTGCTTGTGGTCTTATTTTCCTCTTGGTCCTATCTCTAGACAGAAGATAATCCTCTATGCAATGGTGTTAGTCAAAGATGCCAACCCAATCACCGAGAAGAAAATTACAAAGAGGACAAAATTGGTGGTTGAAGAATATCCCCCCAAATCTAGCCAAATTTCAAAACCGAAGAAATTAAGAAGCAAGAGAAGACTTTTTTGGCTGGACAAATTTAATGCATGAAGAAAATTTGATTGAAGTTTTCGTAGGAAATTCTCTATAAATAAGAGATGCATTTACATCCTATATATACACTGAAAAGAATAGAGAGAATAACACAGTGCAGTCAGAGTAAAAATACCAGTGAGAGAAAATTGCTTTATAATTTTCTGAGTGTTTTTCAGATTGAGTGTTGTCAGTGTTTTGTAAACACTTGTATTTTTCTTTAATAAAAGATCTGCAGCAGCCCCGTGGATGTAGGCTTATTTTTGTCGAACCACGTAAATCTTGTGTTTTTATTCCGCATTTATTTTGCTCCCACATATCTGACCAGAAAATATTGCGTTATATTCCCAAACAATTGGTATCAGAGCCAGATTGTTAATTTTTTTGTCAATTTTTTTTCGGGTTACTATTCACGTGAATAGTGAAATCCGTGAATAGTGATTTCGAAAATAGTAGAATTTGGTCGGCGATACCAAATTCGTCCACGGCGGTGTTTTTCAATAACACGGTGATTTTCAAAAATTGTCAAAACAGCAATCCGGTGGGAGTCAGGTTCGAGTGGGAGTAATGGCGGCAGATAAAGGAAAAATGAATATTGAAAAGTTCAATGGTTCAGATTTTGGCTTTTGGAAAATGCAAATAGAAGACTATATGTACCAGAAAGGCCTTTATCAACCTCTCTCGGGTATGAAGCCAGAAGGCATGAAAGATGAAGAATGGGCTCTTCTAGATAGAAAAGCTCTCGGGGTTATCCGACTGACTTTGTCACGCAACGTTGCTTTCAACATAGCAAAAGAAAAGACCACGGCGGGTCTTATGGCGGCTCTTTCAAGCATGTACGAGAAGCCATCAGCTTCAAACAAAGTTCATTTGATGAGGCGGTTGTTCAATTTGCGGATGGTAGAAGGAGGATCGGTAGCTCAACAAGGCGGATCGGTAGCTCAACACCTCAATGAACTCAACACAGTGACAACCCAGTTGAGTTCAGTTAGCATTGATTTTGATGATGAAGTACGGGCATTAATACTTTTGTCTTCCATACCGGAAAGCTGGAATGCTACTGTCACAGCTGTGAGTAGCTCATCGGGAAGTACAAAGTTGAAATTTGACGATGTTCGTGATCTGGTTCTCAGTGAAGAGATCAGACGGAAAGATTCAAATGAATCATCAACCTCTTCAGTATTACATACAGAGTCAAGAGGTAGAAAATCAAACAGAGGAGGTGGACGTGGCAAACAAATGGACAGGAGGTCCAAATCTAGGAATCCCCCTAATTCTCATAACTCAAAGACTATTGAGTGTTGGAAATGCGGGCAGTCCGGACATTATAAAAATCAGTGCAAAAATGCACCGAAGAATCATGAGGTGAAGGCAGAAGCAAACGTTGCTTCTGGAGATGATGCATTAATATGTTCCTTAGAGTGCAAGGAAGATTCTTGGGTGTTAGACTCCGGAGCATCATTCCATGCTACTTCGCAGAGAGAACTCTTCGAGAAATATGTCCCCGGAAACCTTGGTAAAGTCTACCTTGGTAATGAACAATCTTGCGAGATTGTTGGCAAAGGTATCATAAAGATTAAGTTGAACGAGTCTGTATGGGAACTGAAGGATGTCACACATATTCCCGACCTGAGAAAGAACTTAATCTCAGTTGGCCAGTTGGCCGGTGAAGGTCATACAACGGTCTTTCACGGTGATACTTGGAAGATCTCAAAAGGTGCAATGATAATTGCTCGAGGCAATAAGAGTGGTACTCTTTACATGACAGCAGGAGCACGCTGTTCAATTGCAGTTGCAGCAGACACAGAAAGTCCTACTCTGTGGCATCAGAGACTTGGCCACATGAGTGAGAAAGGAATGAAGGTGATGCACTCAAAGGGGAAACTTGCGAGCCTTCAGTCAATTGATATTGACACGTGTGAAGGATGTATTTTTGGAAAGCAGAAAAGAGTTAGCTTTCAGACAAGTACCAGAACCCCAAAGAAGGTAAAACGTGAACTAGTTCACTCTGATGTTTGGGGACCAACGACTGTCTCATCAATTAGTGGGAAACACTACTTTGTGACTTTTATTGATGATCACTCAAGGAAAGTATGGGTTTACTTTCTGAAATATAAGTCAGAAGTGTTTGAAGCTTGCAAGATTTGGAAAGCGATGGTTGAAAATGAGACAGGCTTGAAGATAAAAAAGCTCAGAACCGACAATGGTGGTGAATATGAAGACACCAGATTCAAGAAGTTCTGCTATGCACGGAATCAGAATGGAGAGAACCGTGCCTGGTACGCCTCAACACAATGGTGTAGCTGAGCGTATGAACCGGACGTTGACAGAACGAGCCAGAAGCATGCGGGTACAATCAGGCCTGCCAAAGCAGTTCTGGGCAGAAGCAGTCAACACAGCAGCTTACTTGATTAACTGAGGTTCATCGGTACCATTGGAGCACAGATTACCAGAAGAGGTATGGAGCGGAAAAGAGGTAAACCTCTCATATCTTAAAGTTTTCGGATGTGTAGCATATGTGCATATCAGTGATGCACACAGAAACAAACTTGATCCCAAATCAAAGAAGTGCACTTTCATTGGTTATGGCGAAGATGAGTTTGGCTACCGCATTTGGGACGATGAAAACAAAAAGATGATCCGCAGCAGAGATGTAATCTTCAACGAACGAGTGATGTATAAGGACAGGAAAAACACAGTTGGCAGTAACTCAGAACAGAGTGAGCCAGCGTATGCAGAGGTGGACGATGTCCCAGAAAGTCATGTGGAACAGATAGTTGAGATTCCTCAGTTAGGGGAATCAATTGATCAAGACAGCGAGCAGCAGCATGATGCATCTCCTGCTCCAGTTCATGAATTGAGAAGGAGTTCTCGGCCTCACGTACCTAACAGAAGGTATATGAACTATCTGTTGCTAACTGATGCATGTGAGCCTGAATGCTACGATGAAGCATGTCAGACCAAAGATGCCGGCAAGTGGGAGCTTGCCATGAAAGACGAGATTAAGTCTTTGATGTCCAATCAGACATGGGAACTTGTTGAGTTGCCTATGGACAAAAAGGCACTTCACAACAAATGGGTGTATCGGGTGAAGGAAGATCATGATGGTTCCACGAGATACAAAGCCTGACTGGTCGTCAAAGGGTTTCAGCAAAAAGAAGGAGTTGACTACTCAGAGATTTTTGCTCCAGCTGTGAAGCTCAATACTATTAGGACTGTATTGAGTATTGTTGCCAGTGAAAATCTCCATCCTGAACAATTGGACGTGAAGACTGCGTTTCTTCACGGAGACATTGATAAGGAGATCTATATGTTTCAACCAGAAGGTTTCGTTCAGAAAGGGATGGAGAATAAGGTATGCAAATTGAAAAAGAGCTTGTACGGCCTAAAACAAGCTCCAAGGCAGTGGTACTTAAAGTTTGACGGCTTTATGCACAAGGAAGGTTTCCAGAGGTGCAACGCCGACCATTGTTGCTACTTCAAGAAATATAAGTCCAGTTATATCATTTTGCTACTTTATGTCGATGATATGTTAGTAGCTGGTTCTGATATGGACGAGATCAGAAACTTGAAGCAGCAATTGTCAAAAGAATTTGAAATGAAGGACTTGGGTCCAGCAAGAAAGATTCTTGGAATGCAAATCACAAGAGATAAGCAAAAGGGAATTTTGCAGTTATCTCAGGCGGAGTACATCAATCGTATTTTGCAGAGATTCAACATGGGCGACGCCAAGACAGTAAGCACGCCTTTGGCTAGTCATTTTCGCATATCCAAGGACCAGTGTCCTCAGACGAAGGAAGAAAAAGAATACATGGCTAAAGTTCCTTACGCTTCAGCCATTGGGAGTTTGATGTACGCGATGGTCTGTACAAGGCCAGACATTGCCCATGCAGTGGGAGTTGTCAGCAGGTTTATGTCAAATCCAGGAAAGGCTCATTGGGAAGCAGTTAAGTGGATTTTGAGGTATCTACGAGGTACTGCAAATAAGTGTTTGTACTTTGGAAAAGGAGAAAATTGCTTTATAATTTGCTTTATAATTTTCTGAGTGTTTTTCAGATTGAGTGTTGTCAGTGTTTTGTAAACACTTGTATTTTTCTTTAATAAAAGATCTGCAGCAGCCCCGTGGATGTAGACTTATTTTTGCCGAACCACGTAAATCTTGTGTTTTTATTCCGCATTTATTGTGCTCCCACATATCTGACCAGAAAATATTGCGTTATTTTCCCAACAAATGGTCCTCTATTAGTAAATCCTCCTGCTCTGTTTCATTTTCAGATTCTGTTTGGTTTGAAGTGTCAATAGGCTCCACCTCAAGCTGAACTTTCTCCATTGTCTCTGATTGTTCATCTTTCACGAGTGTGTATCATTTGAATGATACATTTCACTCTCCTTGAATACCACATCTCGACTAATGATGATCCTAGGATGTCCCTTCTCTGTACACCAAAGCCTATAATCCTCCACTCCTTTTCGGGATAGCCTAGAAACATGTATTTCAATGCTCTTGGTTCTAGTTTGCCTTGATTTATGTGTGCATAGGCCACACATCTGAAAATTTCAAATGACCCAAGCTTGGTTTATGACCAGTCCACTTCTCAATTGGTGTTTTGAACATTATGGCAAAGGAAGGTCTCCTAATAATGACGTGAGCCACATTCAACACTGCCTCTGCCCAGAAACTTTTGGGCATGTATCCATTTGACAGAATGCAACGAACCCTCTCCATTATAGTTTGATTCATTCTCTCAGCCAAACCATTTTGTTGAGGAGTTAACCTAATAGTGTGATGTCTATCTATCTCATTTGTTTTACAGAACTGGTTAAACTCATTTGAGCAAAACTCGAGGCCATTCTTCATCCTTAGTTTCTTGATCCTTCTTTCTGTTTGTGTTTCAACCAGACACTTCCATTCCTTAAATTTTCCGAAGACATCACTCTTGTTTTTCAAAATATTAACCCATAGCTTTCTCGAAAAATCATCTATGAATGTGAGAAAGTACCTTGCTCCATTGTGTGTAGGTACACTCGAAGGACCCCATAAGTCACTATGAATATAATCCAAGATCCCATGTGTTGTATGTTGTCCAGTGGCAAATCTCAAACTTTTTGCCTTGCATAGTACATAAGCTTTGACAAAAGTCTAATTCTGTGACTTTGTCCGATCCGAAAAATCTCTGCTAACTCAGTTTTTTGAGGGCCCTTCACTGATGTGAGTCATCCTCTTGTTTTTTTTTTTTTAAGGTGGCAATTAAACGCATCGCATCAGATCTATTTCTAGTCACATCACCTAAGTCGCACTAACTAGTGCAAAACAACTAAACACAATCAATTACCAAAAATTACATAAAATGTAATAAAGATAAACAAATATCAACGTGTATCTATTTTTTATGAGTTCTGGTCCGCAGACTATATAAATCTTGTTAGTCGATTTTCTCGCTGGATGTCGGTGAAAACAATTCATCTTCATCCTCATCATCTGCCATCTCCATATCGTAAGGGAATTTCTCATCAGGAACAAATGATTCATATGCCTTTTGTAGTACTAGCAATACCGAAACCGGGAAGAGACTCATCATCAATATCTACCCTCTCAGCCCAAGAAATTTTTGAGGGGTTAGGGGCTTTTGGAGCAGCTGCTGATTTGCTAGACTGGCCTTTAAAAAACCGGATTTTTTGTTGTTTAAAAATCCCGTTGGGACGAACTTGACTTTGAATTAGAAGAGTTAATTGCATCCTTTGAAGGAGTCGTGATAATTGCATCATTATGAGCACAATTTTGGACTGTGAGGGACTCGGGGTGGAGGGGGAGCGGACTGCTTGAGGGGAATATGGGCTGCCCGAGCTGTCCATTGAGGTTATAGGCCTACCCGGATCATGACAATCAACTTTAGAATTATCGAAAATGTAATGATATGGAGGTCTAGGATTGTTTTTCGAAAAGTTGGTAAAGGAATGAGACATGTAATTCTAGGTCTTCATCAAATTTTGAAATAAAGGTATGAGTTTGATAATGGGATTTTCAAAAATAGGAAAGCTAAATTTAGAATTAGATTGGTAACCTAATAGTAATTTATCATAATTAGGAACTTCACTAATGTCCAAATTATCCTCTACCAAAGATTTGTAGTATGAGTTTTTTTCTTAATAAGGCATTCTTGGATTTTAAGTTTTGAAAATTAATATCAAAATACAAATCAATAACCTTAACCAACACAAGATCCCCTCACCTCACGCCCCAAATCCCTTCCATGAGGAGAAATATTTTTCGAAATTGCAAGATCTGCCACCTCACCATTATCTCGACCATCAAAGCCATCCTGCACAGACACATCACCAGCACCACGTGCCAAGTCACCATCAGCACCCTCACGCCCCCTTCGATTGGAATACACCATCAACCGCTCGTTACTCAAAACAAGAGAGTAAATTAAATATAACATTGTTGTGTACTCTCGTCTCAATTTTCAACTCCTTTTTATTGACATTCATCATTTTCTTTTGAATTCACCCTCTTTTCTCATCTATCTTTTCATCATCCACCTCATTTTTTTTTATTCTTCACAATCACTATGTTCTTCACCTCTTTAACATTTTTCTTTGCATTCATGCACTTTTTTTATTTTTTCTCCCCTTTTAATTTTTCAATTATGAACATAGGAGATGGATAAAGTTCATAGGTGCTTACTCACTTGAGGGTAAGAAATAATATATAGGCTTTCAACAAGGTGGTTGATGTGGGATTTTGAAACGATGTCGAATGGGGGTTATTATGTCCTTTTGCACATACCATTCGATTTCAATAAGCTCAAAAAGGGTAACGAATGATAAAATGATGTCATGTGGTGGCTTCAAATGATCAAACGGATCAAAAATTGCCTAAATCATTCCTAAGCCACATAAAGTACGCATTTCACCTCAAAGGGTACTAAGGAAAGTTCTAGACTACTCTCAATTCACAAATAATTTATATGATTTGATCAATGTGCTCAAGTCATGTCTCAAAATCAAGGTAATATCAGAAACAATTCTTTGAATGAGATTCAAAAACATATTGCAAACAATTCAAATCTCATTCTTTTACTTTTAAGTTCAATGGGCTACTATGACATTTATATCAATGAAGAATGCCCAAAATATTATCAAGAATCGTCTATATCATATTTGTGTTCGTTCAAATCAACTTTGATTAATCAAATGGTCATGGTCTATAATGCATGAATATGTGAGAAAGTTCATGAGCAAAGTGAATAATTTTTTTTTAAAATTTTCACAAGTAACCTCAATTATTCATCATCGGCCTTCAAAATTACTTCAAATCACGACTTATGACATATGACACAAAACACTACAGACATAGGATTCCAGGCCCCCCTCCCCCGAACTTAAAATCGTGCATTGTCCTCAGTGTACCATACAATGTAAAATAAGGGACAACACACCTACCTACGACGACGATTGTTGGTATTCGTCGTCCATCTCATGCTCATGGTTATGGTGAGAAGATGATTATAGGGACCTCCGCATCAGTATAGACCTGCAATAGAAACAAAAATTATAAATGGCTCTGATTAAGATATTTCATTATAAAATGAAATACTAAAATAAAAAACTGAAATAAACTAAGAAAAAGGATATAAAGCTTGGGTTGCCTCCCAAGAAGCGTTTTTTTAAAGTCTTCAGCTTGACCATTAGAAGCAGCCAACAAATAGCGGCTTTCGCCCATAGTAAGTATCATATGACAACATATGGGTCTTGGTTATGTATGCCCTAAAGCTTGGCAAGATGTGAACAGTGTAAGCTCGTCGCTCCAACAACGTCCTTCATAAATTGATAAGCATTGGAGAAAATTTCTAAACTTGGCTTCATTTCGTGAAATAGATAATATGGTGAAGTTGGCATCGATGAGAAGAATAGATCAACATATGGCATATAACATGTCACTATCGATGGGCGCTCATCAATTTTATCAAGAATTTCTTCCATCTCCAACATCACGCTCGGCTCATCTTGACATGTGAATTCCTCAGATAATTTTTCCACAGTAGGCCCAACCTCTTGAAGAGGCTAACATTCTCTTGAATCTTCCACGTAAGTAGAATCACTCCCCCAAATTTGGTTGGTTGAATGATCATTATCATGTGACCACACCTGATTTGTCCAATGAGGTTATAGGCCTACCCGGATCATGACAATCAACTTTAGAATTATCGGAAAATGTAATGATATGGAGGTCTAGGATTGTTTTTCGAAAAGTTGGTAAAGGAATGAGACATGTAATTTAGGAATGTAATCAAATTCTAGCTCTTCATCAAATTTTGCAATAAAGGTATGAGTTTGATAATGGGATTTTCAAAAATAGGAAAGTTAAATTTAGAATTAGATTGGTTACCTAATAGTAATTTATCATAATTAGGAACTTCACTAATGTCCAAATTATCCTCTAGCAAAGATTTGTAGTATGAGTTTTTTTTCTTAATAAGGCATTCTTGGATTTTAAGTTTTGATAATTAATATCAAAATACAAATCAATAACCTTACCAACACAAGATCCCCTCACCTCACGCCCCAAATCCATTCCATGAGGAGAAATATTTTTCGAAATTGCAAGATCTGCCACCTCACCATTATCTCGACCATCAAAGCCATCCTGCACAGACACATCACCAGCACCACATGCCAAGTCACCATCAACACCGTCACGCCCCCCTTCGATCCCGCCAAGATAATGATTAGGATCTGTAGTAAAAGTGGAGATTTCCAATTTTGTGGTTTTTCGATTGGAAGATCATCCACGTGGATTACACCATCAATGTCAACAAGAAACACATCCAAAGCCCTAGCCAGTAGCCACCCCCCGACGCCTGATCACCGTCAGCAATGCAAATATCTGACTGTCCCCGACTTCACACAAATGGGATCTTCAGGGATGCAGGACTCTGCCATATTGGTTCCATTTTGACTAAAATTAACATGAATCAATTTCTTCATTTCATCATCAACAGCATGTACACGTTTCAACTCCTTTTTAATGTAATATCATGCCCAAATTCGAACATGTTGAGCAATATCGTGGAACATTGTCGTATTCAACAGCTTGCTCAAAAATAAATTCACCTTGTTGATGAGAATCAAGGCAGGTCGTGCCTTAGCCACATCAACCTCAATGCACGTACGAGCCAAACTAGTCCTCGATCTTCTAATTGTCGCATTATCAATGCAGATTGGATTCCCCATTGATTCTCTACAAGAAATCAACACCTTGTGCTCGTAAAATGCATTGGCAGCCCTGGGAAGCAAATTCATATTGGTGTTGTCGATGGCTCTTCCTTAAAATTGAATGTAGCCGACCATTTGAAAACCTTCATTGGAGAGCCAGCTATCCTCTTGTGCCATAACATAGTTTTTGGCATTTCTGAGTTCTTAGCAGATCCTGATTCTCCAATAACAGTCCTTCCTTGCAACAGATAGAGGCCATTGACTAGTTTTCCTTTCATTATAATCCGTGAGCCTTTAATTACTTTGAGGAAACCTCCTTCTAATTTACTACAAAGACCAATTGATCAAGAACTCCTAGTGATACCAAATTCCTTTTTTATTCAGTTATATGACTTACGTTTTGTAAAAATCTCTCTGTGCCATTAGTAAGCTTTAAGCGTATGTACCAATCGCAACTACTCTACATGATTTATCATTACCAAGTAGTGCCGCACCACCATTACATGTCTCATATGAACTAAACCATTCCCTATGAGGACACGTGATAGGAACATCCGGAATCAAGTACCCACTCTTCATTAGCCTTCCTTTTGTTATACAGAGTGCTTCAAAACTCTCATACCCTTCCTAGGCTATGTATGCATCCACATCCTCTGATTTCTTATACGAATAATGCTTCTTGCGTTCAGGGCAATCGCGTTTCAGATGTCCCTCCCTTTTACACACAAAGCATCTTCTTTTCTCTTTGGATTTGGATATTGATGTGATTCGATATTTTAGGGTATAAGGTAGAATAAAGTTGAAGATTATGTTGAAGAATAAATAAGATATTGTGATCTTATCGTTGATCTCATAGGATTAGATAGGAGTTTATCTTTTTATTATTTGAATTTAGTAGATAAGAATAAGGATCCTCTATTTATAGTTTGTATTCTCTAAACTCTAGATTAATTAATTCAGCAATGAGAAAACTCTTATTCTCTCAATTTACCTAAAACTACATGGTATCAGAGCCAGAGGACTCTCTTCCTCATCCTCGACAAATCTCTTCTGTCGATCACCGCCAATAATTCTCTTCTCGGCGTCGGCTGATATCAATTCGTATTCAGCCGTCCATGACCAAATACGGATCGTCTCCACTCAAAGACTCCAGTTCCGAACCTTCCGCTGCAATGATTCCCATGGCACCACTTCTCTCCGACTCTTCCGTCCCTCTCATCTGCCACAAACTGAATGGGAATAACTACCTTCAATGGTCCCAATCTATTAAATTGTTCATCTGTGGCAAAGGGAAAGATGACATCCTCTATGGTATTTCCACCTGTCCGGAATCTACAGATCCTAAATTCCGCTCGTGGATTTCGGAAAACAGCATGGTTATGTCCTGGCTTCTCACGTCCATGCTGCCGGAAATCGGAGAAAACTTCCTCCTTTATCCCACTGCAAACAACATTTGGGAAGCTGCCCGCGACACATACTCATCCCGTGATAATACAGCAGAATTATTTGCCATTGAAACAGCCCTTCAAGAACTGCGCCAAGGTGACTCCTCAGTCACTATCTATTTCACATCTCTCTCTCGCTACTGGCAACAATTGGACTTATTTGATGTCCATGAATGGCACTGCCCAGAAGATGCAAAAAGGTTTCGGGCCATTGTGGAGCAAAAACGTATGTTCAAGTTCTTATCGGGCCTCACTCAGTCACTGGATGATGTTCGTGGTCGTCTGTTAGGCACTAAACCACTGCCCACTCTTCGCACCGCTTTCTCAGATGTTCGACATGAAGAGAGTCGAAGAAAAGTGATGCTTGGCCCTTCTGGGGTCCCGTTATTGGATGGCTCTGCCCTTACAACCTCTGCCAACCTCAAGGATAACTTCGGCCATGCCAATCAATCTACTGCATGGCACGGCCGATCCAAATCAGGGCGTCCATGGTGTGAACACTGTAAAAAGCCAACACACAACATTGAAAACTGCTGGAAAATTCATGGGAAACCACCAGATTGGAAACCAGCCAGAGAACGCCGGGCCAACGCCGTCGTAACCAATGCTCCTCCACCTATGGAACAACCTCCATTCACCAAAGTTCAGTTGGAAATGCTGCAAAAGCTTCTAAATCCTAACTCGTCACCATCACTTGTGGACTCTGGTAATGTGGCCCTTCCAGGTATCTCACCGTACGCCTTACTCTCACAAACTACTTTATCCATCTCATGGATTGTTGACTCCGGGGCGTCTGACCACATGACTGGAAACTTGTCATTATTCAAAAAGTTCATTCCTCATACTTCACCTCATACTGTACGCATTGCCAATGGTACAAGTTCCAACGTGGTTGGTTATGGATCGGTGTACTTGTCGCCGGATATCACTTTACAATCCGTTTTATTCGTGCCTGACCTTCAGTGCAATCTATTATCAGTTAGTAAGCTCACGAAACAGTTTATGTGTTTGGCTAAATTCTTTCATGGTTCTTGTGTTTTTCAGGATTTGGCGTCGGGGAAGACGATTGGCAGTGCTGAGCTTTGTGCAGGGTTGTACCTCCTCAAAGAATCTCCTACCCAGATACCTCCAACTATCAGCCCATCTTCCGGGTTATCTTCACATTTTTCCTCAAACACCAATAAAGATAATGCTATACTTTTATGGCACTATCGTCTAGGGCATCCGAACTTTGTGTATTTAGAAAAACTTCTTCCGCATTTATTCATTAATAAAAGTTCTGCTTTGATTAATTGTGATATTTGCCAATTGTCTAAACACACTCGTACGACCTTCAAACCAAATAAATACAAACCATCCGCTCCCTTCTCCCTTATACACAGCGATATCTGGGGACCCTCTAATGTTAAGAATCTTAGTGGCACTCGTTGGTTTCTTTTATTTGTCGATGATCACACTCGTGTGTCCTGGGTATACTTAATGAAGGAAAAATCTGAAACTACCAACATTTTCAAAGCATTACATACCATGATCCAAACCCAATTCTCCAGTAAGATAAAGGTCCTACGCACAGATAGAGCCCGTGATTATTTCAATTCAATTTTAGGGGATTATCTACGAATACAGGGTGCGTTGATACCCCACAACAAAATGGTGTCTCTGAACGGAAAAATCGTCACCTCCTCGAGGTTGCTAGAACTCTTCTCTTTACCTCGAACGTTCCAAAATTTCATTGGGGGGACGCAATCCTTACAGCTACTTATCTTATCAATAGGATGCCATCTCGTGTTCTTAATCACACAACTCCACTACAAGCTCTTCTCAAAATCCACCCTACCACACACCTAACTCATAGTATACCACTAAAAGTCTTCGGTTGCTCTTCGTTTGTTCACATCCACACTCAGCATCGTGGAAAACTTGATCCACGAGCTGTGAAGTGCATTTTCTTAGGCTACTCTCCAAACCAAAAGGGTTACAAGTGTTATTCTCCCATAACCAAGAAGTACTACACTTCCTTAGATGTCACATTCTTCGAAACTACACCGTTTTACCCCAAATCTTCGCTTCAGGGGGAGTACTCTGCCAACATTGAAGCTCATAATGATGAGGTGATCGAACCAGCAGCATACATCGAAACTAATCCATCTCCAGAAATCGAACCACGTTCGAATCAAGCTCCAATCCCATACACCAGCCGTTACCCAGTTAACCCAACTAAGCCACTTCAAGTGTTTTCTCGAAAAATCCAGCCTAACCAAGAGATTATCCAAAACCCAACACAAGCTCAACCTGTACAAGAAATTTTCCCGCTGCCAGATTCAGAAAACATCGACCAAGGTAAGAATGATATTGAGAATAATCCTCCTGGATGTAAATCTGATGATATTGATGATAGGCCCATTGCTCTAAGGAAAGGAGTGAGAACTTGCACTCAACACCCTATATGTAACTTTGTCTCACTTGAACGTTTTTCTCCTACATATCGTGCCTTTATTTCACATCTAGACCAGGTACAAGTTCCATCAACTATTCAAGAAGCTCTTAGTGATTCAAAGTGGAAAGTGGCAGTCTTAGATGAAATAAACGCTCTTGAGAAGAACAACACATGGAAAATTGTTGATCTCCCACCAGGAAAGAAAACAGTTGGATGTAAATGGATTTTCACTGTCAAACATAAGTCTGATGGAAGCATCGAAAGATTAAAAGCACGCCTTGTGGCCAAGGGATATACACAGTCATATGGGATTGACTATCAAGAAACATTTGCTCCGGTTGCTAGGCTGAATACAGTTCGAGTTCTCCTATCAGTTGCTGCAAACCTAGACTGGCCTTTGTATCAACTAGATGTCAAAAATGCATTCCTTAATGGAGATCTTGAGGAAGAAGTGTACATGGATATTCCATCAGGTTTTGAATCCAAGGAAACTTCTAAAAGGGTATGTAAATTAAAGAAGTCTCTGTATGGCCTTAAGCAGTCACCAAGAGCATGGTTTCATCGATTCACCAATGTTTTGAAGGGAGATGACTATATTCAATGCCAATCTGACCATACCTTGTTTGTAAAGCACTCTGAAAGAAACAAGATCACGGTTCTCATAGTCTATGTTGATGATATTGTTCTTACATGAAATCATGAAGAAGAAATTAGTCATATAAAGTCTCTGCTCTCGAAAGAATTTGAAATGAAAGACCTTGGACATCTCAGGTATTTTTTAGGAATGGAAGTAGCAAGATCATCTCAAGGCATCTCGATCTCACAACGAAAGTATGTCCTAGATCTCTTGAAGGAAACCGGCATGTTAGGATGCAAGCCAGTAGATACACCAATGGATCCAAACATCAAGATAGGAATGAACAAAGATAGTCCCCCAACTGATAAGGGGAGATATCAACGACTTGTTGGAAAACTCATATATCTATCACATACTCGTCCAGATCTTGGATTCGTTGTTAGTGTCATCAGTCAGTTCATGAATAATCCAACTGAAGAACATATGGAAGCAGCATATCGGGTGTTAAGATACTTAAAACAAACTCCTGGAAAGGGATTACTTTTCCGAAAGACATCAATTAGGGGAATCAAAGCTTACAGTGATGCTGATTGGGCTGGGTCCCTGACAGTAGACGTTCAACCTCCGGATACTGTACATTTGTATGGGGAAATTTAGTGACTTGGAGAAGCAAGAAACAATCAGTGGTCGCTCGCAGCAGTGCTGAGGCTGAATTTCGAGCATTAGCCCATGGAATTTGTGAAGGGATGTGGCTAAAAATGTTACTTGATGAACTAAAGCTGGATGATCATAAATCAATAGAACTCATGTGCGACAACCAAGCCGCCATTAGCATCTCTAAAAATCCAGTACATCATGATCGCACTAAACACATCGAAGTAGACCGACATTTCATAACTGAAAAGATCGAGAAAGGAATAGTTGATATCAGATATATTCCCACAAAAGTTCAAATTGCAGACATCCTGACTAAGGCACTGTTCAAGCCGCACTTCGAAGAATTGAGTCACAAACTTGGCATGATTAACCTCTATGACCCAGTTTGAGGGGGAGTGAAGATTATGTTGAAGAATAGATAAGATATTGTGATCTTATCATTGATCTCATAGGATTAGATAGGAGTTTATCTTTTTATTATTTGAATTTAGTAGATAAGAATAAGGATCCTCTATTTATAGTTTGTATTCTCTAAACTCTAGATTAATTAATTCAGCAATGAGAAAACTCTTATTCTCTCAATTTACCTAAAACTACAAAAGTGTTAATGAAAAATAACGATAAACACACCAAGATTTTTTACGTGGAAACCCTCAAATTTAGAGAAAAACCACGGGACCTAGTCCAATATAAAACTTTACTATAAACGTTGATGATTTACAAGACTCTCCTCACACAAGTGACAATCGCACAATGACTTATAAGAATATCTTAGAAAAACAATAAAAATGACCGAACAGAAATAAATTTGCTCTCTTCGGAGTCTTTTTGTCTAGAAAAATTCAACCCCTAACTGTGAGACCATCTGCGGGTATTTATAGGGCTGTTCCCACTGATTGGCTCGCGGGAGATCCGGAATACGATGTCCTCTGATTGTGGCTTAACTGGAGCCAAACGTGTCCGAGAAATCCGCGCCCCATTACTGCACGTTTATCCACGCCGGTTGATTTGTTGGTTATCTCCGGGTCTTCCGCTAGTCTTTGACCAGAAAACCGAGGAGGGTTTAGCGACGATTCTGTTCGGTGTCTTTCTGTTCGGTAAAACCCTGTTCGATGCTATCTGTTCGGTGTCATCCTGTTCGGTATATGACTTGTTTGGTTCTTGGGGGGTTTTACCCGAGGAAGTCAATATGTCATATGACATCACCTCACCCCCCCTAAAGTAAAGCAAGACGAGACTTTTGAAGTCTTGTTTTATTGTCTTCGGGTAAAATCATGAACTTAACCTGCTCGGGATATTTTGCCGCCATTTTTTCCCGCTCAAAAGTTTCAAATGCCGCGCGACGTTTCGTTTCCCGAGGCACCTTTATGACCGTTCATTCCCTCATTTTTGGACGGTGAGGATTGAATGACTGTTTATATGGTCCCATCTATAAATACCCATCACTTTTCTTCATTTGTCTAACTTTGCTGCATTTTGCTTCCGAGCTAGCATCAGACGATCGAACAACTTTCCCCAATGGTCTTCATTTTTCAGTCACCAAGTATGGTTTCTTCCTCAGCCGACTCTTCATTACAGGCGATAGATATGTTCAATGAGGGAGACGCTCTTAGCCCCTCTCCTCAACCCTCTTCCTCTTCTTTTGATAGCGACAAAACTCTAAACTCTTCTGTTGCGTCAGCTGCTCGTATACAAGAGCAGAGACTTGCTACAGAGCGAGATTTAGTTAAAACCCGCGTTCCCTGGTTCGAGATCTTTGAGTCTGAGGTCAAATTGACTCAACACCTAAGTAATATCCGAACTAAATGTGGGATTTCCGAGGGGACTTCTATTATTGCCCCCCCTTCCGGATCTCGTCCCCACTTACCCCCTAAGGGGTATTTTCCTTTTTATATAGACCAGCTCCGAGGAGGCCTCCGTTTTCCTATCCCCCATTTCTTTATTGAAGTAGCCTCCTACTTCTCTGTTTCCCTTAGTCAATTATTTCCCAATAGTTATCGATTATTAGCAGGCTTTTTTATAGTTCTTTCTTATCTGGGTTTTACCCCTACTCCCGAACTTTTCCATTGTTTTTTTCAATTGAACAAGAAAGAGATCGGGCTCTTTTACTTTTCCTCCCGGACAGGGGTTGGCTTCCTCAAAAAATACCCCTCGTCCATAAAAAACTGGAAAAACTCTTACTTTTTTGCTCGTCCGCTCCAACATTGGGATTGCCCTATGGAGTGGAGGGAAAATCTCCCGAGGGGCAAGTCAATCAAGGGTCACCTTGAGGAGGAACCGTATTTGTCGGTTCGTCGTGCACTTGGCGATCAGTGTTTTAATTTGATGGAGCTGATTGATGACGGACTGCTATACTTGTTCCAGCTGAGCTCGAAGGGTGCATCCTTGAAAATGCCCCTCGATGAGTGCTTTTCAAGCAGTCTCCTTCGTTTTACTTTCGACTTATTATGTTCGGACTAATATTTCTCTGCTCTTTTCAGAAACGAAGATGGTGAAGGCTAGGATGGCCGAGATGCTGAAGGAGAAGAGCCAGAAAGGCCAAACTTCGAAGGTTGTTACTGCTCCTGCCCCTCCCCCATCCGTCGAGATTGTGACTCCTCCTGAGGAGAGGGCTTCTCCCGAAAGGACTCAAGCTCTTCATCGCCGGAAGAGGGCTACTCCCGAAGGTCCAAGTTCTTCGCCCAATGCACCTCCCCTTAAGAAAACCTCTTCTTCCATTATCCCTTCCGAACCTCGAGCCTCTTCCCAACCCACTCTCGGTGTTACTCGGCCTACCTCAAGATACCATATCCCTTCGTGGACGTATTCTCGCACCGTTCCATTACTGAAAAAACCCGACCCCAAAGCCTCCCAATCCATTTTGTGCTACACCCCCAACTCAGCCGACCGTAAGTACCTCGGGGAACTGGCCTTCAGCAACCTGGTGAACGACTTCTCCTCCTCCTTTACTCAGGTAGATACTTTTACCAATTAATCTGCTTTGCTTGTCTTTTTCAATACATTCATCCGTCACTTTAATTTTTTATATGCTCTGATGGCGGGTGAGCTTCTCACTCGTTTTCATTCAGTACGATTAGCTTATGGCCATAACCAGAAGCGCATCAGGCAGTTGGAGAGTATGGGTGAGGAGCTGAAGAAGTCGGTGAGTCTTCTAGAAGAGCGGCACTTGGCCCTGGTGTCAGCTCGGGATAAAGCGGAGAAAGCACTTGCAGAAGAGCGGACAAAGTTCGCCGATCTGGAAAATGCTAATTCTACTTTATCAGAGCAGTACAAATCCCTGGCCGAGCAACATCAGTCTGTCTCTGAGCAACTTGCTCAAGATAAATCTTCCACTGCTGCCCGTGTGGAAGAATTCTGGCTCGCGAAGAAGGCCGAGTTTTTGAAGTCTCCGGAGTATAGCAACATGGTGGCTGACCGTGCTTCTAAGTTTTTTGATCACGGATTTGAAGCATGTGCCAGCCAATTTGGATCTCAAGGCTACCCTCCCGAAGGAGCTTCAAAAGATTTCCTTGATGTGGGTGCTTCTTTAGAAAGCCTCTCTGAAGAGCTATTTCACCCGTAGAGTAGAGCTTTTACCTTTTCTTGTATTTCTTTTCGTTCATGAATAAAATTATTCACTTGGCTATTTTCCTCCGTAAAACAACGAATTCTTAAGTTTAAACGTGGACCCAACATCCCGATCCCACGAGTAAACAATTAAAATTCCGAACAAGCTCGCTACCCCGAGCATAAACACTTAGGCAACTTTAATTTTAAACGTGGACCAAACATCCTGATCCCACGAGTAAACAATTAAAATTCCGAACAAGCTCGCTACCCCGAGCACAAACACTTAGGCAATTTTAAGTTTAAACGTGGACCAAACATCCCGATCCCACGAGTAAACAATTAAAATTCTGAACAAGCTCGCTACCCCGAGCACAAACACTTGGGCAATTTTAAGTTTAAACGTGGACCAAACATCCCGATCCCACGAGTAAACAATTAAAATCCTGAACAAGCTCGCTACCCCGAGCACAAACACTTAGGCAATTTTAAGTTTAAACGTGGACCAAACATCCCGATCCCACGAGTAAACAATTAAAATTCCGAACAAGCTCGCTACCCCGAGTACAAACACTTGGGCAATTTTAAGTTTAAACGTGGACCAAACATCCCGATCCCACGAGTAAACAATTAAAATTCCGAACAAGCTCGCTACCCCGAGCACAAACACTTAGGCAATTTTAAGTTTAAACATGGACCAAACATCCCGATCTCACGAGTAAACAATTAAAATTCCGAACAAGCTCGCTACCCCGAGCACAAACACTTAGGCAATTTTAAATTTAACGTGGACCAAACATCCCGATCCCATGAGTAAACAATTAAAATTCTGAACAAGCTCAATGAATCAAATACTTTCATTTTATTGATACTGAATTCATAATTGAAATACTTCTTCAAGTTATGAATGTTCCAAGGTCTTACCAACTCCCGACCTTCATGATCTTCCAGTCTGTAGACTCCTCTTCCGATCACTTCCTTGATTTTGTAAGGGCCCTCCCATTTGGGTGCCAGCCTTTTCACCTCACCGGCAGGATTTGTTCTTCGTAACACAAATCCCGGACTTGAAATGTTCTTGGACGAACCCTTCGGTTATAGGCATTTGTAATCCTTACTTTATACATCTCTGTTTTTGTTACAGCTTGTTCTCTTAGTTGATCAATCCCATCTAACTCTTGCTTTCTTCTATCCTCGTTCTGCTCGGGATCATAACATTGTACTCGGAGAGATTCAACTCCTATTTCTGCTGGAATGAGGGCCTCCGAACAGTATACCAGACTATAATGAGTTTCCCCTGTAGATACCCGCGGAGTTGTTCGGTAGGCCCACAAGACTCCAGGTAGTTTGTTTACCCATTCTCCTCGGGCTCCTTCCAGCTTCGTCTTAATCACATGTAATAGAATCCGGTTAATAACTTCGACTTGCCCATTTGACTGCGGGTAGGCTACCGACGTGAATACTTGCCTGATTCTCATATCCTCGCACCATTCCTATACCTTCTTCCCCTGAAACTGCCTCCCATTATCGGAAATTATTCTCCTCGGTATTCCGAATCGACATACTATGCTTCTCCATAAAAATTTAATGATTTCCTCCTCAGTTATTTTTGCCAAAGGCTCAGCTTCCACCCATTTTGTAAAATACTCAACTGCTACTATGAGGAATTTCCTTTGTCCCGTGGCAAGAGGAAAAGGTCCAACGATGTCCATCCCCCACTGATCGAAGGGACAGGAGGTAACACTGCTATTTAAGACCTCTGCGGGCATATGAGACAAATTTGCATGTTTCTGGCCGTTGTTACACTTTTTAACAATTTCTTCGGCATTCTCTCTCATGCTGGGCCAATAGTATCCTGCTCGAAAAGCTTTCTGATAAACATATTGCTTCCCAAATGATTTCCACAACAGCCTTCGTGAATCTCCTTTAGCAAATGTTCTCCTTCTTGTATTGATGTACATTGCAAGAAGGGAGTTGAAGATCCCTTTTTGAACAATTTGCCTTCCACTAACACGAAGCGCCTCTCCCATCTCTTTACCCGAGCAGCTTCCTTTGGGTCTGATGGCAACACCTTGGGTTTTAAGAATTTAATGATATGTTCCCGCCAATCAGATATAATACAGAGCTCTAAATTCATTATCTTGTTGATAGCTACGTGCGAGACCAAAAGATCTTGTACCAGTACTTTCCTGTTCTTCCACTCATGAATGGAACTGGCCAACTTTGCGAGTTTATCGGCTCGGCTATTATCCTCTCATGGTATTTGCTCCAACTCCACTTCCTGGAACTGAGTCATTAATGTTTGGGCATTCTCCACATATTTTTTCAACTTTTCTTCTTTCACCTTGTATACCCCATTTACCTGCTGAACAACCAGCATTGAACCCATGAACACTTTTACTTTCCGAGCTCCGGCATCTAATGCTACTCGTAAACCTGATAGGAGAGCTTCGAATTCGGCTTCATTGTATGAGTAATGAAAACCGAACTGAATAGCTACGGCAATTTCTTCTCCTTCTGGACTGACAAGTAAAACTCCTGCACCGCTTCCTATTTGAGTGGATGACACATCTATAAACAAGCTCCAATCTTTTTCTTCACGAGTATGAGTCACCTCGACCAAGAAATCCGACAAGGCTTGAGCTTTGATGGTAGTTCGAGGCTGATAAGAAATATCGAACTCACTCAATTCTGTGGCCCATTTCACCATTCGTCCTGAAATTTCTACTTTTGATAGGAGCCTTCCTAAGGGAGTGATCGTCACCACCATGATAGGGTGAGACAAGAAGTACGACCGAAGCCTTCTCACAGTGATCACGAGAGCCAAGGCTAATTTTTCAATTTCAGGGTATCTCTGTTCGGCTTCTTGCAAAGCTCGGCTGACATAGTATACTGGTTGCTGATGCCCCAACTTCTCTTGAATTAACACCGAGCTGACAACTTCCTCGGTTACCGACAAGTAGACGAGGAGGGTTTCATTGTGCTCGGGTTTATTCATTAACGGTAACTGAGCTAGATACTCTTTCAAGTCCTCAAAAGCTTTCTGACACTGATCATCCCACTTGAATTGCATTCCTCGTCTTAATGGTTTAAAGAAGGGCAAACTCCTATCAGCTGAGCGTGATATGAATGACTAAGTGCCGCTATTCTCCCTGCTAATCTTTGTACTTCGTTCAATGTCCGAGGAGGGTTCATTTCTTGGATTGCTCGGATCTTCTCAGGGTTAGTTTCAACACCTCTCTCTGTCACCATGTACCCCAAGAATTTTCCACTATGAATTCCGAAAGTACACTTGGCGGGATTCAATTTCATGCCAAATCTCCTTAAAGTGGAGAAGACCTCCTCCATCTTCGATCAGATTTTGGGCCTTCTTGCTTTTGATCATGACATCATCGACATAAACCTCCACGTTCCGCCCTATTTGATCTTTGAACATCTTATCCATTAGTCTCTGATAGGTGGCCCCAGCATTTTTCAATCCAAAGGGCATTACCACATAGCAGAAAGTTCCTCCCGCTGTGACAAAGCTAACCTTGGATTGGTCTTCTTGTGCTAAGGGGATTTGATGATATCCTTGATAAGCATCCATAAGACACAACAACTCGTGTCCCGCAGTAGAGTCCACCAATTGATCGATCCTCGGCAATGGATAACAATCTTTGGGACACGCTTTGTTCATGTCTCGAAAATCTACACACATCATCCACTTGTCTCCTGTTTTAGGTACTAGAACCACATTTGAGAGCCATGTAGGGAAACTAATTTCCCGTATATGACCTGCCTTCAGCAACTCCTCTACTTGTTTAGCTATGACGGCATCCTTCTCGGGTCCGAAATGCCTTCTCTTCTGCTTAATTGCCCGAGCACTCGGGTCCACATTGAGATGATGCTCAGCAATCTCGGGTTTTACCCCAATCAAATCAGAAGTATTCCAAGCAAACACATCCACGTTATATATCAAGCACTCAATCACCCTTTTCCTCAATTCTGGATCCAACTTGGATCCGATGCGAGTAGTTTTTTCAGGGTGACCTAAACGATACTCAGAAATTCCTCCTCAGGGACTATCCGTTCCTCTGCCTCCGGCTGTCCATGTTTCATCTTATTGTTTCCTCGTTCCCCTTCCTCTCTGTTATTCCCCTTGTCTTGCTTTAACTCTTGCACATAGCATTTTCTTGATGAGCTCTGACATCCCCTTACTTGTCCAACTTCCTCTCCGACTGGGAATTTTATCTTCAAGTGGTAAAAAGAAGCAACCGCTTCGAAGGCCGATAACGCCGGCCGACCCAATATTATATTATAAGAGGAAGGTGCATCCACTATGAGAAAGGTGATCATCTTCGTTTTTGTCTTTGATTCCTCACCTAGGGTAACGGGTAAAGACACTTGTCCTATTGGACTTATGACTTCTCCGGTAAACCCATGCAAAGAAGTATTCACTTTTTGTACAGCTATACTTCCCAATTCCATATGCTTCAAAGTATTAAGGAAGAGCCCATCTGCCGAGATGCTTGTATCGACGAAGATTCTCTGTACACTATAGTTGGCCACCGTGGCCGAAATAACCAATGCATCCTCGTGGGGAAAATAAATCCCCTGTAAATCTGCAGGTCCGAAAGCTATAGAAGGACTTTCGTGGGTATGACTTGGATCAATGGATAATACTTCGAGTCTTCGAGCATAACTTTTTTTGCTCGGTTTGAATCTCCACATGAGGTTCCTCCAGAAATCATATGTATAGTTCATCGGTTAGGAACATTGCTCACGGTCCTTTCTCCGGGGACTTGATTTCCTCCCTCCAATCTTTCCCCCCGTACTGCCCAAGGAACTGGCTGAGGTGCTCCTCTCCCTGGATTAGCATTATTCCGAGGAAAAGGGGCATTGCTCCTCAGGTCACCGTCACCTCCTCGCCTTACACCCATTCTTCCTTCATGAACGTTCCCTCCTCGAGTGCTTCCTCCTCGGAATAATCCTCTTCCGTAAGGTCCTCCCCGACCCCTCTTCGGCATAATTTGGTTGATGGCTACCTCCCGATGAGATCTCATCGGTAGGTATTGATCAAAGTTCTTCTGAGGCTGCTCCAGTGGCCTCTCTTTCCTATTGACTTCACCACCATTTTTTATTTCTTTCTTCTGTTTCATCCTCTGCGCTTCCTCTAAATTAATGTATTTAGAGGCACGTCCTAGCAATTCGTCATAATCCGACGGTGGCTTCTTGGCCAAAGATCTGAACAGGTCCCCCTCCCTCAACCCTTGGGTGAAAGCGCTGGCTAGTATTTCGGATGTCACATGTGGAACATGAAGGCATGCTTGATTGAATCTTTTCAAAAAATCCCGCAGGGACTCTTTCTACATCTGCCTGAGACCGAACAGACTCAAGGCTGTTCTCTTGCAACTCCTACTGCTCGCGAATTGATGGATGAACAATGAGCTGAATTTAGGAAAGGAATCTACTATTCCTGATGGTAATTGATTGAACCATGATTGAGCAGCGCCAGCTAGGGTAGTAAAGAACACTCTACATTTCACCCCATCTGTCAGCTGATGAAGGAGTGAAGCATTCTCAAATCGAGACAATATTCCTCTGGATCCGTGCTGCCATCATAATTCCCCACACTTAAAGTTCTAAACTTAAGAGGCAGAGGATCGTCAATGACTTGAGGAGCGAATGGGGTGCTCCTCCTTGCCGAGAAAATACGCCCTTCCATTTTATTGCGCATTTTTTGTAACTCCTCCTTTAAATCCTCCATTTGGTGGTGCAAAGTCCTGTCTATTTCATCATTTGAATGATTAGGAAGATCTTTATATTCTCTAACCTCCTCCTCCGACTTCTTTACAGAGGCTGAGTCTTCCTCTTCTTCCTTAGTTTCTTCCTGACAAGGGGGGGTCATAAACTGCTTCATAACCTCTCCGACAGTTTTAGCAATCATCTCCGTTAAATGTTCCATGGGTATCCCTCCAGTAGGTAATACCCGTGAAACACTCTGAGGTGATCCGGCCTCCCATGCTCCTTCTGGTTCTGGGCATGAACGCGGGGGGGGGGGGGGGGGGGGGGGGGGGGGGGGGGGGGGGGGGAGTTGGTTTACCCGTTCCCGACATTAGCCCTCGTCCCTTGCTTCTAACCATTTACCCTGGATTCTTAATGAAAAATCCTTGCTTCAACGTCTTTACTCTTTTTTTCCCACAGACGGAGCCAATGATATGATTCGATATTTTAGGGTATAAGGTAGAATAAAGTGTTAATGAAAAATAACGATAAACACACCAAGATTTTTTACGTGGAAACCCCTCAAATTGAGAGAAAAACCACGGGACCTAGTCCAGTATAAAACTTTACTATAAACGTTGATGATTTACAAGACTCTCCTCACACAAGTGACAATCGCCCAATGACTTATAAGAATATCTTAGAAAAATAATAAAAATGACCGAACAGAAATAAATTTGCTCTCTTCGGAGTCTTTTTGTCTAGAAAAATTCAACCCCTAACTGTGAGACCATCTGCGGGTATTTATAGGGCTGCTCCCAGTTATTGGCTCGCGGGAGATCCGGAATACGATGTCCTCTGATCGTGGCTTAACTGGAGCCAAACGTGTCCGAGAAATCCGCGCCCCATTACTGCACGTTTATCCACGCCGGTTGATTTGTTGGTTATCTCCGGGTCTTCCGCTAGTCTTTGACCAGAAAACCGAGGAGGGTTTAGCGACGATTCTGTTCGGTGTCTTTCTGTTCGGCAAAACCCTGCTCGATGCTATCTGTTCGGTGTCATCCTGTTCGGTATATGACTTGTTTGGTTCGTGGGGGGTTTTACCCGAGGAAGTCAATATGTCATATGACATCAGATATGATATCCTTTTCTTGATTTAAAATCTCTTTTCTTTGATCTACCTCTAATATTTAGACTTTCTGAGTTCGAATCTTTAGCCTCATTTGATCTTTCTTGAGTTCTTTAGAGGATAGAGCAGATGTACTTCTTCAAGGGATAATGAGTCCCGTCAATAGATTAGTGTATCTGAAATATTGTCAAATTCGGATGACAATGTTCTAAGTAATAGTAATGCCTGATCTTCATCCTCTATCTTGATTTCAATATTCTCAAGATCCAGTATGATCTTATTGAAATCGTCTAGGTGATCTTCGAGTGATCTCCCAGCTGTCATCTTGAAAGCATATAACTTTTGTTTCAAGAACAATCTGTTTGCCAAAGATTTGGCCATGTATAGATTCTCTATTTTCAACCAAATCGCTGCAGCAGATTTCTCTTGGAAATGTCCCGAATTACTTTATCTCCAAGATTTCAGATCAAGGCACTGTGTGCCTTGTCCAAGATTTCTTTCTTCTCCTTATCTGACAGAGTGCTCGGCATCGTTTTATCTCCTTCAAGGTCTTCTTCCAGTCCTTGTTGAACTAGAAGCGCCCTCATCTTCAACCTCCATAAACTGAAGTCATTTTGTCTCGTATATTTCTCGATGTCGTACTTAGCCGATCCCATTCTTCTAATCTAATTTTCAAAGAAATAAAATTGAATCAAGATAACCTGGCTCTTGGTACCAGTTGTTATAATCAAGAAACCAATTTACAGCAAAAGACGATAAAATGAAGGTGAATTAACAGTAAGGAATTCAATGAACTTTGAAAAAGATGAAACTCTGTATTTGTGGAAGAACAACGAAGCTTTATTCACGTAAATCTTGAGAGCAATTTTACATTAATCTACAAAAAGTGTATTAAAATTGAACCTATCTTCTTTATACAAGTCTAAAAGGCATCCCAACAATTCTTTTGTGTACTCATGGACATAAGTACGGTCATCTAGGTCTAAGGCATAACAAATCTGGCACATTAGCACACATGTGGTGCAATATTTCATATCCACATGCCGCTTAGTATGAGCTTTAGCTGACACTGTATAAGACAATAAAGTTGCGTCCATGCTAACAACTATAATTTTGACCTAGTGGTATCATAATAACTAGTGTATATATGAGCCTTATATCATATATGTTATTATCAAATAAATATATCATGTTTGGTCTCGGAATAGTTACTAGTTGGACAAGAATTGAACAAATTTATGGGTTCATTAATATTTTAAATTTCCCTTAAAAAATTTCATTTATTATTATAATATAGTAAATATATTGACATGTTCTATGGTGAACTGGGGTCTGAGAACAAAGCAAAATTCTTAAATGCCACGATTAACAGAGTCATATTTACTATCAGATGAACTGAAATATCAAAAGATTACTTGAATGGTTCTTTATGCAGCTCAAATGGTAGTAGATTGAAATTGTATTCCAAATTGTCTACCGAGCAAAAGGCCAAATTGCATAACTAATCCACCACATTTTGTATATAAATTAAATAACATTCAAGAATCATGACAAGGGTTTGTGGATCAACTTCTTGTGTGTAGGGTTCGGCAATCTGATTAACCAACCAGTAGCATGTCGTGTCTATACAATAATTGGACAGATTCATTTTTACAAATACAAACAAATTAAGCCGAAATTGGTTCCATGAGTTAAATTTGCCGACTTGAAATTGATTTTACAGTAAGCTTTACCCGAAGAAATTACATGTGCATAATTCATGTATTATACAAAATTTAGAATTGTTATAGTGTGAGTTTAATTGTCTAGGTTTACACGACTAAATAAATCAAGACTATAATTTCACTATTAAGTCAAGTAAATCCAATTGAGTTCCACTTTGGAATGTTTAAAGCCGCAAGCCACCTCTCCCAATGCTATAACAATTCCCTAAGCACTATTCCAACATCACGTGAATCCATGCATTAACTTAATTCATGTGGGGGGTTGTTGAAAAAATTGAATTGAAATTAAACAATGCACCCTTTCAAGAATAGGTGCAACCTTTCATGAAAAATGTTTTGAAGTTGTGTCATTCGGAAAAACATTCAAAATGAGCAACACTTTATGACTGAGTGTAACTTTTCATGAAAAATCTCTTCCAAATGATTTCTTTTAATGGTGTCCATTAGACTACTATATAAGCAATACTTCCCTTATGAATTAAACACAATTTTATATGGATTAACAACATAGATCAAGAGAGAATTTGTGCATTTTGTTGCATACTTCTTCAAGGTTGAGTGCTTTAAACATTTGTGGTTTGTAGGACTCGTGATTTTAGTGATGCTATCACGAATCATAGTCATTGTATCTAAGAAACGAATTGTCATCGAAACCATGAGCACCATAACGGAGCAATATAGTTTTAAAGACAAAAAATTGAACTCTTGTCTCAACATTCTAGCCATTTATAATTCTTGCCTACCTGTCCCAAAGATACACAGACCCAGACCTCCAGAGATTTTACCCAACAATGTTAAAACGATATCTACAGAAAAATAGCTTCAACAAGTGCAACTACGACGTACGTTCATCATGGAGAAAGACCCGAAAATTCAATGGGTTTCTACTTCAAACGTTGGCAACAGAAAATATTATTTTACTTGACAACCTTGAATTTGGCAATGTTCCTCAACGAAGATGCTCGTACGATCAAAGAAGGAGAGACCGACACCCAAAAAATGGTTGCGGTTGATGCATGGAATCAAAATGATTTCTTGTGCAAGAACTACTGATCGTAACTTTTTAAACGATAAAATAATACCAGTAGTGATCGATTAATCCGCAAGTGCACGGTTGTCAAGTTTTAGTATAAAAATAAGAAGTATGAGTGTCGAACCCACAGAGATTAACTGTAAGTATCAAATAAGACGTTTTTAACTATATATAACCTATGATTATAAATTCAGTAAAATACTATTTCATTAAACTACTATTAATTATTCAACCAAGCAAGCCAAAGATGAATTGAAAAATCAACTAGAGAAGATTATCAAGATGTCGGTTCACCATTGTAATCCACTATGACCTTCAATTGAATATCCAAATATCAGGTGACGAGTTCTCCAAAATTATCTAATATACTCTCTCAAGCTATATTAAACCTAATATTCTATTGCAGTAATTTGTCGTTGATGTGTGTAAAACATACCACAAGTGTATTGTGTCAAGTTTTAGTATAGGTGATGAGTGTAAAACGTACCGCAAGTGTACGGTGTCAAGTTTTAATATAGGAATTTGAAGTACGGATGTCGAACCCATAAGGATTGAAAATTAAGTTATACCAAGTACTGTAGCATAGTCTTGACTTTATTTAGATAATCAATCAATTGAATTAACTAATTAATCTACTAAAATAAAATAATAAATTAACAAGATGAAAATTTAAGTGGAGAATATCAATGAGAACGGATTCTAGAGGTTCTACTTCACTCAACTATCCACTATGTCGTTTGCTTCTAATTTATTAACCATGAATCCTATGTTATTCTATTACCTCTCTCGAGTGTTAAATAGAAATAATCATTCAACAATCATCATGATGTGTCCAACCTAAGATATATTATTAAACAATTTCAATAGCGCTAGATTCGTTCTATGGCTTCGTTGGAGTTATACGTCTCTCGACTATATAAACTTTCAACGATGTAAATTCATACGGTCCTATTCAAAACCTCCTCTCTCGAGTGATAAATTCTAAACAATATGACGATTCAACTAGTGATCAGTTAATTGAAACGCATTCAAATCAGGAATCACAAAATAAACCAAACAAAAAACCAAAATAAATTCAAATCAATAATCAACGACACATTTTCAAGTCAAGATTCGTCGTTCCTCTAAAACATAAATTAGTTCATGAATACATTAAATAAACACATAGACATGTCTTTAATCATCATAAACATAAAGGAAGAGATAATCAAACGAATATGAAGATGGTCATCCGTCTCAGGTAGTCGCCGCCGTCTTCTCCGTTGTAAAAATCTCTATCCTTCGTTGTAAGCGCACCGCCTCGATTGATCTCTCCCCTTTCACTTACGTACGTGAAGTTCTCTTTTTGCTCTCGGTTATGAATTCTTTTCTTCGCTTCTCATTAAGAAATATACGTGAAGTTCGTCCCCCCCGTTCTTCGTGAATTCTCATGTATTTTCTACCCTCGCTTCCGAAGTTTTTCTCCGCGCGCCAAGTTCTTTCCAGCCTCCTTTTTTAATATAAAAATCCTCCTTCCTTATAATATTATCATAAGAACAATATATTATATTATTTCCTCTTTGAAATCAAATCCCCAATTTTATGTTACACCTGTGGTCTTGTTTCTCCCTTCCACAGGTTAATTGGTCAATATCTTGTGTGTATTTCTTCCTTTCTCGAAATCTGCTCCCCAAGATATGGTGTGATCTCCCAAAATCTCACATGATATGCTGAATAATATCTTTCCTTTCTGAATTTTGTATCATCCTTCTTCCATAATCATAATCGTGAATCGCACGTCTCATGTGCATGTATCTTGAATCCTATTCTTTTTGGCGCTCGCATGTTGGTTGCACTGTGTGAGAGTCTAAAAATCCACATTTCCCATTTTGAATTCTTGTTACATTTATGTATTTTTCAACATCTTTTAGTAATAAAATGCTTAATTCATTGGATTCCTACAAAATATAAAAACAACAACCAAATGTGTAATTCTGCTCAAATACCAACATAAAAATATAAGAAAAAAGAATAAAATATAAGTGCAATTATGCACTTATCAATAGGAATTTAAAGTACGGATGTCGAAACCACAGGGATTGAAAATTAAGTTTATATCAAACACTACAATTAGAATAGTCTCAACTTATCTAGACAATCAATATTCAGAGAATGAAGTAATTAAAATTTACTAAATTAAATAACAAGATGAATATTTATGTGGAGAAATCAATGAGAACGGATTCTAGATGTTCGACTTCAATTAACTATCCACTATGTCGTGTTCTTCTAATTTATTAACCATGAATCATATGTTATTCTATCACCTCTCCCGAGTGTTGAATAGAATTAATCATTTAATAATCATTTTGATGTGTCCTCCTAAGATAAACTATTACACAATTTCAGTATCTCCAGATTCGTTCTATGGCTTCGTTGGAGTTATACGCCTGTCGACTAAACAAATATCCAACTATGTAAATTCTTATGGTCCTATTCAAAAACCTCTCTCCCGAGTGATAGATTCTAAATAAATAAGACAATTCAATCAATGGACATTCAATTAAAGTGCGTCAAATCGGGAATCACAAATAACCATATGAAAAACGAAATATATTCGTGAAATAATCAACGACACAGTTTCACGTCAAGATACGTCGTTCCTCTAGAAAATAAATTAGTTCATTAATAAATTAAATAAACACATAGGCATGTCCTTAATCATCTTAAAACTATAAAGGAAAAGATAATCAAATGAATTGAACATGACCCTCCATCCCCGGTAGTCGCCGTCCTCTGCTCCGTCGTCAAAACTTTGCCTTTCGTTGAAGTCCGTCGTCTCAGTCGATCTCCTCCTCTTCTCTATAGTAGGTCTTGGTTGTGCTATCTTGTTCTCCCTTGGAAAATATGTCAAAAATATAATAGATGATGAATATGAGGTCAAAAATTCGAGTTATAAGGGGTGGAGGCTAAAGAATTAGGACAAGAATCAAATTGTGCAAGGAAAGCTCGAGTTTCCTTATTCTAGGACTCTGCAGGCACCTAGGCACATGAGCTGATGCACCTTTGCACATCCTATTCTGTCCAAAAGTCAGGCCTGACAGTCGTCTAGGTGCCTGGTCTTCTGCCAACTGTACCACAGTTTAGTATTCTGTCCACGCGAAGATAACAAAAAATTCTACAACTTTTTTATTGATTACATTTCCAAAATATGGCTCGAAGATGAATAAAATGGAGGAGAAAGATGTGACATGTGTCTTGGATTCCAAGTGTTTCTCAAGAGTCCATAGGCTTACCATTCGTAACATTCTCCACCAGTATATTAGATAAACATGGCTCTGTCAATAGGTCTTAATTGACTTATAATGTAAGGCTTCGACTCATGGCTTCAATAAAAGGATGGAATATTCAAAACTATAGAGTAAATTAAATATAACATTGTTGTGTACTCTCATCTCAATTTTCAACTCATTTTATTGACATTCATCATTTTCTTTTGAATTCACCCTCCTTTCTCATCCATCTTTTCATCATCCACCTCTTTTTTTTTATTCTTCACAATCACTATGTTCTTCACCTCTTTAACATTTTTCTTTGCATTCATGCACTTTTTTCATTGTTTCTCCCCTTTTAATTTTTCAATTACGAACATAGGAGATGGTTAAAGTCCATAGGTGCTTACTCACTTGAGGGTAAGAAATAATGTATAGGCTTTCAACAAGGTGATTGATGTGGGATTTTAAAACGATGTCGAATGGGGATTATTATGTGCTTTTGCACATAACATTCGATTTCAATAAGCTCAAAAGGGTAACTAATGATACAATGATGTCATTTGGTGGCTTCAAATGCTCAAATGGATCAAAAATTGCCTAAATCATTCCTAAGCCACATAAAGTACGTATTTCACCTCAAAGGGTACTAAGGAATGTTCTAGACTACTCTCAATTCATAAATAATTTATATGATTTGACCAATGTGCTCAAGTCATGTCTCAAAACCAAGGTAATATCAGAAACAATTCTTTGATTGAGATTCAAAAACATATTGCAAATGTTTCAAATCTCATTCTTTTACTTTTTTCAATGGGGCTACTATGACATTTATATCAATGAAGACAGGCCCAAAAAATTATCAAGAATCGTCTATATCATATTTGTGTTCGTTCAAATCAACTTTGATTAATCAAATGGTCATGGTCTATAGTGCATGAATATGTGAGAAAGTTAAGAGCAAAGTGAATAATTTTTTTTTAAATTTTCACAAGTAACCTCAATTCTTCATCATCAGCCTTTAAGATTACTTCAAACCACGACTTATGACACAAAACACTACAGACATAGGATTCCAGGGAAAAAAACATCCTCAATGTTTAAACACAACCACCACCCCCCCCCCCCCCCCCCCCCCCTTGAACTTAAAATCGTGCATTGCCCTCAATGTACCATACAATGTATAAATTAAGGGACAATACTCCTACCTACGGCGACGATTGTCGGTAATCATCGTCCATCTCATGCTCATGGTTATGGTGAGAAGATGATGATAGGGACCTCCGCATCGGTATAGACCTGCAATAGAGACAAAAATTATAAATGGCTCTGATTAAGACATTTCATTATAAAATGAAATACTATAATTAAAAACTGAAATAAACTAAGAAAAAGGATATAAAGCTTGGCTTGCCTCCCAAGAAGAGTTTTTTTTTTTATGTCTTGGCTTGACCATTAGAAGCAACCATCAAATAGTGGCTTTCGCCCATAGTAAGTATCATATGACACAACATATGGGTCTTGGTTATATATGCCATCAAGCTTGGCAAGATGTGAACAGTGTAAGCTCGACGCTCCAACAACGTCCTTCATAAATTGATAAGCATTGGAGAAAATTTCTAAACTTGGCTTCATCTCTTGAAATAGATAATATGGTGAAGTTGGCATCGATGGGAAGAATAGATCAACATATGGCATATAACACGTCACTATCGATGGGAGCTCATCAATTTTCTCGAGAAATTCCTCCATCTCCAATATCACGCTCGGCTAATCTTGACATGTGAATTCCTCATATAATTTTTCCACAGTAGGCCCAACCTCTTGAAGAGGCTAACATTCCCTTGAATCTTCCACGTAAGTAGAATCACTCCCCCAAACTTGGTTGGTTGAATGATCATCTTCATGTGACCACACCTAATTTGTCACCCCTTGATTAGTATATCTCATCTAAGCCTCTTTCCAGCTCACTAAAAATGTCTCTATCTTCTGCTCTAGGCGACTTCTGGAGTTGGTGTGATTTTTTAGTTTTGGTTTAGATGACGCCATGAATCTGCATTAAATCTGCAACTGAGTTACGACTTTATCATAACTATCATTTTCCTCTCTTTGATGCTCGAGTAATTGGTGGGTATTGTTGACTCCAACCATATAGTAAAGGATTCCAATGCCACTGATAGTCGAAATTTGTCATATCGTTAAACATGTGCACTCTGTCAGCATCTCTACAATACATGGGACTTCCAGTTGCCAAAACTCCATTAAATAACAATTCTTATGTGTCTGCATCCAATCCACTGTAAAAAGATTGAAGAGAACCTTAGTTGAAAGTCGTGATTGAATTTCTCCCAAGCTGCATAGAATGGTTCATACTCTTGTTGGGCAAAAGCTTGTGAACACATGTTGATGAAACGTCTCCAAGTACCTCACAAGGAAAGCATCATAAAAATAAAATTAAAACAAAACAAAAAAATAAAATAAAATTCTAAATTAAAATCAAGACTACTTAGTAACAGTATCAGTATAAACAAAATTAAATCATTCCCGGACAACGGCACCAAAAACTTGACCTTTGTAAAACGTATCGCAAATGTATGATCTTAAGTTTTAGTATATGAATTTAAAGTACGGATGTCGAACCCACAGGGATTCAAAATTAAGTTTATATCAAATACTGTATAGACTCAACTTATCTAGGCAATCAACGTTCAGAGATAATTAATTAATAATCTACTAAATTAAATAACAAGATGAATATTTAAGTGGAGAAAAGTAATGAGAACGGATTCTAGAGTTTCGACGTCACTTAACTATCCACTATGTCGTGTTTTTCTAATTTTAACCAAGAATAATATGTTACTCTTCCGAGTGTTGAATAAAATTAATCATCTAATAATCATCTTGATGTGTCCTCCTACAATAAACTATTAAGCAATTTCAATAGCTCTAGATTCGTTCTATGGCTTCATTGGAGTTATACGTCTGTCGACTATATAAATATCCAACGATGTAAATTCCTACTATCCTATTCAAAAACCCCTCTCCCGAGTGATATATTCTAAATAAATTTGACAATTCAATCAATGGTCGATCAATTAAATTGCATTCACGTCGGGAGTCACAAATAAAACATATGAAGGAAAAAAATATTCGTGAAATAATCAACGACACAGTTTCAAGTAAAGATACGGCGTTCCTCTAGAAAATTAATTAGTTCACGAATAAATTAAATAAACACATAAACATGTCTTTAATCATCATAAAACTATAAAGGAAAAGATAATCAAATGAATTAAAGATGGCCCTCCGTCCCCGGTCGTCACCGTCCTCTTCTCCGTCATCAAAACTTTGCCTTTCATTGAAGCCATCCGTCTATCTCCTCCTCTTCTCTAAAGTAGGTCTCGGTTGTGATCTCTTGTTCTCTCTTGGAAAATATGTCAAAAATATGATAGATGATGAATAATGAGGTCCAAAATCCGAGTTATAAAGGTTGGAGGCTAAAGAATTAGGGCAGGAATCAAATTGTGCAAGAAAAGCTTGAGTTTCCTTTTTCAGGACTGTACAGGTGCCTAGGCACATGAGCTGATGCGCCTTTGTGCGTCCTATTTTGTCCAAATTGGCTTGACATGTGCCTAGGCGCCTGGTCTTCTGCCAGCTTCACCGTAATTTATTATTTTGGCCATAACTTTCTCATACGATCTCTTAATTAAACGAATTAGTTGTCCAAGCAAAGATAACAAAAAGTTCTACAACTTTTTTATTTATTACATTTCTAAAATATGGCTCAAACATGAATAAAATAGAGGAGAAAGATGTGACATGTGTCTTGAATTCCAATTTTTCTCTTTTTCCTCAACTTTCTTCTTTCATCCATTTTTTGGCTCGATTTCTTCATCTTTTCCTACCTCAAATTGGATCATCGTCACATTAATGCACTTTTCATCAACTTTTAGTCATAAAATATCTCGTCAGAAAACAATGGATCCCCTAGTATTGATAAATAACTTAGTTCAACATAATAAATTAAAAACAAAACAAAACAAATATTAAAAAATAAGAATAAACTATTGGTACCTCGTTTGTAGATCCTTTCTTCCTTCTCTCGTTTCCTTCTCGATCGTCGCTTCAATGACCTTGTTGGTTTGTTCCAATTCCTAGGGTGTTTTGATGGATGAAGGTGGATGTAGGTGAGATGGATGGGTAATGGAGGCTATTCCTAGATTGAGAAGTCGTGAATCTGATTCTCCTCTTGTAATTTTCATCCATCATATATTTATAGAGGAGGATGATTAAGTAGATTCCATGTAGAACTCAAACACTAAAATATTTTTTTTCCAGAATATTCCGCCTACCGATCGATATGTGATCGATCGGTAGGAAGTACCGATCGATCGATATTCCCTCCGAATTAAATCTTTTAGCTACGGCATGATACCGATCAATAGGTACATGGCTTCCGATCGATCGGTAATTCTTCAATTTTCTACTCAATCTATGTCATTGGACCGATTGATCGGTGCTATGTTACCGATCGATTGGTGGCTCCTTTTCTGCAAAAGCTGAGTTTTCCATCGTTTCTTCATCGCTTCGTTCATTTGAGTCATTTTTCATCATTTTAAGCACAAATCCTTCAGTTTCATGTAATCCGACCTTGATTCCTGAAACATACAAATATATATCTAAAAACGTACAATCGTCCAGGATTCAATACGAAAATCACTAGAAAATCACAGCAAAATAAGTGTAAAAATGACACATATCAACTCCCCCAAACTTATCAATTGATCGTCCTTGGGCAAGCGTTAAAATCAAAAAGTAGAGTATACTTGAAACAAATTAGTTCATGACTAGCATTTATCTCAGAAATCTCACTTTACACACTTTCAAAAGTTGAACAAGACATGTTTTTTAAAAAAAAAAATTCAAGCAACACATCTCAAAATCGGAACGTATGTGTGTGTGTGTGTGTTATTGTCAATCTCAATTTTTATGCACATCTTCAAGATCAAATCATGATAATCAAATCAAAGTCAAGATTATCATCGAGCACCCCATAAACCTATTTTTAAACAATTTCTCCACTAATGTAGTCACTACCTAGTATAATCTTATAAAATTCATATTTGCATACAACTTGAGCTTCTCTTCTTTTTTCTTTTCTACCGTTGGCTACTTTGGGTCTTATTATTCTTTTTTCAAGACTATTTCTTTACCTCTTTTCTTTTCTCTTTTTCTTATTCATGATAAAAAAAAATATATCAGTAAGCTCCGATGAATACCCATTATTGTGTCTCTACATCCAAACCATTGTAAGAAATCTGCAAAGAATGTAGTTCAAAAATTTATGATACCGTAACGTGTTCGTCAAATCATTGAATCTCTCCCACGCTGCATAGAACAACTCTGAAAGTTGTTGGGCAAAGTTTATGAAGACTTGTTGATGAAATATCATAAGTACCTCGCAAGAAAAATAAAACTAACAATCAAATATTATTATTATTATTTTTTCCAAAATTGTATATAAAACAAATTGGTTAAATTACAATCAAATAACCTCGTATGATATTACTAAAATTAGTCACAGGTAATTGCGCCAAAAGCTTGATCGTTAATTTTTTTAAGCAATACAATAATACCGGTAGTGATCGATTAATCCTCAAGTGCACAGTTGTCAAGTTTTAGTACAGAAATAAGAAGTACGAGTGTCGAACCCACATGGACTAACTGTAAGTACCAAATAAGACTCTTTTAACTATATATAACCTATGATTAGAAATTCAATAAAATACTAATTAATTAAATTACTATTAATGATCCAACCAAGCCAACCTAAGATGACGAGAATAATCAACTAGAGAAGATTATCAAGATGTCGGCTCACCATTTTAATCCATATGACCTTCACTTGAATATCCAAATATCTCTAAGGTGACGAGTTCTTCAAAATTATCTAATATACTCCATCGAGCTATATTAAACCTAATATTAAATTGCAGTACGTTGTCGCACTTATTTAACAATTCTTTCTAGCTTTCGATCTAGATATACCGTAAAACCTCGATAAATGCATATCCTTGGGACCGGAAAAGAATATTCATTTTGCGAGATTATTTATTTATCGTTAAATGAATAAATTATTCACTTATCGGTAAATCAATATTTATTATTTTATAGATAAATTTCATTGTAAAATACATACCTTGTATGTCGTAAGAAAAATTAGACATCAATTAAAGTATTAATTGAATCTAGAGAAGTTCAATTTTTTTGGTGAAACTTAATGCATTGAAAACTAAGTTCGTGTACATACATTCTTTTAACTTATGTGTAGAATCTGAAAGGTTTAGTCTTTAGCTATAAAAGGTAGAAGATATATTTCAAGTACAGTACACATTATTTTATCCTCCAATGGCTTCTCATCATTTGAAAGGAGTAAAGAAATCAACTTTAACCGAAAAAATGAGGAGTGCAATTTGTGAGTATAAGAAGGAGAATCCAACTATAGCCAAAAAGATATGCCGGTGCAACAAAAGTTTGATTTGTCTATTCAGTCAGTCGACAATATCAAACACTCTCAAAAGATCATTTGAATATTGTCCAATGAGATGAGAAATACTGGTGTTAAAAGCAAATCGGCAAAGTACCCTGAGTTAAATAAAGCTTTGTATGAGTGTTTCTTCAAAGGTAAGAGAAAGGGAATATGTCCAGAGAACTTATCCAGTAAAAAGCAAAAGAATTTTTTGCAAAAAATGTAAGGTGAAACTAATCCACAATTCAGCTTTTCTAGTGGATGGTTAGAACGTTTTAAGGCAAGATATGTAATCAAGTCTTAATGACGATTCGGTGAAAGTGGTCCAGCTATCATAGAGAATATTGAAAATGCTTTACCTGGAGTACGGTCAAAACTAGACAAATTTTAGTTGAAGGCTACTTACAATATGGCTATCACACACGTATTTGATCTCATCTCTCGATCTCAATCTGAAATCAGTGGCATTTATTAGGTCATATTATAACATCATCTCTCGATCTCAATTATAACACCGAATTCAATTATGTGGTGATCAATCCAAGAAAGCAATAAAATTATAAACTATGCACATAAGATATAAGAATTCAATCGAAGTTTAATAGAAAAGTCATATGATCAAACCAATGGATCCTTAGTCTTTAAAAATAACTTAGTTCAGCATAATAAATTGAAAAACAAAACAAAACAAATATTTAAATGTAAGAATAAACTCTCGGCATCTCGTTTGTTGATCATCGCTTCCTTCTCTTGCTTCCTTCTCGATCGTCGCTTCAATTCCCTTGTTGGTTTGTTCCAATTCCTAGGGTGTTTTGATGGATGACGGTGGATGTAAGTGAGATGGATGGGTGATGGAGGCTATTCCTAGATTGAGAAGTGGTGAATCTGATTCTCCCGTTGTATTTTTTGTCCATCATGTATTTATAGAGGATGAGGATTAAGTAGATTCCGTGTAGATCTCAAACTCTAAAAGTATTTTTTCAGAATATTCCGCCTACCGATCGATCGATATTTCCTTCGAATTAAATCTTTTAGCTACGGCATGGCTATCGATCAATCGCTACATGGCTTCCGATCGATCGGTAATTCTTCAATTTCCAACTCAATCTATGTCATTGGACCGATCGATCGGTGCTATGTTACTGATCAATAGGTGGCTCCTTTTCTTCCAAAGCTGAGTTTTCCATCGTTTCTTCACCGGTTCGCTCATTTGAGTCATTTTTCATCATTTTAAGCATAAATCCTTCACTTTCATATAATTTGACCTTCATTCGTGAAACATACAAATATTTATCAAAAAGTGTACTCGTCCAGGAATCAAACCGAAAATCACTAGACAATCACAGCAAAATAAGTGTAAAAATGACGTTTATCAATTACATCATAAACGGACTTGACAATACGTTATACATCATGTATAGCCAAGTAAAAAGCTCAAATGAATTGTGGGAATCATAGGAAAAGAAGTATAGATTTGAAGATGTCGGCTTGAAGAATTCATAGTCGGATGATTTCTGAAATACAGGATGATTCCAAATTCATGATGACCCAAGTGCAAGAATTGCAAGTGATCATGTACGATATACATGCGTAGGGAATGAGTCTAAGTGAATCATTACAACACCTCTAGAATTAATTCACATTAATGTTATGATTTGAAGTTGTGCAAACTAGAGGTGTGTAAAAGAAATCCGTTATTTTATGGATGATTGCACAATATATTATTATGGCTATTTTGCTACGAAGCAAAAGCGAGGCCTTAGGGTTTTTCTAAGTTAAAATACTACAAGAATGAGGTTGCAGACCAATTAAGCAAATGTGTTTTGCAATAAAGAATTGTGGGCCGATATTGATGCAACATTCTAAGTGTCACACTTAGGCAAGAACGAAAATTCTTATGGATTGTGGAAATGACCAAAGTCTTCCTACAAATACTTAAAAGTGTGGGGGTGCCCGAGTAAAGTAAGTCATAACAAGGGGCACAATAATGACATGGAAATTTTTGACAAAATTATGTTGTCACAAAGATTTAAAGTTAACGAGTGTGATAAATGTGGATCACTAAAGCATATGCAATGATGTGCTTGTATATTGATGATATGCTCATTGTGAGAAGCAATATAGAGATCATCAAAATAATGAAGAAAATGTTCAACATTTTGACATGATGAATATTGGTGCAACAAATTTCACACGTGGAATTAAAGTTTTCAAGACGAATTCTCATATATAATTCTAATTTAAAAATTTTAAGCTATACGTTAAAAATTCAAGTTTGCAAGAAATAAAATCTTAAACTTGGATTTTCTAAGAATCAATGCACTTCAAATTGGAATTGTTGAATTTAAATTGAGAATTTCATATAGTTTCAAATTTTGTAAATAATGCATAAATCCAAGTTTACAAGAAGTTAAACCTTGAATTTGGATTTGTGAGTTTGCAACTCTTAGAATTTGAAATTAGAGATATATTGTTGTATTATAAGGACCCATTGAAGCAAATAGGATATTTGACACAAAGTGGTAATGTGTTTACCATTGGTTATGTTGTTAAGTCATGGAAAAAGAAACGAGTGAAATTTTCTAAACTTAAAATGTATAGCTAATCCACTATGAAATAAGATTTCATAGCGCTGGATAAAGCAGGAGAAGAGGTCGTGTGACTTTCTTAGAGAAAAGTCTTTGTTGTGAAAAAACTTGTGTCCACAATAAATATATATTGTGGTAGCTATTCTGCTGTAGAAATGGCACAAAGTATTATGTACAAAAGGTAAATCTAGTCGTAGACATATTACAATATGGCAAGTGATCTCTATTAGCATAATCTTAATTGGTTATGTGAGTAACCCGTGGATCCGCTTATGAAAGATTAACCAAGAGACCACGTAAATTTCTTTATCGAGGGGAATGTGATTAAAACCCCAAAATTAAAATCTTATAGTGGATAGCAAGCCTAGTGGACTTTGGATCCCAAGATCTAGGTTCAAAAGAGACAACCTAATTACGAGATTGGATAAACACGTTGGAGACTAATCTCCAACTCATTCATATGATAAGAGGTATAACCTGTAAAAGAGGTACGAGGCAAAGATTTTTAATGATTCATAAGGCATATAATAAATATGTTGGAGTATAATGAGATACTCTTTTAGGAGATCACGTACATGAATGTGAAGCGTGGACACTCCAAATATCCAAAAGTACTTTTGAAATTAAGCGTGTCTAAGGCCGGAAAGAACACAACCGTGAGAAACATATGAAGGTTAGAATTGTTATAGTTTGGGTTCATTGTCTACGTTCACACCTGAAGGACCCAATTTCCTAATAATGTTATTAGCGCATCTAACACATTTATTAGCATATACATTTATATCATTACGGGATTCTCATTACATGCTTCTTAATTATAGCACGACTTCCACATAATTTCTCAAACAGAATTCCCCATAAGCCCGATTCCTAACACAACTCAATACTCATATATATACACTTATAATGCACTATTCATTTTCTCTATTCCTTATGCACTTTTGATCTTAAATAAATGCATGCCAAACTCAAATGAAAAGAGAATTTATACAACCCATGTACACACATTACGATGCTCACAGACGAGCATTGAATGAATCAATGTATATCTATTTGTATTTGACATATTATTCAATACAATTACCAGTACCTCGCTTCCAGTAGCATGATCATTCCATAACTCAGACTTGTTTCCGAAACCAATGTATTTCATGTTCTACCTGTTTTAGTAGAAACAGCCCACAAACAGGATGAGCATACTCCATGAGAAAAAATAGTTTACAGGATATAATGTTGCTAATTAAAGGAATACTTCATTGATATACTGAAATCATTATGAGGTTTCCCACGATGTTCTTGTTCTCACAATATTCACAATAATCAATTCCAATTCAATTAAATCATCACAGCAATAATGTATTGTACTCATAATCAAAACTGTCGGTTCCATAATTGATAATGATTAAATCATTACAAGATTGATTTACTATAATCAAAACATCTCAATTATCAATTTCATAATTATATATCCTTGTATCACGTCGCTCACTCAACAGCAGCGGCACTCTAATCCCTCGCACGCTCAACAGCTACGGCACTTTAACTATTGCATGCTCAACAACGGCAGTATCATAATTGTTTTATATTTTATTGCGGCATCACAATCATTCATCATGTACCATGGTATCATATCACCCTTATAAAGAATTCATTTTATACATCAATATTCACAAATCTATCTTGAATTATCAATTCACTAACTTGCTACATAATATGAATCATAATTCATAATTAACGATACACATACCTGCTCGTACGTCACTATGTACCTTAAAGTCGACAACATAATTAGACGTCCTCGACAATCGGAGGCTCGTACAATATCTATATTGAATATCAATTCAATTTTAATATCTCAAAAATAATTCTCACAACTATGCCACAAATATCACACAAATTTGTCATGCTTCCTATCATAATCAGTCAATATTAATCGTATTCCGTATACTACTCAAATCATCACATTTTATCATTTATTAACTTGAGTTATCAGTTAACTCAATCAAGTAGTATATTCATTTAAGGTTCATTTCATGCGAATCCATTGTTCAAGATCTCCTTAGAATGTCATAAACACCTTACAAATCATACATAACTGGTGTGCGTTTATCATGTACCCCCAAATTAATCCCACTCAATCCTTTAACAAAAAAGTAGTAGTGTGAGTAGGGATCGATCCCACGAGAAGGTGTGAGTTCTTGTGTTAATGAAAATCAAAACAAAAGCAGTAAAATAAAAATGGGGTTGTGAATGAATTATACTAACTAACATTAAAAGCAAATGATTAAACTATTGAAAGCGATTATTGATATTGGTCGACTCTACCTTCGATATTATCATCTATTTATCGATTCACAAAAGACTCAAATTTATTTGAACATTCATCAATTGGAAATCTAATTCCTCCCTCACCTTATTACTAGTCGATTAGTCAATGTGTTCTAATTTAACTTTCATCAATCAATCAATCTCTATATGCGCAATCTAGATTAAATCGTGATATCATTCAAAACTAGTGAGTGATAAATTTAAATAATATAAACACACACGGTTTATATAAATTTATTCAATTGTCTTCCCTAAGAACTTAATAAATTCACACGTGCAAAATTATTATTCTTAGTTGCTTCTTCGATTAGATTACTCAAACAATTTCTTATTTGTTATCCAATTAGCTTTAGGTTGTCAATCCAATAATCAAATAATAATCATATCAATAAAATCTAACAACATTGAAACAAAAGAAAGGGGAAGAGAAACTAATCCGATCTCCACTCGTCGAGGTCGTCAATCCCTCATTCGCTTCGATCTTCGTAGTCGTCTTCAACAAACTTCAACGCAAAATTGTAAAACTAGTCTAAACTAATCTACCCTAACTATCTACTTCATACCAAGGTCTGATTTCCATATTTATAGGGAGGCTAATAGGTGGGATATAATCTCCAAATTAAGGTAAAAAATCGAATTTCCAAAAAATCCCGGACACTGCTGGCAATCGATCAGCAAAACCTCGCGATAGATCGCTAGTTCTTTTTTTTAAAAAAAATATTTCTTCGGGTGATCGATCGCCCAATCCTAGCGATCGATCGGTGATTTTTCTTCTTTGTTTTTTTTTTTTATGCCCGAGGCGATCAATCTCCTCTTTTAGGTGCTGGATCGCGTGTCATTTTTCTTTTTTATGCATTTTTCTTGGTCCACTTTGCTTCATTATCATCTCCAAAGCATTTATTGGTCCTTATTCACCATTGTCAGCTCAATTTCCTCGATTCCACCTACATTTACACAAATATATGTATCAATTTATCCATCAAAACATACCAAATCGTAGACAATTAAAAGCAATAGATATGTCTATTTCTAGCCACATCAAACTTCCACATACTTAATCTTTACTCGACCTCGAGTAAATTAGACAAAACTACAATCTTTTTGTTGGCTCATAGGTTCATAATAAATAAACTTGTCCTCACTTTTAATGCCTCACCAATTTTTTAGACGTGCCTAATAATGAAATGTGGTGAAAAGTTAACAATGGAACAAGTTCAATCCCTATGCATTTATACCAAACAAAGTAACGAACGTGTGTGTGGTCATAAACAAGTGTCGTGCACATATTATAGATCCAATAAATATAAATCCACAATAGCTCAAGTTGTACTTTAACACAAGTATAAGCTCACTTGCACACTCTTCTCAACTATCTTAGTTACTTGCAAACACAAATCAAGTAGGTCTTAATTGGCTTGTAGCTTGGCCTAGGTAGTAGCTTATGAAAGAAAGGATAAAGATGTATCAAACAAGAGAGTATGGTGATATGCACAATATAAACTTCTCTTCTTGCATGAATTTTTCCAAACCTTGTTCATTTTGTAAGGTTTATTTCAATTTTTTCTCTTTTGTGCCTTGGCTCCCCTTGGAGTCATATTTTTATCTATTTTCTCAAGGCATCCCTTTTCTTTCACGCGTCTCATTCTTTTGACAATAAAGCTCTCAAACATATGAATCATTGATATAAAAAATAAAGTGCATGTGAATGAAATACATCATACTCCCTTCAAAGTTATGAATAAAAATCACATCTAGGCTCATTAGGAAGGATGATAAGCAGTCAAAGAATGTCGAATGTGAGTTGTTTATATGCTTAGCATACAACCATTCTTTTACATTAAAGCTCAAAAGGGTACTACTGATGATTTTGTTTACATGGTGGAAGGCTCATACACATCAAAGATCGCCTATATAACTTTCATGTTCGCAAGTAGTCTAGACATACGCCTCAAAGAGCATGTAGTTAAGTTCTAGCATGTATCATAGACTTCTTAAGACTATCACAAAATTCACACAATCTTCACTACCCTATGCACACTTCACAAGTCATAACAATATCGTGCTCAACATATTCAACTACTATGTCCAAAGAAAATTTTGCAATTTGAAGTTTTCAAATATGGTATCCCTAATAGAATAGGGTTGCTATTATTATCTTTTTCAATGTCAAGTACGTAGAAGTCAGCTGGAAAGACAAATTTATCAACTTTTACTAGAACATCCTCAAGTACTCACCTAGGATTCACAGAAGACCTATTTGCTAATTGAATAGCAATTTCAGCTTTTTTTCAAAGGTCCTAGTTCTAAAGAGGTATATAATGAATAAGGCATAACATGTGCTCTTAAGTCTAGCATGACCTTATCAATTCTATTATTTCTAATCATGCATGGGAGAGTGAACACACCTGGATCCTTGCATTAGTAGGGGTTTCCTTCTCCTCGTCATCAGAAGAGTCATCCCAAAGGTCCATTAAATCAATGTATTCTGTCTCCGGCCCTTTTTTTCACAGCACAAGATACATGTATATATTCAGCATAGGGGGTTGTTGGAAACATACCTTTTGGAGGTGCCTAATGTGCAAGCTCTTTTTCTTCTAGTGGCATATGTGTCTCCTCTTCTAGCTTTGGTGGCGTCAGTATCACATTCACCGAGGTTTCTACCTCTTCCTCATTCCTTGAGGCCACTGCAATCATGGTCTCCCTTGGTGCCATTCTATTGATCGATGTTGTCAGTTGTTCTATTTTAGTGTTCAACTTCTGAATGCTAGCCATCCTCCAAAGACTCACGAGGGGGTAGGGGTTGAGATTGTCACGGCCATGGCTCATAATGTGGCATGCACAGTGGTTGGTTGGACTGCATGTAAGTTGGAGGTGGGCTCATCCATTGATTTGCTTAGCTGAGATTGGGATAATCACTCCAACTTGAGTGTATGCGCTGTGTCCACTCCCTACGCCAAGTTGTTGCACAAGTACTCCAATTTGTCCAAGCTCCTATATTCCTCCATGGTATCTCTGTGCTTCTCAGTGGTTCGAGATTAGATGTTTACCTGTAAGCACGAACAAACCAAAGTAGCACTAGAAGTAATAAAAAAAAATCAACACAAAAATATAACACGTCTCCCCGGCAAAGGCTCCAAAATATGGGCGTACACGATAAGCGCGACCAAATTAACCCCACTCAATCCTCAAGATTGATAACAAAACTGTAGTAGCGTTTAACATGTACGCCCAAAGTAACCACACTCAATCCTCAAGCTTGATAACAAAAATGTAGTAGCGTGAGTAGTGATCAATCCCACGAGGAGGTGTGCATTCTTGTGTTAATGAAAATCAAAACAAAAGCAGTAAAATAAAAATGGGGTTGTGAATGAATTATACTAACTAAAATTAAAAGCAAATGATTAGACTATTGAAAACGATTCTTGGTATTGGTCGACTCTACCTTGGATATTATTGTCTATTTCATCTATTCACAAAAGACTCAAGTTTATTTGAACATTCATCAATTGGAAATCTAATTCCTCCCTCGCCTTATTCCTAGTCAATTAGTCCACACGTTCTAATTTAACTTTCATCAATCAATCAATCTCTATATGTGCAATCAAGATTAAAATCATGATAACATTCAAAACTAGTGAGAAATGAATCTAAATAATATAAACTCGCACGGTTTATATAAATTTAGTCAATTGTTTTCCCAAAGAATAAATTCACACGCGCAAAATTATTAGTCTTAGTTGCTTCTTCGATTAGATTACTCAAACAATTTCTTATTTGATATCTAACTAGCTTTAGATGACATGAAAGTTATTAGGTTGTCAATCTAATAATCAAACAAGAATCTTATCAATAAAATATTAAAACATTGATATTCAATAAATATTGACAATTAAAGAACAAGAATCTCCCCAAGATTAATAAATACAAGGTATAGTCTTCCTCAACCAAGAATTAAAATCTAGCTACTCATAATCTAAGAAAAACGATAAATAAAATAAAGGGAAAGAGAAACTAATCCGATCACCATTCGTCGAGGTTGTCAATCCCGCATTCACTTCGATCTTCATAGCCACCTTCAACAAAATTCAAAGCAAAATTGTAAAACTAGTCTAAACTAATCTATCTTAACTATCTAATTGATCCCAAGGTCGATTTTCCAGCCATATTTATAGGGAGGCTAGTAAGTGAGATAGAATCTCCAAATTAAGGTAAAAAAATCGATTTTCCAAAAAATTCTCGGACACTGCTGGCGATTGATCGGCAGAACCTCGCGATCCATCGCTATTCTTGTTTTCAAATTATTTCTCTGGGCGATCGATCGCCCAATCCCAGCGATCGATCGATGATTGTTATTTTTTGTTGCGTAATTTTTCTGCCTGAGGCGATCGATCTCCTCTTTTTAGGCGATTGATAGGGAGTCCTTTTTTTCTTTTTTATGCATTTTTCTTGGTCCACTTTGATTCCTTATCATCTCCAATGCATTTCTTAGTCCTTATTAAACCCTTGTTTCGATTTCCTGGATTCCACCTACATTTACACAAATATATGATTAAGTAGTATATGTATCAATTATCCATCAAAACATATCAAATCGACAATTATACGCAATAGATGTATCTATTTCTTGGCACATCAATAACATACCACACATTGAAATCCCACAACTAAAGAAGTTTTTCAAAAATTAAACAGCGGCGATTCATCGGCACCCAGCCGCGATCGATCGTGAGCTCAAAATCAGCCTTGGTTTGCTACGCTCGCGATCGATCGATCTGCACAATGCTCAAGATCGATTGTGAGCTCTTAATTTTCTCATATTTCTTTACCCTCTGTCGTGATCGATCGGTGGGCACACTACGATCGATCACGGAACTCTGATCTTCAAAAATTCCATCCCAAAACCTTTCCAAACCACACCAAACTCAACCCAAATCATAAGCACACCCCATATGCTTCAATACCTCAACAAAATTACATAATAACCATTGTTACACTTCATTATAACAACATAAACAAAGGGGAAGAAGAGGAGTTGTAGGAATTTGGTAGGTGTTTTTGGTGTAAAGTGTGAAGAGAAAGTTTGTTATATTAATTTAGTTGTCCAACTCCAATAATTATTTCTCAATTCAACTCATAATTAATTTCATAATTCCCATGTTTCATTTCAACAATTTATTAACTTATGACTCAATCACAATTTTTAACCACATCCGATTTATCTCATAATCGAGTCTAGATATAAAATGACAATCATTCACAATTACTCCTTAATCAACATATTCAACTTCATTTACTTAAGGAAATTAAATTACAGGCATTATAATTCTCCCATACTTATAAAATTTCATCTTCGAAATTTAAACGTAGACACGTACTCACAATATTCATATATAACAAAAGCGTTACAAATAGAAACGATATACCGTCGAAATACCTTATTGGACCACACATGGACTGTCCAAACTACAGTCCAACATGACGTCCCACATAGGAACCATTCTAATTCCCCACTTTGTAATATTAACACATGAAATAATCCAAATTTCTAAATAAAAAATCGACAACGACAATCTATAATTAGAATGTCTCTTACTATCATATTTGTTTCACCCTTTTCCCTTCATTCAATTTATTATTGATTCAAATAATGACGTTTTTATTACACGGATCCAACTGAGGGAAAACTACCAACTACTCATGCAATTTCTCAAATAAAGGTCTTCAGATTCTCCAGAAATTAATGTTATCCGAATTCCACTACCAATATAGAATCTGACTCGGTAGATTTAAAATCTCACACACATGTACACCAGTGACATACTTGGTGTACTAACTAACCCTCTTAACTGTAATTCCTACAACTTCACTACCACATCATCGTTCAAAGACATAACATATGCATGTATCTTTATTGATGCTAATCGTTTTTGGTTTACTGTACTCTTCTATTATCTCATTTCTTTTAATTTTCCGCTTTACAATACATTGAATTATCATTCATAATTAGATAGGGTTCTTACGAGATCATTTATATTTCTCACCACATGTGCACGTTCTCCTATTACATAGCAATAGGAAATCTTATATGATGCCACATTTCAATTATCGCATGTCCTCATCAAATCATTAATTTAACAAATTCATAATTATCTTATATAGAACTTATTTTTGTCTAATTTGCATTGCTAACTCTTCCATTCGATCAATATCGTTACTCGTTTATCAACATTCCATTATTACTTATCATTTTGGATTAGTGTCAACACACTATCAATTATTATACATCGCAATTTTATCATTTCTCAAATATTATTCTTTATTCCACATCATATCACAATTAACCACATTACATATTATATTTGTCTCATGTAGCGTAATCCCATGTTATGTACTTTCTTGATCATATATACATTGTTATTTCAACGATAGACAATATTATGACAATGTCATTCTCACTACACTACCAATTGTTTAATGAGCTTTATTTTCAATTAATCTCCCAACATACTATACATATATTCAATATCCTTCGATTTCATAAAGTTGTCTATTCATCCATACGCTTCCACCATGATTACATATCATCAATTATCGTTATGGAACTTTACTTTCTCATATGTTTTCGTTGTCCTTTATATATATCCTTTCTATTTCTACTTCATAAATCAATCAACCACATGTGAATTATCACAATTGCCTCATTCAATGGAAGTAACCAACATGTATTCCCGTATAGTTTTCACAATAATATTCTTTCCTCGAAGATCAAATCTATGACAATGTAGTAATATTAACGTTGTATAGATGATCTCATACATGTGTGACTGCAAGGGATTACAATGTACACGACCATTATGTAACAATACTCACATATTCGGGAGCATCCATCTCACCCTATTCATCACACAGCTAGCATCTGGCGTGGAATAAGCACTAGTATTTCTCAAATATACACATCACAATCATATATACCTCGACGGTTTTTGATTGTTGATATTAAAGAATTCTCAATCATCAGACATGAATGTCTCTACGTTAACATCATTACACTGTACACCACCACTTACTCGTATAATTGCTCTCAACACAATAATCACTTTCATGTTTTTACAGCATGGTAGCTCATTTTATTCACTAACTCCTCAATATTTAACATTAATGTATTATCACATAACTAAGCATCGTCCTTCAGTTCATTAGCATTACCCGCGAGATTTTTAATATCAGTCTTATTGCATATCATCATTTGGCTACTATCTAATGCCGAGAAATTACTAGACCATCTAGTAGTAATTCTCATGCGCATACCTCGTAATTTATATGTGTCTCAATCTCTAATTCAATATTAGATCATAATAACTAGTCAAACATGAATATCCATTTATCACAAGTACTCCCACAATTACACCTTTATATTGTTATCATGTTATGTCAGCATTGTCATTAATAATCACATGATTTCTTATCATGTTCTTCGTTACTCACAAGTGAAAAAATCATTATTTCATAAATTTTCGCACAATGTAACTCAACATAATATGTCAACCACTAATCCAACAATATATAGAACCACAATGCTATCACCAAAAATTAAGTATCACCTAAAATAATCATCATTATCATAACATCACATCATCAATAGATGTCATCGATACAACGGTGTCGATTATACCCTGTTGTTGCTTCACCACTGCAATGATAACAACAGAACATAATAATGTCATTTCTTCAACTCTATCCCTGATCGCTTTCACATGTACACTTAATCATCACAATATGATATTTGTCAACAAAGACAATTTACATCAAATCTGTGGGGCCTCGTCATTATTAATCCTCAATTATACATTCAATTAAGTAAATCACATATCTTTACTTATCAGGACTAAGATACTATTACTACTAATCAAGATTTTTCACTATGTCTTTTGTTTACATAGTTCATATACATCACAAATTGTATATCATTTACACACCACAATTCATTCCATCTCGATCAGTTTAACTCCTAGCAGCAGAAGGTACACTCACAATCACGGCTTCCCCCCAGCTATGAGTCCATATAGAACAACCACACAAAACATGAGTATTGAAATGATGTTCACAATCTAACATCAATATAATGCATCAATACGATATAAACAACTTCCTATAATTCATGCATTTACAGTACTCCTCTCTGGTTGTTCTGTACATACCCCATGTACATACCTCAGAACACAATATACAACATAATACAATTGGCCAAATATGTAATCACATTCATTCAACACCCTGTTATAACGGGACCGGTATGATATGCCTCTCAGCTTAATATGTCAGTGGCTCATCCTTCACGTCCCATATTAGCAGCACATATCATATTTTCGTCCTCACACATTATAACGTCCAAATCATATGCCCAACAAGTGCATACATCTCATGCCAAGCATATGCCCAATAGTAGCATACCTCTCATGGCATCAACTAGATACCTCAACAACATTAATATAGCATTCAAAGCATATGCCCAACAAGAGCATACCTTTCATGCCAAAGCATATACACAACAGTAGCATACCTCTCATGGCATCAACCTCAACAACATGAATGTATACCAATATGATTCCAACAATCATATAGCTCAATCTCAATATATATAAGCAATATCACCGAAACAAACTCAATACTCGTACGTCAACAAGTACCTGTTGTCATGTACACAAGATAGAAAATCAGGAGTCAAAGTTTAACCTCCTCTCTGACTTGTTCCCTGTGATGGTACTACATGAATACCAACAATGTACAATGTTATAATAGGCCTCACCATAAAATTCCACACATTTTTCAACATTTTAACCCTAGCGATCGATCCCCACTTTTACGCGATCGATCGCCAAAATTTTCTGGCCATCAACGATCGATCTCTATGTTTCATGTGATCGATCACCTGCTAGCGATCGATAGGTCACGATCACTCGATCGACCACCCATGTGTTAAATAGCCTTATATTTTTGTCTCGGCGTCGGCGAACGATCGCCCCCTGACTAGCGATCGATTGCGATGCTCTGAAATTTTCAGAACATGCCGATTTTGAGCTTCTCTCCATGGTTCTCATCTTCCACATCTATTTCCAACATTAAATTTGATAAACTCATATTACATCAATCTAAGAACATGTTTGTCAACTTATTCCAACATATAACATGGAATTTTACTCATAGCAATTCATACAAGTAACATCATATCTCCACATGTTCTAAGCACTACCGTACACATACACATGCTAAGGAATCTTACCAACTAGCTTCAACTCTCATCTATAATCAAGTCTCTACTTGATTCCATGCCACATCAAAGCAATGTTTGTGAAAGAATCCATAAGGGTTTTGAGAGCACCTTGGTAGAGATTTGTAGGTGAATTTAGGTGCATTATGTGTTTCCAAGCTGATTTTATTGCATATTAATTCATGCCAAGTTTAGTCCATGTGTTCTATCATACATCAAATGCATATCTTCCATAAAGAGTTACTACTACACTATATACAACTCATTTCATATCTCAATATCCATGGCATAATCAACATGTTTTACACCAACTTCTTTTATCTCATTTAATCACATATTTTCTCATACACATATGATTACCATTTCCTTTACCATACAATTATACATCATATCAATTTAGTGTTTCTCAACTATGCTTAGTTCATTTCAACATGAACATTAATATTTTTAGCATATGCAAATGAATCACACTCGGTCCAATCTGAACTCGAATCCACATCATATCGTAGTTATCTCATAATTACCCAGTAACCAAATAAAACATGCGTGATTCATATCGAGGCACTTCAATTCTCTCTTGACTATGATACAACAAGACATGCACCATGGCAAGTCAATTCATATGTTTATGGTTATGTTCTTATGTCATGTGTTATCATACAAGGTATCACACTCGGTTCAACTCGAACTCGAGTCCACATCATGCCATCATTATCTCATAATGACACACTCATCATATCAACAAGTATGATTGTCATCTCGAGGCATTACAATTTCCCCTACTCATTTAATTTCATCCTCGAAATTGCATATACATAAGATAAACAACATAAACAATACTCAATCCTACAACCCTACTGCAATAAGGCAATAAACAAAATCATATATGCAACATTGCAGTAAATACTCACCAACAGAATCATAAAAATTGAAACTCATACCAGAAAATAACTCAGGATATAGCTGCATCATATGTTGCTCTGTCTCCCATGTTGCATCCTCGAAATTGAATCATGTAGGCAATACAATCGCAATAATATCCACATACACATTATTTATGCATATATGAAATTCGAAACATCAACTTATCAGCCTTGCAATTAGAATATCAAAACTAAATATACCATAAACAAGCTCCGGATATTGGCACATCATGTACTTACTATGTCATGCACATCGGTATTTCAACATTGTCCTTATCACACTAACTTGATCTCATAAGGAATACTATACTTGGTAACTGACAATCTGCACCTGTCAAGTTCCAAACTGATCGTATCATACACATACACTACATCTGTAACTCCCTGTATATTATAAGTCATACGTCTGTCACAAAACCACAGGACATATACCAATCACTGAAAGTGGCAAATCCAACAGTAGGCCAGTGCATCAACACATAGTACTACAACCGATGGTCCATATATCTATCAGTTTTCTCATACAAGTTTCATACTTGTTCTTCTTTAATCAAGATGAACAATCTACCAAACTGGACCAGACCCTTGCATAAAACAATGTGTCATACTTCATGGACACAGCAAGGAATATACATGAGATTGCTACTGTGTTGATATGTAGAAACTCCCAGTTCTCATACAATTCTACTCAACAACAGTCCAAGACACGAATGACTGACATCATTGACCATACACCCCCATCGCACATAGTGCCATCAAGGGTCACAAATTGACCATTTATCTCTCTTTTTTGTTTAATCTTTGTACACACGTACTCGACGTGCCATACAAAACACGCAAGTCTACACCACTACCCAGTAGGAGTCATCTATCGTAATGAACGAAATATCAACTCTTAGGATTTCACCCTCACACCAATCTCGTATATGAAGAGATGCTCCTACACTAACACTGATGTGAACACATCTTGATCTCAGTAAATTCAAGGAATTCATTACTTTCCAACTATTATCTCATCAAATCACATGTGAACAGAGCTATCACCGCCATAATATCTCAATAACTTGCGCTTTACAATGCAATTACACAACGTCTCAAACCAAACATTTTCATCTATCACGGTATGCCAACCTGCACACAATCTTACATCTCCAATTCCATAATAACTAATGGAAGCATCAAGAAATAAGTTATATCAGTTGCTAACTAAATCGAGCAACCCTCAACAAACAGACATCACAAAGACATTTCTACTCATATGTCATCACTAGTGTAGTCCAAGACATTATATTGTGGATGAAAACGTTGTACAAAACATATAGTTTCCATCAGAAGCCATGCATGATACTATGTTACATACTTGCCACATATATATCAATAACCAAAGAAATGTGAGTTCTGGTCCTTTCTCACTAACCCCTGTGATTTGTCGAGGCAAATAAAATGAGTATTCTCACATAACATTTATCCACACCATTTACATGGTTAGATATCACATTTACTAGGAAAGTCATTCTTTCCTCAAACAAAAGGACCAATTCGATAATGACATTCCTTTGCATCAACTACTCCCTCGAGACTACCATTCTCGAGTATATCACATGCTCTTTCAAGAGGTCCATCACTCTCTATACACTGCTCAGTGCACAACAAACATATACCACTTAACAGTTGAAAACAACACGCCTTGATCATACTTTAATGCAAGCCAACTTCAACATGTATTTCTCCAACAAATCCCACATGTCTCAGACAAATGATAACTCATTCAGTTCTTCTTCTACGACAGAAGAACATCAATATCACAAGAACTCAACAATGTTGTTAATGCTGTCAACCAGCTTTGTCATGATGTCTGGCCATACAAGGACATCACCTGTCAACTTGCATTATCAATCAAACATGTACCACAGTACAATTCAAATGCATACCTGATAGTGCACGGTTGTTTCTATCAAAGCATTCTTACATGTGGTTATGTAATGGATATACAGTTCAACAATGCTTATGAAGCAACAACATAAGACTCAACCATTGTCACAATGAATCCATACAATGTCTCTGACACAAATGCCAAAATGATTACACTACCGTTCAAGGAAATTCCTTCGCTATGACCATGCAATCAAGTCCAAGTGCCTCCATACCAGATATCATTCCCAACTGAAAACTCGACAATAATGTGTGTTATCAGACCATATATGGCACACAACTCTGGTTACAATTCACCAGCACATCCCCAGTGTACAATCAACCCAATGGAGATCATAATCCCCATCACAATTCTTCATATGATTGCATTCTCAATCATACTCACAAACTTCTAGTACTCGTCAAGTACAACACATGTTGGTCGCACCAACAAAACTAACTTGTTGAGAATACCATTGGGCACTGTATAAATACAGACAACCACTTGCTTGAGAAAGCTCTCACCTCAAGCACAAACGTGTTAGAGTGACCATACCAAGTGTACAATAAGCTCTTATTGTTACATCATACAATTCAGCAAACTCGGTACCCACATGCCCTCTACTGGATACAACAAGCTCACTCTCTTACCATTCGACGGTATCACCTACCGAATACACCTTGTCTACATAAGGTGTTAGCATCATCACCAACACGGGATAGAGTCAAGGATAATATAACATCCAACACAATATCCCAACCGACTCTTACACAGACTGTTCCTGACTCCCATCAAGAAATTAGAGCATCATTTGCCCAATTACACTTACGGAGACATATAAGCAAATATGCCAATGTCGTCAACTATTACATCTCAATCATCACTAATGAGAAATTAATGGCATGGTCATTCGTAGAACATGAGACTCTGTGCTTCTCGACATTGCTACAGGCATGCAATGTCCATACCAACCAACTCAATGCGTAGACATATGCAAAGTGTTACTCAGCACACATTTATCACATCCTACGATGCAGTCCATAGAATCAGATGCCATACTATACATCTCGCAAGCAAACGTACTCAACTTCATACTCTCGTGTCAATCTAGGACACAATCATATGTCAACCCATGACATTCCTTTCACAGAATACATAGAGACATCCATATATGTCTTTCTCATGACACATCGTACCGATGGTATCAATACCCATCACCAATCATAGAATAGTTAGTACATGCGAAACTGGCAGCACAAAGTGTCCATTGTCTGTCACCACCGAAATCTCATACTGTGTGCATTATCTCCCCAACATGTACCAGCTCGGCTCTCATCACCACATCCACAAATTGACATAGGGTTAATCACAATAACCCTAACGTACAACTGAGGCCTCAATCCCCTCACACACATAGTTCAACGAGAATGAATACTGAACAAAGCAACCTCACATCCATTTTCATATCATGTTTCATAATCAGAAACCCATCTTCGTATAACTGTCTGATAACAACAGAACAATTAGTGATTCAGAATCACAATCTGACGACATGCCATTCCGCCATCAGTCACCATTCACAATCTCAATCACACTGTCTTTGCACATGGAGCTGACACCAAGATCTGGTCACCACACTCCAACCACTTCTCAACTTGCTCCACAGATTCAGTCCCTTCATATCAACACACATATAGTTCAAGAACTGAATTATTGGCAAGTCCCCAGATAAGCTTATATTTTCCCTCTGGACCTTGGCCCACTGGAAATGGTAGTACAAAAACGAAATTCACAACCATAGTTACACTCACAACATCCCCTCTAACATTCTTGGAGGTTCATAACAAGTCGTACCACCATAATGCAAAACAAGGGTTAACAATAGAAACAGATAAAGCATGTTAACATAACATCCTATACGGCATTAAGGATATAACATGCTTTCAAGTGACTAGGTATCTCCCTAATTCACTTCTTCTACCCTTGTGACCCCAGTCATCCCACTGCTCTGATACCACTATTGTGGGGTCTTGTCATTCTTAATCCTCAATTATACATTCAATTAAGGGTGTGTTTGGTAGGGGTGATTGAGTGGGATTATTGAATATTAAACTACTTTATCCATTGTTTGGTTGGTTTTTTAATAAACCGTCATAATCATGTAAACACATAATAATGTGATATTAAGATTTGATAAATAAACCTACCAACTCATATGGGTTTAGCAATCCTTAGGTATGATAATGTGTGCAAATATCAATAATACCCTTTACTTCATTTTATATTATTTTTATTTTATATTTTAAATAGTTTTGTAATAAATATTGTAATTTTTATAATTTACGTATACATTCATTTGTAATATTTTATTAATAATTAAATAATTTTACATAACTTTAATCTTTTTATTAATTAAATAAATTGAAATAGTTATAATAATTAATTTTATTTATTTATTTTATGTTTTGGATTGTCTGTTTGGCCGAGGAGCTTGATATAATATAAATCTATGGTCATGATTTATTTATATAATGATGAAGATATTATTATGTTTTGGTTTGAAAAAAATATAATCATTTATATAATTTTATTGTTATTAAATTGATAACGGTTATTCAATTATGAAGTATTTACAAAGCACCCTAAACCTGAAATTGAGTTTTTTCGATCACAGTAACTTTCCAAGTTATTAATAATTTTTTGTATCAATTAAAATTAGCTCATAAAAGCTTATAATGAATAATTATTTATAAATTATATAAATTTAATTTGTTTAATTAAATTGAAATATTTATTAATATGTATAACTAAATATTTTTATTAAATAAAAAATTTATTCTAAATAACATAATATGGAATATCCTAACCAATAATCTAATAATCTCAAACTCATTTAAGGATATTTCAGTCATTTTGATACCTACTTTATATCTATACAATATTTAATCAACTATACCAAACACTATTATTTTTCATTGTATTACTAATCATAGACACCAAACACAAGATTATTTATCCTTAGTTTAATAAACACATAAATTATCCATCAGATTATCTATCCATCACTTATCCTATCATACCTACCAAGCGCACCCTAAGTAAATAACATATCTTTACTTATCGGGATTAAGATAATATTACTATTGATCAAGATTTTTCACTATGTCTTTCTTTTACATAGTTCATATACATCACAAATTGTATATCATTTACACACCACAATTCATTCCATCTCGATTAGTTTAACTCCTAGCAGCAGAAAGTAGACTCACAATCCCGGCTTTCTCCCAGCTATGAGTCCCTACAGAACAACCATAAAAACATGAGTATTGAAATGATGTTCACAATCTAACATCAATATAATGCATCAATACGATATAAACAACTTCCTGTAATTCATGCATTTGCAATACTCCTCTCGGTTGTTCCTGTACATACCCTCTGTACATACCTTATAACACAATATACAACTTAATTCAATTGGCCAAATATGTCATCTCATATTTCATTCACCATCCTGTTATAACGGGACTGGTATGATATGCCTCTCAACTTAATATGTTAGCAGCACATATCATATTTCCGTCCTCACACGTTAAAACAGCCAAAGCATATGCCCAACAAGAGCATACCTCTCATGCCAAGCATATGCTCAACAGTAGCATACCTCTCATGGCATCAACTATATACCTCAACAACATTAATATAGCAGTCAAAGCATATGCCCAACAATAGCATACCTCTCATGCCAAAGCATATACTCAACAGTAGCATACCTCTCATGACATCAACCTCAAGAACATGAATGTATACCAATATGATTCCAACAATCATATAGCTCAATCACAATATAAAAGCAATATCACCGAAACAAACTCAATACTCGTACGTCAACACGTACATGTTGTCCGGTCGTGATCACTCGATCGATCGCCCATGTGTTAAACCGCCTTATATTTTTGTCTCAGCATCGGCGATCGATCGCCACCCCGACTAGCGATCGACCGCGATGATCTGAAATTTTCAGAACATGGCGATTTTGAGCTCTCCATGGTTCTCATCTTCCACATCTATTTCCAACATTAAAATTTGATAATTCATACTACATCAATCTAAGAACATGTTTGTCAACTTATTCCAACATACAACATGGAATTTTACGCATAGCAATTCATACAATTAACAACATATCTCCACATGTTCTAAGCACTACCATACACATATACATTCTAAGAAATCTTACCAACTAGCTTCAACTCTCATCTATAATCAAGTCTCTACTTGATTCCATGCCACATCAAAGCAAGGTTTGTGAAAGAATCCATAAGGGTTTTGAGAGCACCTTGGTAGAGATTTGTAGGTGAACTTAGGTGCATTATGTGTTTCCAAGCTGATTTTCACCTATTTATAATGCATATTAATTCATGTCATGTTTAGTCCATGTGTTCTATCATGCATCAAATACATGCCTTCCATATAGAGTTACTACTGCACTATGTAGAACTCATTTCATAACTCAATATCCATGGCATAATCAACATGTTTTACACCAACTTCTTTTATCTCATTTAATCACCTATTTTCTCATAACACATATGCTTACCATTTCCTTTGCCATACAATTATACATCATATCAATTTAGTGTTTCTCAACTATGCTTAGTTCATTTCAACATGAACATTAATCTTTTAGCATATGTCAACGAATCACACTCGGACTCTAGTCCACATCATATAGTAATTATCTCATAATTACCCATAACCAAATAAACCATGTGTGATTCATATCGAGGTATTACAATTCTCTCTTGGCTATGATACAACAAGACATGCACCAACATGGCAAGTCAATTCATATGTTTATGGCTATGTTCTTATGTCATGTGTTATCATAAAAGGTTTCACTCTCGGTTCAATTCGAACTCGAGTCCACATCATGCCATCATTATCTCATAATGGCACACTCATCATATCAACAAGTATGATTGTCATATCGAGGCATTACAAAATCAATACATACTCATCGTTCGTATACAATGTCACATCATGCCATCATTATCTCATAATGACACAGTCATCATATCAACAAGTATGATTGTCATCTCGAGGCATTACAAAATCAATACATACTCATCTTCGTATACAATGTCATATAATATCATCAATACGTATACGACGGCATAAACAATACTTCTCGCTTCGTGGAACAGCGACAAGTATTGTGGATCAAAAATATTCATCGCTTCGAATTATCGGCAGCTCCATGGATATCCCTCACTTCGACATACCATCGGTCCGCACTACGATATGACAGCGGCAAACATCCTGATTCATTGCTTGATAAGACAGCGGCATTATCACCGCTTCGACGTGACAGTGGCCTTATTCATCGCTTCGACCCGACGGTTGCATTATCATCGATTCGACGTGACAACAACATTATTCATCGCTTCGACACGACAGTGGCATTATACCTTTTTCCATGTATGGCAATAACAAATCAATTTCTATGCATGTGTATAAATTCGCATGTACCTGCATCATCATAGCCACAACATAACCATACCCGATCATCAGATCGTCCATTGTCGCATATTTACAGTATAGTACTGTCCACCATTTGTCATCAGATATCATATCTCATTTCTCATTTTCTGATTCTCCTACAAAATCTGACTTCTAACATGGTATAAATATATATATGTGTTATATAACATGTGCACAATTCAATAAAATTCATTTATTCATTTACTAACAACAATATCAATTTACCATCGACATTGAATACCCATAATATGACATATCCTTTGTTACTCATCTATCAACAATACATTATAAAATAGTTACCAACTCAGGGCACTTCTCAGTAAGTGCATCATTAGGATATGTACCCATTGCACAACAGTTATTTCCCCCCACTACCATGTTTATAGTATTTCATCTACGATCATGTAAATACAATAGTTAGTAATAACACAAATTTCAATTACTACATATCATATTGTGCATATAGCATACAATTGTCATACCACAGACACAAAATCGTATAATGTGTAAATATTATGTTATTCATTTTTTAAACACACGCTAGGCCCTTAAACAATCCAAAGAGCTAACATGGCTCTGATACCACTAATGTAGGACCCAATCTCCTAATACCGTCATTAGTACATCTATCACGTTTATTAGCGTATACATTTATATCATAGGGGATTCTCATTACATGTTTTTAATTATAGCATGACTTTCATAGAATTTCTCAAACAGAATTCACAATAAACCCAATTCCCAACACAACTCAAAACTCATATATACACTAATAATGCAATATTCATTTTCTCTATTCATTATGCACTTTTGATCTTAAATAAATGAATGTCATTTTCTCTACGATGCTTACAGACGAGCATTGAATGAATCAATGTCTATTTACTTGTTTGAGACATATTACTCTATACCATTAGTAGTACCTCGCTTCCAGTACCACCATCATTCCATAACTCAGACTTGTTTCTAGAACCAATGTATTTCCTAGAACCAATGTATTTCTTGTTCTATCTGTTTCTTGTTCTATCTGTTTCAATAGAAACGGGCCCCCAAAGATGGTGAGCATACTCCTTTGCTATCACAATATCAACGAATATGCAATAATAATTTACAGGCTATAATGTTGCTAATTAAAGAAATACTTCATGGATATACCGAAATCATTATGAGGTTTCTCATTATGTTCTTGTTCTCACAATATCCAAAAAAATCCATTCCAAGTCAATTAAATCATGTTGGATTTTGGAAACCCGAATAATCTTGGTTTCGATGTTAACAAAACTTGTTATTATGTTGCCAACATAATTTCATCAAGTGTGCAGTTCATCGATGATATCTTACAAGTTGATGAATGTGCTAAGGAATGACTTTGAGTTATGCTGCTGTGAAATGAGAATCCAACCTCCGCTGGACCCCGGACGTTGTTGACTAAATCAATTCGTAGCTCGGATATCACAACGAAGTGTTTCCAAAGAGGTTGGACAGCCAACTCAATTCTGTACAAGTCGTATTTCAGGCCCGCAGACTAGATTCGAAGGTTTACATGACAAAAACACGTATACAAGAGCTTGCTGGTACAAAACTTAAATAGCAGCGGATAGATTGTAGCAGCTTGGGTATATCAGTTCATAACCTCTCAGCTCGCTTATTGAAACAAGATGATTCAGAATGGGTTGGAAAGCTAAGACAAAGATCTACAAGTCATCTTCGGAAGTCAAGACTGAGCCGAACGTTAGATGTCCAAAACGATTCTGCAAGTCACGCCATGTGCTGCTGGCATCCAGCAAACATACGCAGGACCATTGCCTCGTATTTCAAGCCCATAACTCTCTCATAAAAACTCAAAATCGAGCGATTCTTGATTCCGTGGAAAGCTAAGAGAAAGGGCTACAATTTTCACGTAGATCACTTTGCGCAGAAATGAACGAATCAAGAGCTCATAACAAGAGAACAGAACAGCAGATGTTGGACAGCAGTGGTACCATCAGACCTTAGGCCAAGCGGATGCTGTACCAGCAGACTTAGGCCAACGGATGCTGTACCAGCAGACCTTAGGCCAGCGGATGCTGAACCAGCAGACCTTAGGCCAGCGGACATTGAAGCAGACCTTAGGATAGCGAGGTTGTACCAGCAGGCCTTAGGCCAGCGGATGCTGAA
>CAJQUN010000674.1:0-248837 GCA_907163345.1 Haberlea rhodopensis
TGTTGTAAATGTTTCCCCAATATTCATCACAAATTCAATATATTTCTTCTTCATCACTGTGGACGCATCTTATTCATATTAAACACATCTTATTCATATTAAACATTTCATCTTATATGTAATGCAGCCATCCAACATTCCCTATAAGATATTATTTCATTAGATTTGTAGACTTCACGACACGAACATTTGATATAACATCTATATATGTCGATAGCAGATAACAAGATAAGCTACATGAAGTATTTTTCCAATATAGCATAATCCAATCTATTTTTTTTTAATAGGGGGGAGCGGGATAGTCGAGTCAATGAAGGGGACATGACATTTTGCCACTCGACTAAAGCCGGAGTCTCATACAATCCGTTTTAATGTGATGTATTTTTTGCAACATCTCGTCAGCTTATCATCAGCATCTCCTTAAAAATTTTAAGATTCACGCTAAGGGGTTCAAAATACTAATGGAGGATGATAACATTTCCAATGTTTGAAACAATCATCATGTAGTTTTCAATATTTACTCTCATAATTTGCATTTACATGAAAGCATGCTTCAAGTACATGATTCCTTGGGGTTCAGTGGTCCGCTTGGGTAATACACTTCATGATATTATCGAATTTATCGATACATAAAGCTATATGAAAAGGCAAAATCCACTATTTCAAAAAAGAATGAATACATGCATGAGGATTGTCATCTTATTATCATTCTTGGGGTGTAAAAGTTAATCATTTTAGCCACTAAGAACGGCATTAAAATGGCGAAAATATCCAAGTGATGAAGAAAACTCAGGGTGTTATACAATCTTTCAATTAAGTTCACGAATATGAAAAGCGAGCTGAAAAAAATTTCTATTGAATATTTTCATTATTGTTTGATTGGTTCAAGGTCCTTCAGTAGTCCAACGACCTGTTGCATGGTAGGACGCTTTGAAGGAACTTCAGCGGTGCAAAGATATCCAATCTTGAAGGCTTCTACCAGTTGTTCATTTGGTCCGGTTCCATGAATTTTCGGATCAATAGCTCGTGACTCTTGGTTCCTCCTAACTAATCCTCTTACCCAACTGACCAAAGTTGCTTCCTTGTCCTCTGGATAATCATCTCCAACAGGCCTCTTCCCGGTTATCAGCACGAAAAGAATAACTCCAAATCCATATACATCACATTTTGGGGTTGGAGCCTTTGGAGAGTCGGTTTCTTGCTGAAGTAACTCAGGTGGCACATATCCTGGTGATCCAAGAGTAATCTCGTCCTCAAGCGCATTCCCAAAAATCTTAGCCAGTCCAAAGTCCGACAATCTCGGGTCTAAGTTTGAGTCGAGATAAACACTGCTCGCTTTGATGTCTCTATGAATAATCGGGGGAGAGCAGCCATGATGAAGAAATGCTAGTGCACGAGCTGTGCCAAGTGCAATCTTGTGCCTGATTCTCCAAGTCGTTGGCGACCCTTCAGACCCAACGTTTTGTATCCCATTATTTTCATCTTCCCATGTGTCGGTGCTCCAATCTTCTGTTGTTTGAACACCGAGTGGCAGATCATATAGCAGGTTTTGCAGGTTTCCATTTTCCATGTAATCATATATAGCAATTCTTTGATCCCCAGCCAGGCAATATCCAGTTAATGGAACAAGATTAGGATGTTTAACTCGACCAAGATACTCGAGTTCTCTTGCTGCTTCTTGGTCTGTCATGGTAGATCCATGGACCAAGACTTTAACGGCAACATGAATTCCTCCTGGTAAAACTCCTCCGTACCGGCCCAAAGCTCCCTTCAGCCAACAATGTATCCCGGTCAAACTGAGAAGTTGCAGACAAGAGATCTGCAAATGTGAAATTCAGCAATGGCTTCTCAAAAATAACAACCGGCACAGTTGATGCTTGCTTAACATCAGCTACCCAAGTGGTTGAATCAGTCTGGAATGAAAAGGGTCCCGAGATATTTTGTTCTTCCTCTAAAGAATTCTTTTTCAAGCCCCGCATTCTAGTTTTTCTTCGGTATCCAAAGGCTAAAAAGAGCAATGCCACAAGTAAACAAATAATTGAGAGGATTAAAGCCAGGGGAAGCTTTAGTCCCCTGTGCTTCGGAGATTTTCTTTTAAAGAAGGCTGGATTTACAGCAATCGGACAACTGTTCACTGATCCAATAAAAGAAGTGTGAAAAGATTCAGGGGAAATTTGTGATGGGCAAAAACTTAGGTTGTTATAAGAGAAATTGAATCTCTCCATACTTTGAAGTTCTTCTAACAGTATCAAGGGAATGTCTCCTGTCAGATTATTGTAAGAAAGGTCAAGAACTTCAAGGTTCATGATAGCAAGTGGAGGGGTATGATCACTAAGATGGTTTTTCGAAAGATCAAGTACCCTCAAACTATTCTTATGTGAGATATTACTCGGGATTTGACCGATCAAGTTGGTCCCAGACAAATTCAAATACTCTAAATTGGTGAGCTTATCAACTTTCAAGAATCGTTGTTCGGTGAACCTATTATGTGCAAGATTAAGGTGTCTGAGATTCTGAGAATTACTTAAATCAGTAAACTCTCCAGTAAATTGGTTCTGAGACAAATCCAAATACTGCAATTTTGTCCAATCAAATCTGGAACTAAATCTTACCTGAACAATGTGGCCTTGAAACTGGTTTTTGCTCAAATCAATGACCTCAAGTGGACCTTCAAAGATACCAACAACGGGACCCTTAAACAGGTTGCTCGAAATATTAAGATATCTAATCATTTTCATCCCTAAAAAATCATAATCCCGACCCAAAATTTCGTTTTCTGCCAGATTCAAGAATTTCAAGTCCTGGAATGCACCTCCAAAACCATTAGGAAGAGAACCACGGAGCTTGTTTGCAGATAGATCAATGGAAACCAATAACCGGCATTGTAAAATACCCAACGGGATTGTTGTTTCAAACCCATTGCCACTGAGATTCAGAACTTGCAAATTATGGAGGGAGCTGATTGCTTCAGGTATACTGCCGTATAAATTGTTGAGAGAAAGGTCCAAGCTTTGAAGTTGTCCAAAATTGCCTATGTTACTAGGAAGACTCCCAGATATTTGATTCAATGAGAGATTAAGATTCTTGAGTGAGCCCAGACTCCAAAAATCAGAAGAAAAAGCAGTGATTTTGTTATTGCTAACATCCAAAGTTTCAAGATTTATCAAATTTCCAATGGTGGCATCAGGAATTGCACCAGACAGCCCCGAACCAGGCAATACCATCTTAACGACACTTTCACCTTCGGCATCACAAGAAACACCTCCCAGTGAACATATTGAGCCCGAAATGCCAAGATCTTCAGACACATTGAATCCCATTTTTTGCAAGAATTCAAAGACAGATAATTCATCTGTATTATGTTTTTGGCCAACCAAAGGCCTGAAGAACAGTGTTAAAACCAAAAAAGAACTAAACATTCCAAAACCCATTTTTTCGTTACGCACTTAAACACGAATTAGGTAAGACAAACAAGCATTAATTAGCAAACCCCACCCCCCCCCCCCCCCAACCGCCCGCAGAATCTCGTTATTCAAACCCTCACTGTCAAAACTTAAGCACCATCTATGCATTACAGCCTCCTGAAGCGAGAAAACCCATAAACACCGCCTCTAAAAACCTCTCAAATATTAATTTGAGGCGTCAAGAAATTACAGAGAACAGTGTAAAATTTTCAGAACCCCAATAAAAAATAGAAGTGAAGGACTAAAGCATAAGCATGAAAGCTATCTTACACAAAGCACATGGAATTGTGCAGAAAAATCAAACCTTTTGGAGTCCAAATACTGGAGAATGAATATAGGAAGGCCTGGCGACCAACCTGTGCACATTCTAATGGAGACAAGAAATAAAACAACCCAAGAAATAAGTTGCTGTCTCTTTGACAAAAAAACAAGAGTGATCAAATTTTCCACAAACAAGTATTTTTAAATGAAAGAAAATGGGTGGGGAGGAATGTTGTTTATTTTCTTTGTAGTAAATAAAATAAATTGACAGTTTAGACTTCAGAGTAGAAAGAAAGATGGTAGGGGTTCATAAATGGCAAAGATTTTCGAAGTCTGAAAATGTCTTATGGGGTTGGTGAATAATACCACGTTGTTAGTTGTGAAATAATTATATGCTTTATGGAGGTGTGAATGTGATCTCATCATTTGCCTTATTTTTTTCCTAAAAAAAAAAATCTCGAATTTTTTTTAAAAATAACAAAACATTGAATTTTAGTAAGGCCTCTTGATTTCAAGTCTGTTTTAGAAGGCAAATGAAGTGATATGAATATGATTGGAATATATTTTGAATGAAAGATTTTCCAAATCTTCATATGTTGTATATGTATTTTTTTTTTTGTCACATTTGAATCTTATAAGAAGTGTTTGCAATTGTTTATTCAAAATACTTTATGTTGCTTTTGTTTAAAGTTGAAATTTTTTTTAAGCAAAATTCTTCAGTTTTTGTTATTTTTTTAAAAAAAACTTAATAAACTTCAAATTATTATAAAATTATTACCATACAAATAGCTATGAGAAGCATCACATGATCTGTTTTTCTACTTATGCTTTTACATGCTTATTTTTAGAGAAATAATAGCATAAGCAAAGAATTAAAACACTCAAATTCTATTTTTTGGTCTAAAAAAAATAAATAGTTTTGAAAAACAGTCGCAAATATCCCCTAAATCTAACCATTAAAGCTTCTGTCCATGGTCATCTTGGGATTTTTAACATTTATTATTTTCAATTTGGTATGCTTTGATTAATCATTAGTATAAGTTTGACCTTATAGTCTAATTTAATGTAGGTTATACATCAAATCAAATACATAAATCATTTTTAATTTATCTATATCAAATGTACTCTAAAGTGAATATTTTAACAATAATGGTTTATTTCATCAATATATTTTTATAAATATATTAATTTATCTATATCAAATGTCCAATGGCGCGATCGATCACACGTGCTGGATGTTGAAAATTAAAGGGCGAGATCGATCGTGTCCCTTGGGTGATCGCGCCCTGTGCAAATTTTTGGGTTGGGTGCGTCCCTTCGTGTATTGATGCGTTTTTTCCTAAATTGTTGCCTCCAATTGGCGTCCCTATGTGGTATTACTTGGTCTAATATATAATGAACAACCCCTTGAAAGATTAAAATCAGATTTTCAAAAATCATATCACATTCAAGAACAAATTTTGTGCATCTTGTTCAAGTTTGAGTGCTTCAAACCTTTGTGGTTTGAAGACTTATGATTTGGAGTGTTTCTATCACAGGCCATAAATTGTTGTATATTGGGAGACAAATTGACAATTGAACCGTTAGCACCGTATCGGGGTAATATTGTCTTAAGGACGGTGATTCTAAATCTGACCTCGACATCTATTTTTAAAAAATCATTGTTGTTATTGTTTGTTACTTTACTATACATCCCATAATATTTTGTACTACAATTCTGGCATGGGCTTTTTCCATAGGTTTGATTAAGTTTCCCTTTTCCTTTGCTGATAGTCGGAATCAGTAGGACATTGATTAAGCATATTAACTTTGTTCTTTCTTTTGGAAATTCACCTAGGAAGTGCACTGATTCAATTCAAAACAAACAGAGCAATACAGATTTGCGATCCCAGTTGTCCACTTGTCATCAGGGCTACAAGCCCCAACTGGTCAGTTGTCGAGTGGGATATGATGTGGCAGAAGTTCCCGACTTAAAGTTAACGGAAGCTCTTCCAGTCTCAGATTACCGGTATGCAGCTGAGTTCTAACATAAAATTTCGCATGACCTTTTACCCGCGAAAGTAGCCCAAACAGAGGAAACATCCATCTCTGCAAAGTTCGACTTTCAGTTCAAACCATTTGTCCTGTGGGAATGACTTACTGTCTGATCTTGGCCCATCTGTTTCTTCTGAGTCATTACGTTTTCCCATCTGTGCTTATTCTCAGAGAAAGAAAGCAAAACGTGCCTCGAATAACCAAGAAATTTTTGTGCAGCAAAAATTAGCAGCAATTTTTTATGTATCAAGTGACGTGGTCAATGATAAATTAGAGAATGAGCTGATACTATTGATACCGAACTTTTAACCGAAAAGCTACCACAAGATTCTTAAGATTATATTACAAGGGAATCAAGACTGGCTGCTATTACCAGCATGCTTACTAGAGGCTTAGAAGATACTACTGGTATACAGCAATAAAATTATCTATATATCAATCCAACTAATTCTCTAATTTTCACCAAAAAAGGTCTCTTATTTTAGTCGTCCTAACAATTGTATTTGTACGAGTGCAGTTGCTCGTTGGGATGGCATCGAGGTTGTTCTTTAAGGCAAAAGGAACCAACAAGTCATAATTTTTTTTTTGTTGATGAGCGGGTTTTACATGAATCGACTAGAAATTTTTTACCTATATTGGTTGTTCATGTACGGGTTTACCCTGGACCGACTCGGTTGATTAAATTTTTTTTGTTGATGTACGGGTTTCACCTGAACCTACTAGGAAAAAATATATCTTAATCGGTTGTTGATGCACAAGTTTGGTCTGGACCGACTCCGTTGGTTAAATTTTTTTTTGTTGATGCGCGAGTTTGACATGAACCGAATAGAAAAAAATATATCTTAATCGGTTGATATATATATTTGAGTACATACATCCAAAAAATATTTTATCTACTCCAACATTTAGCAACTTCAAATGTTATTTTTTCAGTTTATAGTAAGATGCGAATCATTTAAAAAAATTTAGAGTCGGTCATTTTGTTATTTTTTCCATTCAATTACATGAGCATGGTCGTTTTTAAAAAAAATATTTGTTAAATTCAGTTATTTGAAATGTTATTTTCGATCAAATTAGGAAAGATTGACCAACACACTGATAACTGGGACCGCGCCTTGTGTAATGCCTTATTTTTTCAGTTTATAGTAAGATGCGAATCATTTAAAAAAAAATTTAGAGTCGGTCATTTTGTTATTTTTTCCATTCAATTATATGAGCATGGTCGTTTTTTAAAAAATATTTGTTAAATTCATTTATTTGAAATGTTATTTTCGATCAAATTAGGAAAGATTGACCAACACACTGGTAACTGGGACCGCGCCTTGTATAATGCCCACAAAAATTAGTGTATATATAAGTTTTCTACAATAATCGAGACTCGTACTGTTATTTGTATAAACTAAAGTTAATTTTACACCAAAAAGATTACATAAAAATCTTTGAATTTAACCACTGAGAATCGAGTTCTCGTTATATTTGTTGTATGACTCATATTATTAAATTAAATGATTTCTTTACAAATTTAATATTATCGAATTCCTATTTTATATTGCTCACACTTTAATAATTATACAAAATATTATTATTCATAGATATTAAAATTGAACACGAATAACATTATTCTATTTAATTAATTAATTAAAAGTTGCCAACACCACATCCTTTCTTTAAATTCCAAACTCCCAAGCAAGCTAGGGTTCTGAAGCTCAGAGAGAATGAGGGTTAGAGCGGAGAAATGGGATTTCTTCAAGGGTGGTTGCCTCTCCCTCTAATTACCCTATGATTTCATACCAAAATTCATCAACAACCCTTGTTAGATTACTTTATCTCTGTGTGCCTGATTCAAAGCAGAAGAGATACAGAGTGATATGTAAAGTGATTTAATGATTGAAAACAAAGTTTCATATTTTCATTTACTGTATGAGTGTATTTATACAAGTGTAGCTCCTAATAGTTCCTGAAAATGTGGAACCAACTATCTGATAACATTTGAACTTTGAACATGATATTTGATCTTATCAGTAGAGATCATATCTTTATACAGATTTGGTCTTATCATTAGATATCATATCCTTAGCCTTATCATGTCCCCGCAAGATTGGGGTACCGCAGCGAACACCAATCTTGAACCGTTGTCTGATGAAGGATTGACGTGGTAGAGGTTTGGTTAAAGAGTCAGCAAGTTGATCCGCAGCATGAACATGGGAAACTCGAAGGTGATTTTTGGCTACCTGATCACGTACGAAGTGAAAATCGATTGCAATGTGTTTCATCCTAGAGTGGAACACTGGATTGGCACATAGATATGTAGCACCCACATTATCACAGTAGATTGTTGGAACGGTGGATGGTGTAAAATGAAGCTCGGATAATAAATTCTGAACCCAATTAATTTCTGCAGCCGAAGATGCAACAGACCTATACTCTGCCTCAGTTGAAGATCGAGCCACCGTTTTTTGTTTCTTTGAGCTCCAACTGATCGGTGTTCCGCCCAAGAACACAAGGTAAGCTGACGTAGAAGTTCGATCATTAACATCACCTGCCCAATCAGCATCTGAAAATGCATGTAGATTTAAAGAACTGGACTTGTGAATGAGGAACCCATATGTGGAAGTCCCTTTGAGGTACCGTAGAACCCTCTTAACAGCTGACCAGTGTTGCATAGTGGGTTGATGCATAAATTGAGATAGCTTATTGACAGCAAACGAAATGTCTGGTCGTGTTAGCGAGAGGTACTGCATGGCACCAACGATACTGCGGTACTCGGTAGCATTGGTCAGAGGGCTACCATCCTGAAGGCGTAATGGTTCCGAGGAGCTTAGAGGCGTAGAGACTTCTTTGGACTCGAGCATGTTGGAACGATGCAGTAGATCACGAATATACTTGTATTGTGACAAAAATAGTCCATCGGCTGTGTGAAGTGCCTCGATACAAGGAAGTAGCTTAGAGAACCAAGGTCTTTTAGTGAGAACCTTTGAGCAAGGGTAGCAATAACCTGATTGAGAAGTGATGAAGAGTTTCCTGTAACAAGGATATCATCCACATAGACCAGTAAAAATAACATGGAGTTACCAGCAATATAAATAAACAACGAAGTATCCGAATGTGAGTTCGTAAACCCATTTGCTAGTAGAAAGCCTCGTAACTCATTAAACCAGGCGCGAGGGGCTTGTCTAAGTCCATACAGAGCCTTATGGAGTTTGCAGACATGAGTGGGGTGTTGATTGTCAATGAAACCTGGTGGTTGGTGAATATAGACTTCATCAGTTAATGACCCTTGAAGGAATGCATTGTTGACATCGAGTTGACGAACACCCCAATTCTTGTGGACAGCAATGGTGAGTATGATACGGATTGTGGTTGGTTTAACAACCGGGCTGAAAGTTTCATGGAAGTCGATGCCGGGGCGTTGATGAAATCCTTTAGCGACGAGGCGCGCTTTGTAGCGGGAGATAGACCCATTTGAATTCCGTTTAATCTTGTATATCCACTTACAACCAACAATGTTTTGTGAGGGGTGAGAAGGGACAAGGGACCAGGTATTGTTGCGAATAAGAGCATCAAGCTCTTCGCTCATGGCTTGTCGCCAATGTGATGATTTTTGTGCTTGGGTAAATGAGGTTGGCTCAGCTTGGTGGTCCGTGAGTGTGGTGGAATTGCAGTATTTTGGATTAGGTTTGAAGATGGCATTTTTTGATCGTGTATGCATTGGATGATTGGATTGGACAGTTTGTAATGGGGCTGATGGTTGGGAGTTTGTTGGTGTATCTGTGGGAGGACACGGGTGTTGAGGAGGTTCGGTATTTGGCTGGCTGGCTGGAGTGTGTTGATCACAGATGGATGTAGGAGTAACAAAGTGTGTTGTAGAATCAGTGAGGGCCCAGTGACTGGATGAATGAGATTGGACTTGGTCCATTTTGTGATTGTGAGAAGGAAAGGAGGATTCAATAAAGACAACATGACGAGAGATGAAGATTCGATTGGTTTCTTGATCGAGACATCGATATGCATTATGTTCAGTGGAATATCCGATGAACACACACGGACGAGAGCGAGGTTGAAGTTTGTGGTTGTTGTAAGGACGCAACCAAGGGTAACAAAGGCATCCAAAAATACGTAATTTGTTATAGTTTGGGAGTTTGTGGAAAAGTTTGTGAAATGGAGAGTGATTATTTAGAATAGGTGTTGGTAGACGATTGATGAGATAGGTGGCAGTTTGGAAGGCTGCAGACCAATGTGTTAGAGGCATAGATGCATGATGCAGTAAGGTGATGCCAGTTTCAACGATATGACGATGACGTCTCTCGGCCGTGCCCACGAGTTCGGGAGTATGAGGAGGGGATTTGAGGTGTTGGATTCCATGGTTTGACAGAAGGGTAGATAGTCCCTGATATTCCCCTCCCCCATCAGAATAAAGAGTAGTAATTTTGGTATTGAAGAAGTTTTCGACAACCTTTTTGAATTTGTCAAAGATGGGGGTGACATCGGATTTGTGTTTCATTAAGTATAGCCAGGAGTATTTTGTGTAATAATCCACAAACACAACATAATAACGAAAATTATCGAAAGAGGTAATAGGTGCAGGACCCCAGACATCTGTATAAAGAAGCTCAAGTGGTTTGTTACAAGAAATAGATGATAAACCAAAAGGAAGTTTGTGACTCTTATTACAAAGACATGAATTGCAATGACTAAAAGTCGACTCTGACACTGGTAAAGAGGCGGCGGAGATGAGACTCTTAAGAATTGGAGGGGCCGGATGTCCAAGGCGATGATGCCATTGCGTAACTGAGGACTTGGTGGTGTGGAAAGCACGAGCAGATTGATATGCGTGGGATGAGGATGGCCATTCATACACATGTCCCTTATTCGGCCCTCGAACTAGAGATGTCCCCGTGCTTCGATCCTTAACAATGAAACATTCAGGAAAGAATTCAATTGAGGTATTATTTTGGTGGCAGAATTGAGAGACTGATAAGAGGTTATTTTTTATCTTAGGGGCACACAAAACATTATTTAATTGAAAAGTGGAAGTTGGAGTAACAAGATTAGTGGATCCAACATGAGTAATTGGAATTTGATTACCGTCACCGATGACAATATCATCGTTACCACCATAGTTGGAGTGTAGTGATAGATTCTGGACGTCCGAGGTGATGTGATGAGACGCACCAGAGTCAACTATCCAATTGTTGTTGTCGTTGCTTCCGTGATTTGAGTGTGACAGATTCAGTTGAGGTGGAACAAATGGAAGAGAACGAGATCTGCAAGTCTTCGCGCTATGTCCAGGTTTCTCACACAATTGACAAACAATTCGTGGTTGATTGTTTCGAGATTGATTGTTCCAGGGCTGAGGCGGTGATGAGTAGTTGCCATGATTTGTAGAGTTTCCATTTCCGTTGTAGGACCGATTATTTGTGTTCCCTTGGTTCTGATACTTGTTCCCAAACGAATTAGGCAGAGCCCTGTTATTGAAGTGCTTGCCTTTAGTGATGTTACGCTGATGGTATTGAGCTGTGATAGAGGGCTTCTCCATTTTTGCTTCATTACGTTTTAGAGTTAGCTCAAAGTCAGCTAGTTTGTCGTGTAGTTCTTCAAATGAAATGAGCGAGTCGCGTGCACGAATCGCTGCATTGAGATTTTTGAATTCTGGACCAAGGCCTTGAAGTGCAGCGTGAATGAGTTCAGCATCACTCATGGGAGATCCAGCTAGTGCAAGAGTTTCAGAAATACTCTTGACAGTTTGCATATATTCAGCGATGCTCTGATTATCCGTAGTTGTGTTAGCGAGGATCTCTCGAAGTCCCATGACACGAGTGTGTGATTTGCTTGCATAAGTGCGTTCTAGACGACTCCAAGCATCTGCTGCAGAACTTGCAGACGTAATTAGGGGGACGATGTTGTCCGAGACAGAAGCCAAGATGGCATGGAAGATAAGGCTGTCTTGCCTCTTCCAGAGTCTGTGTGCAGGGTTTGTGATTGTACCAGTTTTATCAGGATTTTCAATGAGAGGTGGAGGGCAAGTGGTAGTATTATCGATGTATCCTTCAAGATCATATCCGAAGAGTAACGATGATAATTGTACTCTCCAGGAGGGGTAGTTAATTTTGGTGAGTTTGAGAGGCAACTGAGACGCAGCATTAATAGCGATGACTTGGTTGGTTGGGTTGTGTGTGTGGGGAACGGCATTAGTGTCAGCCATGGAATTGGTACCGCTTGTTTCAAGCGTTAGCTCTGATACCATAAAGTGATTTAATGATTGAAAACAAAGTTTCATATTTTCATTTACTGTATGAGTGTATTTATACAAGTGTAGCTCCTAATAGTTCCTGAAAATGTGGAACCAACTATCTGATAACATTTGAACTTTGAACATGATATTTGATCTTATCAGTAGAGATCATATCTTTATACAGATTTGGTCTTATCATTAGATATCATATCCTTAGCCTTATCAATATGTTTCAGGGAAATCATGCTTTTTTGCCTTGTTTTCTCTGTAACTGTTTCCAGTATCTGTATGCTCTTAGAAGTTTTTTTTTTCTTTTTTCGAGCAACTATTACAACTACTTCAGTTGATTTGGATCCGGGGGAGAGAGACTGGCAAGTCGTTGAACTCTATGTATGATAACAATAATAATAACGACGCTGATGACGGTACTAATCGACGGAGGCTGTGATGATTTTTCTTACGTATTCCTCTGAGTTGATAATCCGGCAATGGGATTAACCCGACCCGTATCTTGGCGTGGCAACCCGGATGGCGTGCGACGACAGATCTGCACGAAACCGGTGATTTTGCAGCCATGGCGCGGTCGGCTGCTCTTGCCTGGAATTGTACACAGACTGAGCCTCAGATTGCTTAAAAAATAAAAAACTTGTAACTTTGTGCCACAAAGGGGCCAAGCTCTCTTACTGATTCAAAAAACACGAAAAACAAATAATATATATATATATATATATAATTTGTATATAAACATGTATTCAAACATCTCCAACCCATTAACACATATTAAGGCCATCTCCAACCCTACACAATTCCCGAATGCCATTCCAGGCGCCGGAAACAGTATTGCGCCACAAATTGCGCAGGACTGTAGCTGTGCCATTGCTGGTGCATAAGGTTTTATTTAATTTTTTTAAATTTTTTTGTTTTATTTTTTTAAATACTTATATTATTTATTTTATTATTTGTATTGTTTTTAATATATTTTAATCGTTTTATTATATAATTTTTGAAATTTTTGAAATTTTTTAATATTTATAGTATTTAAAACTTTATAATTAATATTTTTAAAAATTAAATTTATTTTTAATTATTATAAATGAAATTAAAACATGCAAAAAAATTACAAAATTAAATTATTCATGATGTTTAAACATACAATTAATTTAGAAATTACTTAACTTACTAATACACGCAAAATAAATCGAAATATATCAAATTATAAAATAACATACATCAAATCATTAATAATATGGTAGATCAGATCCTCCTATATTTCCATAATATGTTGCAAAATCGTCATCATCTCCTTTGTGTTCCTTTTCCGCTCTTTTTCGTAAAAATCTTGACTGTTCATTTTGATAATGCTCACGTAAAATCGTATCTTTAATAGGTTCAAGTCTACTAGCAAGATTTTATTCTCCTCGCGAAGTTCAATCAATGCAAATCGCTTCTCCTCATGATACAATCGTAAAACTTGGAGCTCGTAGTTTTGTTGATAATCTACAGATCCTTGCTTTAATATGTCCATAAGTTCTTTTTGCTCTTCTTTAATTGTGGCACTCCTCTCCAAGTAAGTTTCATTTTTATTCTTTTTTTAATTTGGATTTCTTCACTCCAAGTGGTCTTTCTGATGAGGTAGCATCAATATTTTCATCACTTAAATTTATTAAAAATGCAGACAATCCAGGTGATGCAGCAGTGGGGGACTATGTTGGTATATCTGATTGTGAAGAATCCAAATTATTGCCACTTCTTTGATAGTTTGTGGTAGTAGGATTGACGTTGTCAGCAAATTTCTCCATATCTTTAAGAAGCGGCCATACATGATCAAATTTAAATCATTTCTTACATGTTTTATCTTGCATCAATAATTCTTTTGCTCGAATTAGCAGTGCAATAAAATAATGCTAATATTAGAGACGATAAATATATAATAATTTACATATTTAATTAAAACTCACAATATTTTGATCTGATGCACCACTTGGATGGAGGTTTTCATTTTGTCGGATATACGCCCTTAATTTGGCAATGCCGTGAAGTATAGTCTGCATTCGACATTGTAGTGATGTTTTATTGCGTTGTTGCATGATGTTTGACGTATTATATTGTTCCTCGTTACGAATCCAGAATTGAATTTTGGATTGATATATACATATAACAGGATTTTGAGATATATCAAGATAGACATGTATACTATTTAATTTATGTTAATATTTCGTTATTACTAAGTAAATAAAAATGATTAATTGTATTAAATTAATTAATTAATTAAGTTGAATTATTGATTAAATTTTAACGATTTAATTATTAAATTTAAAATTTAATTAGGTTACTAAATATATAAATATATTTGTAATAGATAATTGATTGAAAAAAATAATTATTATAAATGAAATTAAAATGAATATTATAAGGAATATTCATTTTGAAGTAAAGTTTGGAGTATATGAGTTTTATGTTTAGTGTAGAAATTACATTATTTTGGTGCAAAACCTGCGCTAAAATGAATTTTTGGATTAGAGATGGCCTTAACAGTAAATTTTACACCAAAATATTGTAATTTCTATGTCAAAATAAAACACATCAAATTCATGTAATAGAGTCTAAGTTACTCTAAAAGGAATATTGTCTACAATATTTCTTTTAATTTCAATAAATAATTTCATTTGTAATAATTATTTTATTCAATCAGAGCAAGGGTAAATTCGGAAAGTCCAAAGATTCTATGCAAATAAAGCCCTCGTAACGAGTCAACAATACATATGTTCACGGATGAGCTCAGAAAGGAAGAATGAGGGTTGCGGTGAGATTTGGGGATTCTGTAAGGGTGGTTGCCCCTCACCCTATACTCCATGATTTCTTCACTTGTATAATTCAACAGCCCTTCACCAAAAAAACGAGGAAACTGGTAAATATTATTAATCCAAACACATCCTTCTATCTTTCGCAACTATGTTTATTTTCATCTGGTCGAGATGAATGGGTGACTTATTTCTGTCCTTTTGTGGAGGCTGTGATGACGTTATCTTGAATCTTTCTGAGCGACGAATCAGGCGATGGGAAAATCCGACCCGTATCTTGGCGGGGCGGCCGAAAGGCGTATGATTTTGGGGTTTCCCTAATATTCGTATGCCACCGGCGATTCTGCAGCCATGGCGTGGCCGGATTCTCTTTGCCTGTTCAAATTACAACAGATCTGAGCCTCGTTTTTAAAATTTACTATTTATTTTTTTCATATTTTATTTAGCTCCTATGTTGAAGTGATGATTTAGCATTTTATTACTAAAAAAAACAAATCACCTTATACTGATATAAAAAAAGTTCTTCAAAGTTATTTCTTTTTGGGGGGAGTGTTTAGATCGCAGAATTGAAGAAGAGATGAGCAGATTTGAGAGGAAATTAATGAAAAGTGGGTCAAAAGATTTGATGAGGCATATGCGGAGAATTAGAGAGGAGAAACTGCGTTAGGATATACAAGTATTTTAATTAAAATAATTTTCTTTTAAAAAAATAAAGCTTTTCTTTTAAGACATTGATATTTGTGAGAAGAAATTGATTCTGATGCATAAACTTGATCAAAAAAATGTCCACCACATTCAGGGGGAACAAAATAAATATTGCATTGCAGGGTGGAATCCATTTGGAATGTAAGAATGAAAAATCTAGTTAAAATTCAGTAGGTAAAAGTAAAACCCCCGTAGGACTAGGACTCTAGAGGTAAAAGGAAATATTATTGACAAAGCAAATTAAATTGTATTCATCACAGATAATGATGCTTTATTTTGAGAACAACACAAACCTTATGGGCAAACATAATGAGAATCGAGTGAAGACATAGTAAAGCACAAGATCCTTAGTTATGTAGAAACTCAAGCATGGACTAAACTATGACACAACCTTTCCAAACAAAAGGAAACAAATGCATGTCTGGGTGATCGAGTTGGTGGAGAAAATGAGCGCAGAAGTCGAGGGTTTATCCAATATACATCCAAAAACTAGCGACCGTAAATTCTCCGTCTTTTAGAAAATGAATAAACAAAAACATGGTGACTTTTGTTATGCTTCGCCACAAGTAGGAATAAAAAATCCCTCGTAAAATGTGTCGCACTTGTCACACAAAGCAAAGTGATTCTCTAATTAAATAACTCTCTACGCCAAAAAGAAGCTCTCAAGTCTCAACTATAGCTTATTCCTACATCACCATAGTTATAATCAGCAGTCAACAAACCTTTTTTCTCAATACAAACTCTTGAAGAAACATTAATTACTATAAAGGCAAATTACAAAAATCACACTTCACTATGCACTAGAAAGTGAAGAGAGAAGAGAATATGGATATATTCTTGGCCCTTGTCCATAGAAAACAAAAAAAAAGGAGTCCTGAAGTTTTCTTTTTAGGGAAAAATTTGGGACGGTACCATTAGGTATAAGTATTTTTAAACCAGTCCACCAAAAAACAAGAAATTACTTAAGTCCATTCAATTGAGAAATGAACAAAATGGACATTCAATAGGCAACGCATCATCTGCGATTTGAAGGTGTTCTTCAACAAAAAAATCATTCTCTTCCATTGTCTTTTCGCACCTTTCTCTTCTCTTGTTCAAACAATCTGATTTGAGGATCATCATGACGACGTCGGCGTCACCATCAACCAGCCGCGAACTGACAAACCCTCTGACGGACGATATTTCCAATCTCTGTTTCTCCAACCACAGTGACCACCACCTCGTATCCTCATGGGACAAGATTGTACGATGTGAGTGTCAATGTGCTAAGAGGAGAGTTTTATGCACGAAGGTCTGATACTTGACTGTTGCTTCCATGATGATATGTGGGCTTTGTGTAGATGTTCAGAAAATGTGTGGGGTCTTGGTTTTTCTTATCAGTTGTTTTGATATTTATTATCCAATTCAATAATGTTGTAATGTCTATATTGGAGATTATGATTAGAAAACAAAAATTATAGTGCATTTTAGATATTCGATTATTTGAATGGAAAATTTAACAGTTGGTGCATGTAGGGTTGATTTTAACAAATTCACAGATTTTGTCTGCCGGTGCACGTGGGAAAAACGTGCATCAGAAGACAAAATCTGTGGATTTGTTAAAATTAAGTGTATCACCATGTTAAAATCATCATTTTGTTTAAAATTACGTGCACATACTTATCAAATTTAGGTGCATCAACTTAATATAAGCAAGTGCACCACCACCTTAATATAAAAAAATTGTGTTTTGAAAGTTTTGCATACTTGTGTCTACTGGTGCAGGTGGGAATAACTTGCACTGGTAGACAAAATCTATGAATTTGTAAAAATTAAGTGCACCACCATGTTTAAATCATCATTTTGTTTAACATCATGTGCACCAATTTATCCAATTTAGATGCACAACCTTAATATAAGCAATTGCACGATCACTGTGATGACCCGTTACTAATCAAGTGTTTAATTATCACACAATGATTATTTATTTGTAAACAACGGAATATTATTTTAATTTTTACCAACAAGTGGTTCTAAAAATTTCGACATATACTCAAAATATTTACATACTAAACACTGAAATATCTACAAATAATCAAGACTCAACTGAAATAAACTTAATTTACATATTTATGTATTCTAAGACACAAACTGACATAAATTAACTATCATATGGCTGGGATATACAGAAAAACAACCTCAGGATGGCTTCCATCGAGTATTCCCTTTTTGGGATCCTGATTACCTGTAATACATGATATTGTTCACACACAAAGACAACAACCACCCCAATGGGGATGAGCCAAAGCCCAATATGAAACTACCAAGTAAATACAACATTATCTATAAAATATGATAGATGATGCAATGGTAGGTCTAAGCCAGTTTAGCACTACTTCGACCTTGGTTGAATCATCAACTGCAGAAAAATGAGGAAAAAGTTTATGAACAGGAGAAAGCCGCAATACATCTCCATCATTCTCCCCCCGCGGCTGATTAATTAGGTTAACAGAAAAGCTTCGAGAAATGATGTGGCCCAAGAGTATCACTTCAATCGTTCAAAATTTCATTTGGATAGCTTGGCATACTGAATCATTTCCTAATAAGAAATTGAGATATCGATTTCAGATCTGTCATATTTTCTTTGATGTCGGAATGAATGACAAAAACAAATTCAGTGGTTAATCAAAGAACGTCTGATCAAGAAATATCTGACTTGTTTGAGTTAAGCGCATAAAAGATGTGATATATTTATTTTCTTCGCTATCGATGAGAAAGATAAAGTATCCCGCTTAAATTACATGATAGAAAGATTAGCATCCTCTGCAATCCACATTCAGGCTGGACAGATTGATCATAAATATTTTATGGAATATGAGATATCTTTTTCGGATATTCAACACATCATATTTTCATCGCAAAAGACCAAGATATGCTAATATGAGTAATTACAAGTCGATTAGGAATTGTCAACAGATTCGACTCACCGCGTTCAAGAACATATCAAGAATTAGAAGTCTCGTATGACAAAATTTGGCTTTGGATTGACGCCTGATACCATTTAGAGTGCAGATCTTTTATTAGACGTACATAATTGTCCTAAAATAATGAATCCGGTAAATCCTTAACATAAGACAATCATTTCAATTGTCTAAATTCAATACTGAGTTAAGGTCTCTATATCGATATGCTTACAAATCTTCATTGGAAGTATCTTCGAAAGTTCTACCAGTTTTAAAATTTTCTCAAAATTTAACCACAAATGCACGGAATCTATATCGAGTTAATATTCAGGTCCATGCAAATTCTATTATGTATCACTCCAGTTAACCTGAGATCCACAATACCTCCGAGCACGAGTTCGTGTCCAACACTACAGCCGTGTGACCTTCAGGTCTGGATCCGTACCACTTCTAAATTTTCAGAAAATTCAACTTTGCTTGAAAACGGATTTTATGCTACATTTATGCAAGGTTCGTATTTCATCATTTCATTAATGGTTTTCAAGTACATTGAACCATTTTTAATATTTGTTTACTTATTTTAGCGTATGGTTCGAATCATGTATGTACATCATCTTCCTCTGTATGTTGATGAGTCACATCATTTGTGCTACATCCATATTACTAACAACTTATTCATTTTATTAAGATTAATGTTTTAGATAATCATGAGTTAGATCATAACTCGTAGTAATTAATCAATACTGAACTACTCAATGTAAATGGTCACAAGTAGGTTCGATCATACATCACATAAACGTATCATCATTCTCATCATAATGATATGTCCAATCTATACCTCTGCGGATACTATCTTATTTCAGAAAATAACCTCCCCCACTTAAGGAATAACGTGGGTGGTCATTTCAAATCTGGATATAAAAAACAAATTATGACAAGGATAACTATTTGTCATTACTAAGAAATATGTCGAAGGGTAATACCTCAAGTGTATTCCCAAAAGCTCTCAATCTATACTTCATATAGTCGTATACAACATATTTATCAGTTCATTCTTTTTTACTTTTTGTAAAACTGTCATATCTTTAACTCATATTGTCATAGCCATATCTCATTCTATTCCAGCATCTCAATGTCGAAATCTAAATGGCTCTATGTCTTGGAGATATTTCAATCACATCCAAGGACTCTCATTTCAATGATCTTATAACTCATTCGACAATGTTATTCTCAACAGGTTCAGGCGCAACTTCATTGCTCAATGACCTCATACTCATTAAAATTGCATAAAAGAGTTTTAATGTCTCATTTGATATGCATACTATTCATTTATTCAATCCAATGCAGTATTCGTTCAATAATGACAAATTTTGTAGGTGTTCGAGTGTAAACTCTTTCCCTACTAAGTTTTATCAAACATATACAGTAATGTATCGATATCGTGGTCAATATCAATACGACAAGACCCAACATACTCAAATATAAATCACATATCGACATCAACTATTTCACTCCAAATCATGTAAGAGCAAATATGTCAAATAAGTTTCAAACACAAACACACATATTCATTTGTGCCTATTCCAGTGCACACAAGACTCAAAACTAGAGCATTCCTAGTTTATGCTCTGATACCAAATGTGATGACCCGTTCCTAATCAATTGTTTAATTATCACACAATGATTATTTATTTGTAAACATCTGAATATTATTTAAAATTTTACCAGCAAATGGTTCTAAAAATTTCGGCATGACCTCCCCGCACGAGGGACATACCAAAATGAAAAAACACACACACACACACACACACACACATATATATATATATATATATATATATATATATATATATATATATATATATCATCTAATGCTGAAAGTAAATACATAATACCATATCATGCACAATAAGCCTCCAACACATATTTTATACTAAAAAACTTACACAATACCATCAGTTGTAACTAAACACTGAAATCTCCACAAATAATCAAGACTCAATTGAAATAAACGTAATTTACATACTTATGTATTCTAAGACACAAACTGACATAAATTAACTATCCTACGACTGTGATAGACAGAAAAATAAGCTCAGGATGGCTTCCATCGAGCATTCCCACTTTGGGATCCTGATTACCTGTAATACATGCCATTGTCCATACAGAAAGACAACAACAGCCCACTTGAGGTAAGCCAAAGCCCAATATGAAACTATCAAGTAATTACAACACGTATCTATAAAATATGATAGATGATGCAATGCAATGTAATGCAGTGCATGTAAGGTACAATGAATCGAATCTCAAGATACCAAATATCGGAGTCCAAAGAAAGGTATCATCAATCAATATCAAGCTCGAGCAGATGGTGGCGACACACACACATTGTGCTCGGAGAATCATCATGTGTTGTGCCTATCATCCCCGTGTCTAGGTCTGACGACAACGCGTGTGACTACAGTTACTACCTAGACTGTCTGCCATCGACGTGCCCTGCGTCCCCATGACACTGTAGATCTCATCAATCAAAATGGTATCAAAGGATTGATAAGATCAATATGAAATGTCCAACGTATATGTCATATATCGATGTATATTTATCAAAATGATGTGTGTTAACAAAATATTTATTTTCATACATCGATATGCCAATTATGAATGCTACGAATGCTCATAGTTCAATTAAAATCACATAGCCAAGTAATTTCATGTAATTCACATAAGTTCAGCAAATCATGTATCAAATAATACAGATACCTCTCGTATGTGACCGATCGCAACATACCTATTTCTTGTTGTCTTTTAGTTGATTTACAGCCAATACGATGCACAATCACTCTAAACAAGTCAATAATTCACCTTTCAATATTTATTGTTGTCACTAAATTGATAACAAATTATATGCAGAGATTTTGTTGCTTATTGGCTTAATTTTCAAATTTCTCTCATTTGCTAGAATTTAATAGAAAGAATTTAATAGAGATATTTAGCTTCAGACTTGTACCGATTTAACAAAACATTCCCAATTGTCTTGTACTATCGACAATATTTTAACTTCCAAACGAATTCATTGCAAGAACTTTGAACCTCATTCTTTCTCATGAAATTTTCAAAATACAATTTACTTAGCCTTATGTGACTCACTAAGAAATTCCATCTTCAAATTTTATTAGCCCATTTGAAACTCTTATTTCATTTACTTTTGATCGATGATCCCAATAATTGAATCTCAATCAAACAAATATCTCAAAAAGAGAATGAATTCACACTATAATCCCATAAATCCATTCAAAACATGATATTTCGTTCTCAGATTTCAAATCATGAAATAAAATCTAAATCTCTTCAAAGCCATCATTAATACTATTCTAAGGAATTCATATACATTTCGAAGAAAATATACAATCGGTTCAAAGATATACACGAGTTATTGCCGTGATTCATTTAAATAAATCGATTTCCAGCCTTTATGTTCTCTACTCTACTATGTGTATACTAATTCATTTAAAAATCATTTACTACTCAAAACATTGTTAAACAAACATACAAGGCAAGAAATAAAGTCTGGTACCTTGCAACTGGTCAAACAGATCGTCAATCCTTGGAAGAGGATACTTGTTCTTTACCGTAGCCTTATTCAGTTGCCGGTAATCGATGCACAACCGCATCGAGCCATCCTTCTTCTTTACAAAAAGAACTGGTGCGCCCCAAGGCGATACGCTAGGGCGTATATATCCTTTATCAAGGAGTTCCTGCAACTGCTCCTTCAGTTCTCTTAATTCTGTCGGTGCCATTCGGTAAGGGGCACGAGAAATAGCGGATGTCCCCGGTAATAACTCAATCCCAAACTCGACTTCCCTAGTCGGTGGGAATCCTGGAATCTCCTCCGGGAACACATCAGCAAATTCCGCTACTACTGGTATGTCCTCAACTTTTAACTCCTTGCTTTTTCCCAACAGATCCACGGCATAAATGAGATAGCCCATATGTCCACGTTCCAATAGTTGGGACATTTTGATTGCCGAGATCAACGGAATCTTCGCACGAGAACCGTTGCCATAGAAAATCCACTGAACTCCCAAATGAGATCTGAACCGTACTGTCCTCTGTCGGCAATCCACTACTGCCTGATATCTGTTCAGAATGTCGATGCCCACAATGCAGTCGAAATCTGACATGCTCAGAACAATCAAATCTGCCTTCACCTCATTGCCCTCAAAATAAATGAGGCAGTCCATTAGAAACTGATCCGCAACAACTTTCTTTCCGGTGGGTGTCGAGACCAAGAGAGACGTGGGTAACGGAGACGTGCACATATGATGTCTCGCCACAAAGTCCGCAGACACAAAGGAGTGTGAAGCACCTGTGTCTATCAAAATAAAGGCGGAATATGTAAATAATAGGCACGTACCAGCTATAACCTCCTCTGGAGCTGCATCGGCCTGCTCCCTGGTCAATGCATAGACCTGTCCCTGGGGTGGCCCCATCACCTGTCCTCCCCCCTGACGAGGTACCATCGGTGGCCTCTGCTGTACTGTCCCGGTAGAAAACCTCCCTCTGCCTCCTCTCAGATCTACCTGACCATCACCATTCTGACAAAATCGGGATATGTGGCCCATCTGGCCACATTTATAACAAGCAGTACAGTCTCGCATGTGATGCGGTCCTCCACAAAAATGGCACTTCACCACTCCACTCCTATTCACTTGAGTCTGCCCTCTGTTGTTAGGCGCACCGCCCCTCCTGTTATCCATTCTTCTCCCACCAAACCGAGAAGATGAAAAAGAAGTCCCACGAGATTTAAATGATTCTCCTCGAGGCCTCAAATTATTAGACATTGGCCTCGGCGGTGGGACTTGTGGGGGTGTAACGTCCGGGTAGGCGCCGACCCCGATCTCTGCTAGCTCCGCTCTGGTGAGGGCATCATCAAAAGAAGTGGGTTTGTTGGAAATAACCCGATCAAAAAGTTCCGGTCGTAGTCCCTTCATGAAATTCCTCATTTTGGCATGCCCATTGGTGGCAATATGTGGAACATATCTCAGTAACGAAGAGTACTGCGTGGCATAGTCGGACACTGTCATGCTTCCTTGTTTCAAACTTGCAAACTCATCCTCCTTCGTCTGTCTTGCTGCTGCCGAGAAGTACCGGTTCAGAAACCGGGTTCTGAAAAGCGTCCAATCAATCACTGCACCTTGTGCTCTCTGTTCCATTACAGTGCTCCTCCACCACATTAAAGGTTTCTTTGCTAACTGGAACTCCGCTAGCCTCAGCCAAGCTGTAACAGCACAAGGAGCCGATACAAAAATCTGTTCAAGCCTTTCCAGCCACTCCTCAGCCTCCTCTCCGGACTCTGTTCCCTCAAACCGAGGTGGGTGATACGATAGAAACTGACTCACCAGGTAGCAATAACTGAGCCACTGGTTCCATGCTTACAGCCGGTGGAGGTAGATGGTTTGCCTGTCCAATACTTGCGTTTACGCTACCCACATCGCCCACCTCTTCATTGAGATTCATAGCCGTCATGCTGTAACACAAGGGTTAAAACAACTCCAAACAAGAATATATGTTATGCCGTTAGATAACAGGAATGATAATAAGCATGTTAGTATAACAGGATATACATCAATATGCACTACATGCATAAACATGCTTTAAATGTAAGCACCTAGTCAATCATGCTAAGGCTACCCTTCACTCGTTCCCGGGTTCTCTAACCACTGCTCTGATACCACTAATGTAAGGACCCTAGTTCCTTAAGTGCGGACTAAAGGCGTAATTAAAAATTTCCATGCATAAACAGAGTATAAAGGTTGTGTCGATGCTCTGAGCTATTAAATTACAGTGCCAAAATAAAGATCCAAAATGGATTAATTACATTCTCAACTATGAATGTTAATCCTATAGTTTTACACTACTCCTAGAGTAGATACTATACAAAAGAATGTGCCTGCTACAAGAGCACTCCGCACTAGCTCACTGCACCAACTCGCCTTAGCCCGTCCGCCCCAAAAGTACCTACAGGAACAACCCCAAAACCATGAGCATGTATAAAATCATATACACAACGATATGACAGCAATTCAAATGCATAATTGTAAATGTGATTCACTTCCTGTAAGTAACACATTTAAAATGCTCCCTTGGGTTATCCCTGTACCAAATGATAATCAGTAGATTATATTACCCACAATGTATGTCATGACATGCATCCGATTCCCATATGTTCCGTGTTCAATTTCCGAGTCTTATTATATCAGTGGCATAATGCCCCTCGCGTTAACATGACAGCGGAAATACCCCTCGCTTAAGACAATACCAGCGGCACTAATATCCCTCGCTATAAATATGACAGCGGTCGTGTTCTTCGCTTCATATTAGCGGCAAATATTCTCTCATCGCTACGGTATGACAGCGGCAAGTATTCACATCGTTACGCCACTAGCAGCAAGTATTCTCCATTACTGGAATATAATTCCTGACTCACAATCACATGCAACAATGCATCCAATATACACATGCAACCAAAATGCATGACCAATCATGTATACAATCCATGATGTATAAACATTACCCCATATGTAACCACAATGCCTAATCAATTCCATGTGCACAACCATAGTGCAAAATCAATACAAAGCGTAATAAATACGTTTTACCGTCCGATGCTCGTACGTCTCACTACGTACCTTGGTTCCAAAAGTGGAGATATTGTGGAACTTTATCTCCTTTGTTGTGTGGCTACCTGGGATGGTTCTACACAATCACATGAATCCATATTAGAAACCCATAATTGAACCATTACCAAAAACATCAATATTTAGAACAAAATCCCAAAATTCACATTTATAAGCCTTCCGATCGATCGGCCCCAAGTCCCGATCGATCGCCAAGTGAAGGAAAACAGGCATCCAAGTACTGTCTCCGCCGATCGATCGGGCCATTTCACCGATCGATCGAAACATCACACCGATCGATCGGTAAAATCGCCGATCGATCGGTACGCTCAATATCCGCCTTGATCAGGCACTGTCTTGCTCGATCGATCGGACCAATTTTCCGATCGATCGAGAAGCCCTGTTTCAGCGAGAAACATCCAAGTATGAGCTTCCCACCACACCTATACTCAAGCATAACCAAGAACAACCACCATGCTCAACATAAACCCACAAAACAACCCTAAAATACAACTCCCAAACACAAACAAGATGTTGGACCAAGATCCACCCTAAAGTCCCCAAAAATAAGCTACAAACCCAACCAAAACTCAACAAAACTCTACCAAGGTGGAAGCTTACCACTTAAGCTCCAAGTTTCTAGCAAGAAAAGCACAAAAGACTCCTTTTTCCAAGTTTTCTCCTTTCCTTTAGATGTAGAAACGAAAATGGAAAGTTTTCTTGCAAGAGATAAGATGGAGGGATGGGGTTTTGGGGCAAAAGCTGATAAGGAGAGGGTGATGTGATGTAAAGGGGGCATGCAAGTGGTTCATGCCATGATATGGTTTTTAAATGTGTATCAAGACACAAGCATGATATAGAAAATACCTCAACATGATATTTTAAAAGCATTTCACCACAATGCATCAAAATCCCTATAAAAATTATGTTTTCCCAAATAAACACAACCCATATCATTTAAACCATTTTAACACCCAAGATTCCTCACATGTATAACATGCACCCCGAAATGCTCTACCGGGTCACTCCTACCATGTGACAAGCATTGTACCAAGATAATTAGTCCCAACATATAATCTAATTATCACCATAATATCGCATAAACATAATTAACGTCCAAAATGCAATTAATTATTTCGGGGATATCACAATGTGTCAAGTAGTTTCTCAAAGTTAGGCCAAAAACGGGAAAAAATATAAAATTGAGCGTACCATATTGAAAACAAGGAATTTTGTGTCCGTAAGTGGTGCCCATACGGCTTTAGTCATATTTTGTTTAGAACTGGCTCGAAAAGACGTTTTCGTGCATATGTCATAATAGCCAAAATCTTCTTGGATCAAAATTTATGTCCATTAGAAGTTTGGCCGACAAACAACACGATTAGATTCTGAAAACAGAACTGATTCAGTTATGCACCTCTTCTTGCACCGGCGCACTTGTCTCACGCGTGCACCGATGCATGTAAACCTGCAGATCAGGTGGTGGTGCACATGCACGTGCACTTCTTTGCACCGATGCACTTGTCCTATGCGTTCACCGATGCATGTAAACAACGTCCTATAAGCTAATGGTGAAAGTTTATAAATTTAACGATAGTGCACATTTATAAAACTTTGATTTTAATAAGTGCACGTTTGTATAGATTTTAAGCGGTGTCGTTTCTAAAGAAATCAATAGATATGATGCACGTTTATAAATTTAACATCGGTGCACGTGTATTAATTTAACATCGGTGCATGCTTGCATACATTTTGAGCGGTGTACTTGCATATTGAACTGGTGAACTTAATTTTTAACAAGGTGCATTTAAATGCAACAAATTGGTAAGTTCATCAAGGCGGTGAACTAACCGGCATACGTAATACCCGCATGCGCCTGTAGATTAAAGATGTTAAATTTTCATTATGTGCACATCTTGTTTCTAAATTTCCAAATTTCATTCAAACAATTTATCATAAATCTCATTTTTCAAGCCTCAAATAATTCTAAAATTTGCACCTCTTGAGTCCACCGGTGCACGCAACAAAAACGTCCACTGGTAGACTAAACAAGCTGGTGCTCGTATTTTGAAATAAGGTGGTGATTTTAAACAAGTTGGTGCACTTAATGCTAACAATTGCACATCTTTGAGTCCACCGGTGCAAGCAACCAAAACGTACACCAGTGGACTAAACAAGGGTGGTGCACGTAATTTGAAACAAGGTGGTGATTTTAAATAAGTTGATGCACTCAATTTTAACAATTGTACCTTTTGAGTACTGGTGCACGCAACCAAAACGTGCACCGATATACTCAACAAGTGTGGTGCACTGAATTCTAACAATTGCATCTCTTTGAGTCTACTGGTGCAAGTACAGTTTTATATAAACCTTTTGACAAACATATAATACGCAGCAGAATTGAAAAAACAATTCAATGCTAATTGAAAGGCATTAATCCCATCAAACCAGCAAAAAAAATTTGAAAAACACAGATGTAGTGGATATATATTTTGGAAACACAGATGCAAAGAAAACAACACGAAAAACAACGTTCAACACTTGTGTTCTATGCTAATTGAAACATAGAAATCCCATCAAACCAGTAAAAAACAACACAAAAACACAGAAACCTATTGCATTTACAAAAATAAAACGAGAACAATGATGCATGACATTCCGGAAGTGCACAATCGACGAGGCTTCACATATAAGGCCGTGTATCAATTTGGAAGTGGATCGGCCTTGTTCAGTGGTAAACCTAGGCATTACAACCCATTTAAAATCTGAATGTTCTCTTCCACGGCTTCACCAGCTCCGTGAACGTCAATTTCGTCGCTTTTCTCGAGCAATTTGAAATTCTTCTTCTTTTGGAAAAGATCTTCTGGCATTGAGCGTAGAGAGAGAAATTGGCAGATTCTGCTTGTAATTTGAAATTGTAAATTTAGGGGGAAGATGATGATGAAATCTACTTTTTTTTTTTATAAATAAAGTAAGGGTTTTATTGGGAGAAAAAAAGACTTGTTAGATAAATAAGGAAGAAAATAGACATATTTGAATAAAGTTTGTTGAACAATTGATTTATATGCAATGCTGATTTTTTACCAAATTTAGTTGGAAAATGTTTTTTCTACTAGTAGCTTTATGTAATTTCTTCTTAAGCTTTTTTTTTTTTAACTTTATTCAATTGAATTTTATGTGAATGGAAGTCAGGTTTCTCCTTTTGCATGTTTGTGCATGTCGGAGTACATTCATTTCTCCCATTACCAAATTTGAAAGAACTTAAAAAATTTGTGGTAGATTAACAACTTTCGGTGATTATTATCTAAATCTCTTTATCATTTTATGTGTTTTTCTTCTTCTCTTTGTTAATCACTAAAACAAAAATAAAGTATAAAATATGTTGGCACAGTTAGGACAAACAATGGATAAAACGGATCATCCTAAATAGTCAAAACGGGAATTCAATGAGTTATATGATCTTGATTAGTTTACCAAAATATTCCTATTGCTTGCTGCCCTAATGTTATACTCGATAATGCTTGCTAATGTGAATTGTGATTCACTAAGGCGAGAAATTAATTCTTTCCCTTGCTCATCCTTTGTTGAGAAGAATAAAAAATTGTTCTGCTATGAGTGCATCAAATGCAATAACATTATAACTTAAAAAAGGGAAATCACACTCGAACACGAGACCTATTATATTTTGAGAAATAGATGATGTTCACTAGACCACTGTCTTATTGTCTCAAATAGTTAGTAAGTTTTATAACTTGTTCTTGACCACTAAAGCCAAAAACAGTTCCTTCTTTTTATAAAAAATAGAAAATAATTTACAGTTATTTATGTGATAATAACTATACCTATAACTATATATTTTTTAAAAATTTCAAAAATTGCATGCAAAGTAAGATTCAACACATCATATATATATATAATGTACTTGTTTGCATCTTCATTCTATAGAAGTAATTGACCCCGCCAACATTATAAGATTCTCAAATGTTTGAAGTGTTAGTGATTTCTTAACGATCTAACCATTTTTGTTAGATCAAATGTGGAATAAAATGGATAAATATTATACCTCCAGCCATTGCCTTTTGCTCACAAGATATTCTAGTTTTGGCTCTTCTAAGCCTTCACAATCTCACTTTAGATGGTGTTTTATGGCTTAATTAGATTGTTGGCATAGGGACCCAAAACATGGTATTTATAGGCTCTAACCATCATAGAGATTCTCCATAAGTTATGACATGGGGGAGATTAATCAATGTGGAATTTATGGGCCACTAAATGAACTAGTAACATCTTTAATGAACTAGTAACATCCTATTCATATGTTACTAACATTCTCCCACTTGGTCCATATATTTCACCATTCACTACAGTAAGAAACAAAAATACATGAATCATGGCGATAGTTTCTCTTAATACGAGTATTATCTTCCATGTATCACAATGCATCATGTTTCTCAAATCCCAGTCCATATTTCTTAATGAATAAACCATATGTTTATTCAAGGTCCAAACATCAATGATATTTCTCAAAATAAATGTGTACACAAGTCAAAATATGAAAAAATATCACAAACAGAGTTTCACAAACATTCGTTCTTATAACGAAATTTACATAGAGGAACCAAGTCCCATTCTTTCTACATGATCCTTAAATTTTAGTGGTGGCATGCCTTTTGTCAAAGGATCAGCAATCATGAATTCGGTACTAACGTGTTCAATAACCACTGTTTTATCTTTAACACGTTCTCTTATGGCAAGATACTTGATGTCGATGTGCTTGCTTCGACTACCACTTTTATTATTCTTAGCCATAAAAACTGCAGCTGAATTATCACAATACATTTTCAAAGGCCTAGAGATCGAATCAACGACTCTAAGTCCAGAAATGAAACTCTTCATCCATACACCATGTGATGTAGCCTCAAAACAAGATACGAACTCAGCTTCCATAGTGGAAGTAGCAGTCAATGTCTGCTTTGCGCTTCTCCAAGATACAGCTCCACCAGCAAACATAAAAATGTATCCTGATGTTGATTTTCGTGAATCAACACAGCCAGCGAAGTCCGAATCAGAGTAGCCAATCACTTCCAGATTATCGGTCTGTCTATACATAAGCATGTAATCTTTGGTCCCCTTAAGGTACCTCATTACTTTCTTTGCAGCTCTCCAGTGGTCCATACCTGGATTACTCTGATATCTTCCTAACATCCCAACAACAAATGCAATGTCAGGTCTTGTGCAGACCTGAGCATACATTAGGCTTCCAACGGCAGAAGCATAAGGAATGTTCTTCATTTGTTCCCTCTCAAAATCATTTTTCGGGCACTGTTTCAAGTTGAAACTGTCACCCTTCACAATGGGCGCTATACTTGGTGAACAATCTTTCATCCGAAATCTCTCTAAAACTTTGTTGATATAGGTCTCTTGAGATAGACCCAGAATTCCTTGAATTCTGTCCCTATGTATCTTAATGCCTATGACATAAGAAGCATCACCCATATCTTTCATATCAAAGTTGTTAGAGAGAAATTGTTTCACCTCGTGTAGTAAACCCTTATCATTGGTTGCAAGTAAAATGTCGTCCACATACAGAATAAGGAAACAAATCTTACTCCCACTGACCTTTTGGTATATACATTGATCCATAATGTTCTCTACAAATCCAAATGAAGAGATTACATCATGAAATTTCAAATACCACTGACGGGAAGCTTGTTTCAATCCATATAAAGATTTCTTGAGCTTGCACACCAATTGCTCACCACCACTAGAGGAAAATCCTTCTGGTTGTTTCATGTAAACCTCTTCCTCTAGATCTCCATTTAGAAAGGCTGTTTTCACATCCATTTGTTGCAACTCCAAATCGAAATGTGCAACTAATGCCATGATGATATGAAGTGAATCTTTCTTTGATACAGGAGAGAAGGTCTCCTTGTAGTCGATTCCTTCCTTTTGAGTAAATCCTTTAGCGACAAGTCTTGCTTTATATCTTTCAATGTTGCCTTTTGAGTCTTTCTTTGTTTTATAGACCCATTTACATCCTATGGCTTTTACACCATCAGGCAACTCAACAAGATCCCAGACTCCATTAGATGCCATAGAATTCAACTCATCTTTCATGGCATCATACCATAAACTTGATTCTTTACAACTCATGGCTTGTGAAAACGTTTCAGGATCATTTTCGGCTCCAATATTATAATCCGCTTCTTGTAAATACACAACATAATCACTAGGTATTGCTGATTTCCTTACTCTAGCAGATCTCCTTAATGTTGTATCAACATTTTCCTCAGGATCATGTTGTTCAACTGGATGTTCAATAATTTCTGGCAATTCTTGAACATCTTGATCTATTGGAATATTATCAGCGGCTTGTGGAACTTCAGTGATTGGTTGTCCAACACCCGTTTGAACTTGAGGAGTGTTGCGAATGATAATCAATCTATCACTTGGAGTGGAAGTTTGAGCGTCAATAAGATTTCTTTCAGAAACAATGTCCTGAAATCGATCGCTCCCACTGATCAAGTCATTCTCAAGAAACTTCGCATTTCTTGATTCCACAATCCTAGTGCTATGAGATGGACAATAGAATCTATAACCCTTTGACCTTTCGGCATATCCAATAAAATATCCACTAATGGTCCTTGGGTCTAGTTTCTTCTCTTGTGGATTATAAACTCTTACTTCAAACGGGCATCCCCAAACACGTATATGTTGCAAACTTGGTTTCCAACCTTTGAATAATTCAAATGGTGTCTTTGGGACAGCCTTAGTTGGAACTTGGTTTAATATATACACTGCCGTTTTAAGAGCATCAGTCCACAAGGATTCAGGAAGCTTGGAGTTACTTCGCATACTCCTCACCATGTCCATTAAAGTTCGATTTCTTCTTTCTGCTACACCATTTTGGTCCGGAGAACCAGGCATAGTGTATTGAGCAACTATCCCATGCTCTTGAAGAAACTTCGCAAATGGACCAGGTGCTTGTCCATCCTCAGTGTATCTACCATAATATTCTCCACCTCTATCTGTTCTCACGATCTTAATTTGCTTCACATTGTTTCTCTACTTCGGCCTTAAAAACTTTAAAGGCGTCTAGTGCTTCGTTCTTGTTATGAAGCAAGTAGATATACATATATCGTGAATAATCATCAATGAAAGAGATGAAATATCTCGGACCATGCGAGTCCGTTACTGGACTACAAATATCTGAATGTATGATCTCTAATATGTCTGTACTCCTCTTAGCACCTTTCTTGGACTTGTTGGTCTGCTTTCCTTTAATGCAGTCCACACAAGTACTGAAATCAGTAAAATCCAAAGTACTAAGTACTCCATCATTCACTAATCTCTTAATCCTATCTATGGAGATATGACCCAATCTTCGGTGCCACAAAATAGAGGAATCCTCATTCATAATACATCGTTTTATACCAGTGTAAACATGCATAGTATCATAAGTAGCATTATTTTGTAAATCAATAGAGAAAAGCCCATCAGATAATGTACCATTCCCAACAAGATCAGATTTATAATATAAATTGAAAGATATTTCTGAAAACTTAAAGGAATAACCAAACGGTACAAGTCTTGAAACTGAAATTAAATTCCTAGAAAAACTAGGAATATAAAATGTCTTTTCTAAATTCAAAATAAAACCACTGTTTAGAACTAGACTGCATGTTCCAACAGCTTCCACATGTGAGCGCATCTTATTTCCTGAATAAATGCATTGCTCACTTTCCACTGGTTTCCTTAGGTTTCGCATACCCTGCAAGGTATTCGAAATATGGATTGTAGAACCAGAATCAATCCACCATGTGTTATAAATAACATCAACCATATTAGATTCATAACAGACAAATGAGATTGGTTTACCTTTTGTCTCAAGCCATTTCTTGAATTTGGTGCAATCTTTCTTCATGTGTCCCTTCTTTTTACAGAAGAAACACTTAGATTCCTTTTTGATTCCACCTTGGGGCGGTATTTTACCTTTCCCTTTCCATTTGGCTTGGTTTATGTCCTTTCTTTCCGTTGCCAAAAACACACTTTCACTCTTTTCCATGGTCAATCTTCCCTCCTCTTGAACACACATGGTCATAAGTTCATTAATTGACCATTTATCCTTATGTGTGTTGTAGGATATCTTAAAGGGTCCATATTGACTTGGAAGAGTGTTCAAAATATAATGCACAAGGAAAGATTCAGACATCTCAACCTCAAGAGTCTTTAGTTGAGCCGCAATGTCCCTCATTTGCATGATATGCTCACGCACACCTTTCACAGTAGTGATCCTCATGGATGAAAATTTCACAATTAGGGTGCTGGCTAGTGCTTTATCTGAAGTCTCAAACTGTTCATCTATAGCCTTCAGTAGAGCCTTGACATTTTTATGTTCTTCGACGGAACCTCGAATACTAGCAGAGATTTTAGTCTTTATGAACATTACGCAGAGACGATTAGATCGCTCCCATTTTTCATAAAGATCAACCTCATCAGGAATGCTGATTTCATTAATCGGAGGTGGTTCGTCTTTCCTTATGGCATAATCAATGTCCATCCACCCTAAATGAAGAAGAATTCTCTCCTTCCAAACTTTATAGTTATCACCCTTTAGTTCGGGAATATCACACTTAACATCAGATAAATTCACAGATTGCATAACTGCATAAAAATCATCGTACATGCTTAGAATCCAAAATTTGAGACTAATTAACATAATTCATATTTTACCAATGTAAAATCATGCTTAAAAATATATGAATCTAGTGACGTAAAACTTGCCTGTGGGCTAAGGTCTTACTCAATTAGATTCATAATAACTATATGATAAAACTATCAAATTATGTTCATTTTCCTAATTCCTGTGGGTAAATAGAAAATATAATTTGATATTATATCCTAATTAATCATACAAATATAATAAAAATTCCTGTGGGAAAATCTATTATATTAAATATGACAAATTACAAGTAATGTTATAATGTGATCCCAAAACACTTAATATATAATTTTGCATAATTAAAGATGATGTGGCTATTCTTTAATTAATTAAAATTATATAGATCACACAACATTTAATTCACAAAAAAAAAAAAATGTGTTCATATAAATTGCACAAAACCATAAGCAATATGAACATCAAATTTAATGTACTAAATTATTTAACTCAATATTGCATGTATAATTAAACAATAAAAAATATACATACAAAAATAATAATAATTTAGTACTTAAAATTAAACCACATTATATATATATATATACGTAAACATATATACACATACTATATAAAGGAAACCAAATTATAACATGCTAATTAATGTTATAAAATTCTAACTGCATGTTTCATGATAATTAACACACTTAATGTCATAAAACGTATTAAAGAAGCCAATTGTAAGACATGAAACACATTTCAGAAAATAATTGTTTTTTTTTTTTTTAAATATGTAACTTGTCGTGTATGTTTGTAAGCATTTCTCAATATTTATCATTAAAAATGATAATTAAAGCTAAAAGTACAAAACTCGATGAAATAAAATTTAAAGTCACGACAGGAAGCAAATCGTAGCAAGGCAGAGGAAAAAACCATGCTCTGATACCAACTGTTAGTGATTTCTTAACGATCTAACCATTTTTGTTAGATCAAATGTGGAATAAAATGGATAAATATTATACCTCCAGCCATTGCCTTTTGCTCACAAGATATTCTAGTTTTGGCTCTTCTAAGCCTTCACAATCTCACTTTAGATGGTGTTTTATGGCTTAATTAGACTGTTGGCATAGGGACCCAAAACATGGTATTTATAGGCTCTAACCATCATAGAGATTCTCCATAAGTTATGACATGGGGGAGATTAATCAATGTGGAATTTATGGGCCACTAAATGAACTAGTAACATCTTTAATGAACTAGTAACATCCTATTCATATGTTACTAACATGAAGACACCAAACATTGACATATTTAATATTTTATGACTTGATAATATTGCATGAATCTTATGTTTTGGGAAAAATTAAATATTTTTCAATGTGCATATATTAAGAGAGATTTTTTAATATATTTACTGTCAAGAGTTTTTTTTTAATTTAAACTAAAAATGCAAACCAAAAGGCAGTGCCGGGAATCAACCAAGAATATTTTTTTTTAACATGTTTAATCATATTTTAAACATTTTAGCTCTTATGGGTGAGTAGCAATTCACAAATGTAGACTTTAAAAAGTAAATGAGTTTTCAATTTTTATAAAAAAATGATTTTCCTCCACAAAAAAATAACATATATACTAGCGGCTGAGCATGCACACACTGTGTAGAAAAATTAGCAATAAATCCGATGTATAGAGATGTTGGAAAAGAAACGTGGGTGGTAAGTCGAAGAAGATGGACGATTTTTTAATAATATTTTGAGCAATATATTCTCTTTTCTTATATGGATATGATGATATCTCTATATGGGCAATAATGTTTCTCTCGGGAAAAAAAAAGTATGACTTGCAACTTATACTACGTCATTGTGACCTTCAATTATGTTTCTTCTCTTTCTGTGTTTCATATACAATATCTAATTCCATGGATAAAAATTTTGATGCAGACAAAGTTGTTATTTTGGCAAAACGACGACTAGCCACCTATATGCCATATCTGTTTCATATTATAAAAATTGTACTACAATAGTTGTCTACGTAAATAATTACGTTCCAATTTGGTTTGTGTTCGGGGTAAGAACATGTTCGAATATTTTCATACCGAAATCGAGCTTTGATATTTTATTAATATAATATAATTATATATCAAATAAATATATTTCGAACCTTTCGGATATTTATTTTCGAACAATAGTTTGAATAGCTCACGTACATATTCGAATACTTTCGTACCGAAATCGAGCTTTGATTCAAGCCGAATTCGAGCCAAAAATTTAAAAATATTCGAACTTCAAATCGAACTCGAGCTCGAATATAACTATTTAGAGCCGAATTCGAACCTTAAAATTATCTACATATTCGACCCGATTTGGTTCGTTTACCCATAGTTCAAAGTCCTTGCAACCGCAACCGCGACCGATGAGGTGGTTAAACTCAAAAACTACCGCCGTTTTTTTTTTAAAAAATAAATAATTTTTGAGATCCAAATATCATTAAACGAATTTATATCTTTTTTTCCCTCGGTATTTTGAGCTAAACGCGTGTATATTCTCATCTTACATGCCAAGTTCTGCAATACAAATTCAGACAATACATCCTAGAATCAGCTTTTGACTTGGGAATTTGTTGATAAAACTTGCTGTTGTCCTTTAGGAGGGAGCTTAGCCGCAATGGCCCTTAATTCATTAACAATCTGGGTGAAATTTGGCCTCTCTGATGGTTCAGCTGACCAGGACCTCTCCATTAGATCTCTCCAATCTGGATCACATGGTTCAGGCACAGGGGGACGCAATGTGTTGCTCACAATACCACCTATTATATCATTAACCAATATATATAAGCAACCCAATTTGTTCTCTAGAAAAGGGGGTAGCATTAGAAATATACGGACGTCATACCGATGATGGCTCCATAGTGCAAATCTGCATATGGTTCTTCTCCGGTGAGAAGTTCCCACATCACAATTCCGAATGAAAACACATCAACCTGAAAATGAGACCATAAGAACAAAATCTAACTTGAGAAACATCGATGATCATAGTGTTTTCATATTATCTAAACTGAAAATATAACGATATTTACGATTATTTATTTAGAAATGCCGTTTTCGCGATGCCCTTTTACCCTTTCTTTTCTGTAATATATTCAAATATTTTATATGGAAACATTCGGCCTTTAAATCAGATTACAGATTCGGTTGCTAGTTGGAGATGAGTACAGAGCAAATGATGTTTAGAGTTAAAAAGAATCAAAGAGAAACCTTCTCAGAAACAAGGCTACTGCCGCCATTAAGAAGCTCCGGTGCCATCCATGGAAGTGTTCCCCTCACACCCCCTGAAATTAGTGTCTGACATTTCACCTTGGACAGCCCCAGGTCACCAACCTACAAGTGATCGAGACAAATGAGGACTAAACACAGACAACATGTCGGGAATCGACATAATTTCTCCAAACCATAAAGGGTGTGCATGGACGATGATTATTAAAGGTTGTTTCAGAAAAAAATTTGAACGCACAAAATCTAGCTAGGAGAAGCTCAACTTAGATCTGCAAACTGTCTGCTAATACCTACGACCTCAATATTATATCAAGGTAATTTCAGGGTATGGAACATGAACTTAAACTACTTTAAACCGGCTTCTCATAACTCATATTATCCAGGCGCATAGTTCCTTTTGTAGAACATCAATAAATTTGTACAACTCCCACTTTCATTTTTATCAATACTATCTTATAATGCCTAAACACCATAAAAAAACAATTTGGTCCGTCAAGATTATTACACCAAAGCATAATGACATTTATAACCCCTCACAAATAACTTGGCTTTGTATATTAGAACTGGACAAAAAAATGAAAGGCCAAGTACTAATATACAAAGCCAAGTTATTTGTGAGGGGTTATAAATGTCATTTATGCTTTGGTGTAATCTTGACGGACCAAATTGTTTTTCTAGGGTGTTTAGGCATTTCCCTCTACCATTACATCACGTACAAGTAAGATTTTTGAGCCTAACAAAAAAAAAAAAGTAAAAATACAACTAAACTAAAACTACATCAAGTAGTCATGTCTAAACAAACCAAGTAGCTTAACTAGCGAGTTTTGAACTACGTACACACAAGATCAGAATCTTCCAAAATGAAAATTTCATGTTTCATGCATGTTGCGTTGTTTTTTATGGTGCACAGCAGAAATTGAATATCAGTGCAAAAATTTCCATTCCGTCTTGCTAATTCCTCTCACGGGGAAAAATAACTTTTCCTAGGTCTACCCCTTCTGGTCTGAAATTATGTTCAATGCAAGTCTATATCTATGTCAAGAAGCTGGACATAGAATAACAATACCATTTAGCCAAGCTAACTGCAATACAAGACCGGCACTGGTTTGGAGGCTCGATAAGCTAATAGAAAGGCTAACATGTCACTCAACATGCAAAGATGTCCAGAATAATAGTGAAACCATCTAGCGCAGTGCCATTAATTTTCTAATCAATGTGATTGTAGCAGAGATTCTACCACAGAAATTGATGGCACTCAACAAATTATCACAGCTATGATTCTTGCAATTTTTTTGGAAGGCAATGCTACATCGTCATCATTTGTTCAGTGGCCATCAATCCAAAGCTAGCATTTGAAAGCACATCAACACAATATGACAGCATCCATAACCCAAGATTCAATCAGAACTTGCAGCTATCTACTAAGTTCCTATTTGATTTCCCTTTACAAGTGTTCGAGCATTTTGCCAAACATCATAACAAGCTAATGGTGGCCTTGCATGGATGTATAAAGCTCCAGTTAAATTTGACATGCACATTAATGCACACGTAAAAATGAGCATACACAGCATCAAACCATCAAGCATTCTTCACATTAATATTCATGACATAAAGATCACACTGTTAAAATTGAGACGTGGCAGAACAATAACTTTTCAACACATGTAAACAACTAATTAGACAAGATAGATTCAACTTTCAGATACATACCTTGCATATTGGGCGATGTGGATCCCGAAGATTAACCAACAAATTGTCACTTTTCAAGTCAAAATGTACGATATTCTTTCCATGCAAGTATTCCATCCCAAAAGCCACATCCATGGCAATCAAAAGACGCTTGCGTTTATCAGGAATTCTGGCACAAGAAGGGTCGTGTCTTAGTTTTTTGAACACACCCATAGTTGGAACATTTGGTTGTGTGTGGGTGTGTGAGTGTTTTGCAGATAACAACATATGTGCATATACACCTTAATATCAAGATTTGAGAGCGCAATAAATTGATTAAAAAATACAGAAGTTTCAGAATACACATGGATACCAAGTCAAGTGGGTCAATTGAAAAGAAAGGACACATGGTACAGGTCCAAATGTAGTAATTAAGTACTACATTGTAATTCGATGGATTATTACCTATCACTCTTCTGCAAGGCATTCCTCAATGAACCATTCACCATGTACTCTGTAACAGTCGCAACTGTACCATCAGGACCATCAAGCACAACCCCGTAAAAAGCAACCACATTTGGATGGTGCAAGTCAGCCAGATTGATTGCCTCATTCCAGAAATCATCTCTCTGATTGTTTTTACGAACAACAGCCATAAATCAGAGAATGAAAATGGAAAAAATTGGGCAACAATTGGATTTTTGAGATAATCAATACGATGATGTACACGATCACTGACCATGCGTTCTTGTTCTGAAGGCTTCCCAGCAAAACATCTATCATTGATGCGTTTGATTGCAACATCGGTGCCTCTCCACTTTCCATGGTAAACAGTACCAAAGGTACCAGAACCCAATTCTCTTAGCTCTTCCAGGTCACTATTTTTGATAATCTGGCATCAAAAAGGGAAGGAAAGAAAAAGAAAACAAAGATGAAAATTACTGATAGACAAAAGGATGAAACGGCAAAATTTGATTCCTACGCTGTTAGGGATCACGAAAGGATATTATTTTAAGGTGGAAGGACACCTGCAATCGACCCATGCCATCAGATGTAGGAAACCCAAAGTTCATCTTTTCTGGCAATTTGGCCTTGATTTCCTGAATGATAAAATTGTTTAACAGGTAATTCTAGTACCACTTAACTTCATAAACAAATAGCGAAGATACCTCACATATTCAGGTGCTCATACCAGAAAGAGAAAAAGTAACCACAAACCTCAAATTTATCCCTGTGCTGTGTTTCTATATGTGGTGGTTGAACTTCACCATTTTGCTGGGTCGTAGGTGAAGAATCACTCCAAGCATATGCTGATAGGTCCTGATTCGAAGGAATGGGTGAGTGAAGAACAGAAGCAACTACACCCTCAGCGACAGCTTGAAGTTCTTGTTTTATCAGTTCATCTGATTCAACTTCATGCAAGATAAGATAAGCTCCGGGGTAACCACACAAGGAATCCATATAAACCAAAATGAGACAGGAAAATAGTTTGTCACCTTTATTGGACAATATATGCTCTAGATTGAAATCTTGATTCAAATTTCCTCTGGGTGGGTAAGCTGCATTTGCCACTGGAGTCTCTGTCACTGGATTCAAGTAATTACCAGGCCCTGCATTCTCCCTAATAATTTTATTAGGCTTGGGCGGAGGTAAATGAGAATCAAGCCGTAAGTTCCAAGGGTCTTGGTTGCTAAATAATGACGCTGAGTTGTCTGGGATATCTCCAACCCTAGAAGATGGACACATTGATGATGTGCTTTTTCCCTCAACTGCAACAGTTTCTTTATCACCAGGTATTCTTGATGGGGGCCATGAAGCGCTGTCCCTCTGTTGTGCCTCCAGTATGTCTCTCTCTCTAGACTCCGCATCGGATTTGACCTGTTCATTATCAAATAAAATTTCGGAAGGGCGAATATGGAGATTTTCCAATCGCCCATCAATTTGTCTCAGATGGCTAAACGCCAACGAAGGAGAATCATCTCTAGGATTTCCACCAGAAAGTATACTAGCGTATTGATCTGGGGATGCTCCAAAGGCATCATCTGAAGTCTGTAAAGGCATGCATCCAACGGGAACAAATCCATTATTTAAAGGCATGCATCCAACCGGAACTAAATCATTATTTAAAGGCATGCTAATGGTTGTTCCCTGTATAACCTGAAATTGAGGCTGGACAGCATTAGCCTGCACATATTGAGGGGTACTAGTCACAAGCATACCAAATGGAGATTGTACCGCATTTGTTGTCATCATGCCAAGGGGAAATGCCACCTTAGAATGTTCAGGATTTTCTGGCTTCTGATGTATAGTTTTCTCATCTATATTCTGCTCCTCGGACTTTCGCAAAACCCCACTTCCCTCTGTCTGAACATATCCACTTTCACGATCCTCATTACCTTCAACTCTTGGCAACCCTCCAGCAGCTACTTGTTCTGTGAACCCTTCTGCCACATGTCCATTTACAGCAGGCCTAATTATGGCACGTCCACAGTCATCCAAGTGCAGACTACGATAGACTGATCTTGAGTCAGCCAAGGTGCTGGCCGGGGAATCTTTGTGCTCCTGAGCTACTGTATCTGAATGAGCATGTGGCAAAGCTTTTTGACACATATAACAGTCTTCAAATCTAGGAATTCCGTCAGAAGCTAAAACTGGCTGAGGCAAGCCACCCTCTGAAAAGGCTTTTTGCTCAGGATGTGAAATTTGATGCCAATTATATACTGACGGAGCCTGAGCATGATGTGCACTATATCCTTGATCAGGTGGAAGTTGGACAACCCTATGAGCCACAGCATGTTCTGAAGGATAATGTTCTACCCGAACTTGTCGTGGCTGAATCAGGGAAGGAACAGCACTAGGATTCATGATGGACGGGTTCATTGTCATATGTATAGGAGGAAACTGTTGAGGTAAAGCTACAGTAGGGATGGGCTGTTGGGTATATACAGGTCTTGCTTGCAAAATCTGTGAAGGGAACCCCATTTGAGTAGGAAGTTGCACATAGCTAGCAGGGTTTAAAGTTTCCCGACGAGAATCAACATAACTCTGCATGTAAGGAGCAGCTGGGAAAGCCATTCCCTGTAATGAATGGGGGACAGTAAGAGGCACAGGTCTTTCTACCTCTTGTTCAGTGGCAGTACCTAAAGCAGCCATGGGGTAGGTCATAGTCATCGGAATGCTAGATGAAGCTGCAGAAGAATCAACATGTGGTGCAGGATTAGGATCTGCACACATCATTCTTGAACTTGTCTCAAACGCTACACCAGGATTTCCTATGGGATATAATCCACAGTTGAAAGGCAGCCCAGGAGCCTCTCCCTGAGCAGGGCTAGAGCAATCAGCACCCTCAGTAACACTCAAATCAGAGTTCTGAGCAGAAGCAGCACTCTCGATGCTCTCCTTCCTAGCAATTTTACCCGCAACACTAAGTCCATCCATAATCCCATTCACTGCATCCACATATTTCTGTCCCCCATCCTGAAGATCCCCTGTATGTATGGAAACCGGACTCTCAAGCTCAGAAGGTGAAAATAGAAAGATTCTCAACTTAGACGACCCATCGGAAGACCTCTCAATCAACTTTTCATATTCATCCATCATGTTCTCAAGATCATCAGGACCAGAAACAGAAACTAGGGCATCAAGTTCCTCGTCTGGCAACTCGTACTTAATCACCACATTCTGCCCACAAATGTCCATCATCTTCTTAACAAATTCACCAAATCTTATGCCTCTCCTAACACTAATTATCCTAGTTTGTCCACCAGCATATCTCAATGTCCGGTCACTCGGTCGAGGTAATATTTTCCCACCAAAACTGCATAAAAACTTAACCTTCCGCCCCGAGACAGAATCATCACCACCCTCATCACTGGCATGATCAGAAGCACTGCCCATGCTCCGCGTTCCCACGTGAGGGGCACAACTGTACCCTATTGTTGAATTAACCGTGGGACCCACAACAACTGGTCGAGGAGACGGAGACGGAGACGGAGACGGCGACGGCGACGGCGACGGCATGATATTCTGGACCCACCTAGCTACTCCAGGAACCGCATTGTTAAAACCTAGATTTATAAACCCAGCTTCTGGAACTGTTGCCGGATAATAAACAGCAGGTACGGAACCGGGGCTACCCCCTAAATCGGTAGATGGGTTTGAGTAAAACCCCTCTATGGGCTTCCCCGATGAGGTCACAGCCGGCGCGATTCGCGGGTCCTCAGGCACAGTTTTCACCGTAATTACCGGCCGCAAAGATTTAGGTTTCGAGTTTTGATCGAAAGCCATAATGTAATCTATGTACTATTGGATTTCCTAGCAAACCCAGCTAAAAAAAATGAATATACAAAATCTACAAAGCAATATCAAACTTGGGCTCCTATCCGTAGAGTCTATGTATCACCCATTAAGCTGAAACAAAAAGGAAAAAAAAAAACACAATAAGAGACAACCACTAACAAACCCAAATAGACTGAAAACAAAATCAATACAAAAAGTACCCACCGAGAGCTACTGATTCAAAACAGGGAAAAACACATCGAAGCACCAGATTTCCGTAGGGATGCCGAAGTGAGGAGGATGCAGTCTTGGATTACGGTGAACTTCTTACTCACCAGTTTCCTTTCGTATAATTGAATGTGATGTATAAATAGTACACAGTTTTATTTCCCTGAAAAAAACAATAATCCGTTGAAGGGGGATCGATGGAAGAGAACCTCGGGAGGTTGCCGCTCTCTGCCTAGATTTGTGTGAGCAGAAGAAGGAAATAATTTTTTTTAAAAAACATATTATTATTTATTTATATCTTTTTCTTAGGTATTAAGTCTTAATTTTTTATATATTTTTAAAAATCTATGTGTGCGGTGAGAGTTAAGGTTAGGGCCACGTGGAGAGGTGCATTTGCAAGTCTAGAAGAATTTTGGTACGATTTGCCCTTTATGGACAAAGTGGGACCCATCAACATAAACAAATGATATTTGGTTAGACGTGGTTGGGAAAAATAACATTGGAACTTATTAGAAATTCAATTAAATATATTTTCCCTTTTTCTTTAAATATTTTTTACATTGTTTTTAAATTTAAGTTTGGTCTATATTCTCAAATCGACATGTCAAAAAATTTAAAGTTTCAAACTTTGATTTAAAAAGATATATCGTATGGCTTTTGGGTCAGGTCAATCGGGCAAATATTTTTGGCTAAAACATTTTACGGTGTGTTTGGTTGAATAACAATTGAGATATAGAATTGGATTTAGAATAAGCGTTTAGTAAAATTCAAAAATAAATCTTGTTTGATAAAAAAACTTAAATCCTTTTTTTTAAAAAAAATAAAATGTATGTAAATGTCATATATTTTTTATGAAGATAAAGAAGAAAAAAATATTTTTAAACAGTGTTTTATTAAATAGTTTTTTTTAAGAAAATGAAAAAAAACGAAGTTCATCAAAAGGGAAATTTTTGGAAAAAAAAAGTTAAATACATTAGGCTTTTAATATTTAAAAATTATGGAGGTTTTTAAGTGGAATGAATAACTTATAGGATTTTTAAATATAAAAGTTTTAAATTAAATATAAATAAACTTTCTCAAAATAGATAAGAAAATGATGTTTTATTAAATTTAAAAAAGTTTCTGTATAATTCAAATCACTTGAAATCCTTTCAATTATGTAGGGATTTAGTTAATTAATCAAATCCCATCAAAAATCAATCCCATTTTTCCAAATAACTTTTAATTCCAAATTCTCCAAAAACCCTGCAACCAAACACACTACTTGGGTGGAGCTAAATTTGCTTAAAACTCAGTAAGATATAATATTTTGAAATCATAAACTTGAAGTTCAAATAATGTAAATATATATAAATAAAGGTAACATGATGAAATTGAAATATTGCAATAATATAATTTATTTAAAAAGATATGTTGACTTGGCCACACTTGAAAGTGAAACACAATAGCTTGGTGCCTTGCCATGTGGCCTTCTCAAATCAAAATACAATATGTGTTCGCACTTGGTTGATACTTACAAGACAGATCACCCAAATTAATGAGGTCAAAATTGGAAGCATGTATGAATGTAAGCGCACGTCAGCACTTACGCAATAGTAATACAAAGTTTTTAGGAATATAATCAAGTAATTAATAATTGAAAAGATCTTGACACTATTCAAAACTGTCACCTCATATTTGGGCGGCTTAACGGGTTCGGATCCGAACCAGTTAGCCCGGTCCGAAATCGAAACCAAGCTAACAGGTAAGATACTGGTCCGGACTGGTTCCAAGGTTCCGGAACCAGTACCTTAACGGTTGAGGACTAAATGGATCCGGATTCGTTATTTTTAACCAAAACTAGTCTCGTGGGTCCGATAAACAGCCCTACCTCACCTATAATTTAACCAAATAACAAGTTTTCCAAAATTCAAGTTGATGTCAGTTTCAGTGATAATATTTGGAAGCTCAACCTTAATATTTAGAGGATATTGAGTCATCTTTTATAAATATCAAATATGTCTATTTTATACTTTTTATATTTCCTTTTTTCCTCTACTTACTACCGCCATAAATATATTTTAAAGAGATGTTAAAAAACATTTACATCGACCTCTTGTTTTTACACATCTGGCTTTGATTGTCATCATTGTCCTATTTGAGACGAACTCGATCTCGAGATCTGTAAGCCACATTTGCCCCTCCGCAAGCTTAAAAAAAAAACCTTTTGTTTTGTGATATTGTATAAAGTGTCGTTATTTAAACATCCAAGAAACACCACCTTAAGGTAAGGTGTTGCCAAATATATAGATAGTAATTAAAATACTAACTAATTTAATTATTTTCCAATCATAATTTGATGCTCGATATTGTGGATTTCCAAACGCAATCATAAATATTATCTGTGAATCCAATTATGCAGGAAAAACACAAACTTCAAGAAGTTCCAAGAACATATATCATTCAAATGCTTCTCCTCCTAAGTGAGAAAACTCCCTTCACGCATTGTGGTCTCTTCAGTCTCATATATCATTTATATAGGTATGATACATAATTTTTAGATCGATTTTTGTTACACTGATCTATGTATATGAAGAAACACAAAGTGTACCACGGTTGTGAGAAGCAAAATATTCTGCTACTGACATCGCAGGAAAATTAAAAACTAAAAAAAAAAATCTAGTTACATGTAACATTCAAGGGCCAAGAATTCAAGCAAAGATAGGAAGCCATCTCATTTACCGATGCTTAAATCTTAATATATTCGAGTGTTAAAATTTGTTTTCTTCTCTTTCCTTGCTGTCCTAGTTATTTAGCCAGCCCCTAAATGGATCCATAAATCGGGAGTAATGCATTTGCAATCAAGTCTCGTCTTAGTTGGAAACAGATATCTCTGTGAAACCTTCGCGAACATCTCCTCGGCAGAGTGGACACACACTGGAGAATATAAGGACAGAAATTGTTAAAAACATGAGTTCAGAAACATGATAAATGAATGCAGCAACGCTCACATACCCATGAATCTCTGTAAGCCATTTATCTACACATGATATGTGATACTCGTGTTGGCATGGAAGAACACGTATTTTGTCTCCCTCCTCGTATTCAGCAAGGCAAATATAGCACCTGCATTGACATATTTTCAATGTAAATAGGTAATACCATAGGCCAAGACAACCTATTCAAATTCAAGGTTGTTTGCTTCTATATTCCCATTCAATAAACGCATTCTCTAGACTGAATCACTCTATACAATAGTTATCTAAGGTACTGGTACATCTTAAACACGATAATTATTCTTTCCACGAGTACGTATCATTTTGCACTATGGATGATTGGGACGCACTTCCCAAATCAAAGGTGATATGAAAGTTTGAGCATCTTGTAAGCTTTAAGTAAGGAACCTATGTATACTATTGGATATGCAATTGTGAGCAATAGTTAATGTAATCAAATTTCAAACCAAACTTAGTGGCTCTATTGCAACTCTTGCATTCCATGAGAAATGGGTTTGGGCATAACTTGAATTAACTTTTCCGGTAATTAGTAGTTTCCTAGAATTTCTCTGTGTGTTGTTATATTCATATGGTATCCACACCAATAAAAATCTTGTCCACCCCCTTGGACTGAGGGAAAAGAACAATAGTCATCAGTCATCACCATCAAATCTTCTAATTTTTCACCGTGTGCATAAAAAAGGAAGAAGAAGACATACTGAGAAACATCATCTTCAGATTGTGATCTTTCTGACTTTCCTCGAGTCTTCACAGGGAAAGAGTCAACAACTGATTCTGGAGCCGGAAGTGAGACCATGGACAAGGAAAGCGACATGGGCTGTCGATGTATTTGATCAAGGACCTGCATATAAAAGGTAGTAGAGCATGAACAAATAAACTAAGAACGGCAGATGAGAGGACGAGAATTATCCAAAACATCAGACATGATGTCTAGGACTCTTGGTCATTGTGAGCAGTGAGATTGAAAATAGAAAAGGCATAGAAGACATTTTATAATTTATGTGTAGCATAAAGGGCCTGAAGGAAAACAAACAGCGATAAAGTAAAAATGAGTCTTAGCCTTCTTGACAAGGCATGAATGTATGGGTTATAAAAAAAACCAGAATAAATGATTACAAGCACGCATCAAAAAAGGACTGACTAAATCTCACCAATAAAGAGAAGTACCTCAAACAATGCTTCAGCCAGCATGACGATCCGAGAAATACCAGAACGAGCACTAGAACCAGATTCTTCAGCTGAAAAACCTGGTTGGCATGAGCATGAGCATGAGCCATCAGCATGTATCCCTCTGGGGCAGACTGCTGTTCCATGATTGACTGAATCAACAGTACCACGAAGTCCTTCCCAGAGCTGCATAAGATAAATAGTTAATAACTGGCCCTAGGCAGAGTGACCAATTAGACAGAGTTAGAAAGCAGTAACATGTCCCCATCAGAACAGACTCACATTGTCACACCTAAGGATGGGAATTGGGAAGTAAGCAGAAGAAAAGGAATGAGACCCTAGATAAGTTGAACTGCTATAAAACCTATCAATTAACAGAAGTTAAGAACGATATTATCACTCAGTCTTATGAGGTGTAGCGAGAGAAGAAAAGTAAAAGGAGGACCTGATTTCAAGAAACATCACCAACAACATAAAGAGCATGATATTTTGAAGAAAATAATGCACTAACAAACTCTAACTGTGGAGACATCCCTCCAATAAATAGAAAAGAAAAACATATTACCTCAGTTCTTGAATGCCATTGTTGTTCATTACCACCCCGAGTTGTATTCCTGCTAGATCTGAAATCTCCAGCAAGTTCATCACTAAAGAAATCACCACTGAATCAAAAAGTCATCAGTCATGAGACCTCATATGATCAAAATATTCAGGTGAAAAGATGAAGGCAATTTAATCTCTCTCACCTAGAATTACGTCTAGAAAAAGCATCCCAAAATAATCTTCTACTATTCCTTCTTGCTTCTCGACTACTTGTTTCGGAACTTCTAGATGACATATTTGAGGATGTACTCGCAACGTCAACATGCAGAAGACTCTCATCTTGCCGGTTTCGTTCTCTTTCTGAAACTAGAAATCCTAAATCTGAAGGCATTCTCTCATGGAGAATATTGTTTCTCAGTACATGGAAGTCAATGGGTGAACCAGAAATAACTGAAGAAGAACCAAACTCAGAACCAGAAAAATCTGTTTCATGGACATTATTTTCAACCGACACTTCATCCAACATAAATTCTTCATGCCCGCGAGAAGGCAGACTACTCAAATAACTGAGCCTTTCACTGACTTGTGATGAATCTCCATTTATGCTGCTATTTATGCCATTAACAGTATCCATGGAGGTCATTTCATTTTCAGTGACACAATTCTGGCATGGTTGATCTACATAGGAAGTACTTGCAGATTCATTACCTCTAGAGTTACTGATTGGTTGATCATATGGAACAAATTCCTTACTCTTAGACAAGTACTTCCCTTTATTACTACGATGCTCAGCATTGCTTGGATTGGCTTTGAGAGTAGGATTCTCAGTAGCATCCATGCCGCTTACAGATGAGACCTCACTTTCAGTTCTGCTACTAACTAGACTAGCTCCAGTGCCCCGGGAAAGATTAGAATTCTTACCCTGGGAACTGAACTTTTCTTGACTACCATGCTCGGAAGAATTCACCAGCATTTCAGCTGGATAATCTTCCATCTGCAGAAACAAATGACAACTCATAGAATGAGCATGAACACCATAATCACCTATCCCCACCCCCCACCCAAAAAAAAAAAGATGAATCAGCCAATACACGAAGAAAATGCATAGCAAGATAGGACAGAAGTAGCTTAACCCATCCTGAATGTATGCATAAAGCATAAGAAATCAGGGATAGTAAAGACTATCTGACTATGTTAACATCATTTTTCACCAAAAAAATTGATGTTCTCCGCCACAATTGTGTTACGCTTCAGTTACACGTGCATTGTTCTACATAAACATAAACCAAAAAGGTAGATGGTTCAATTATCTTATCTTTCGGAAGCCAAGTCGAACTCAAAAGATTTTCTTATGCAACATTAACTATAATCAAAAGTCAGTGGAAAAAAAATTAAGGCTCTGTCTAACAGTCCATGTAGCACAATCAGTACAGAAGAATGGTTAAGGAGCCTTCAAAATTATTCCGCCAATGGTAAACTAATATTTCTATAAAATAAACATTAAATCCAGGTTAAAAATCATAAACATCGCATCCCTGCCTTGCATTGTCTAATTCTCTTGATCTCCTAGTGGCAAAATTAAAACTTTTTTTGCAAAACGGCTAAGTTTGCATTTTTCTGAAAAAAATTAGGTATGAAATTTTGAGGTCATTCCCTATTGACAGCAAATTCATCTATACACAAATTTTAATTTAAACATCTAAAAAAAGCAACAGAAAACATCCCTCTAACCATCTCCTCGTAATATGTAAATTCACTGGAGAAAATTGACAATTTCATACCTAGCCCATCAAGAAACACAAGAATGAAACATAAAATGTAATGTAAGAATATAACATTTACCGCATTTGGCGAGCAAGAGGAGGAGGAGGCGCCGCAGATGAGGAGAGAAGAGAGGGTGCGTTTCATGAAACGTCGTCTTAACTTATGCGGGCCAGCCTGAGGAGAGGGGCTGGAGCGCATTCCGCTGTTGCCTAAGCCCATCTGAAATTCTTCTCCTTCCCCCTCTCTCAACACATAGACAACATGATATTTGGGATTATCTCTTATTTTTGTAAGCAAATTGTGGAGCTTTCCTTGTATTGTTGAGGATGATGACAATATGGAGGGCCTTTGTGTAAAGACGCGGCTGAAAGGTGAGCGGTCATTGGAGAGACAATATTTCGTTTCTTTGCTTTGCCCCAACAAATTAATATTTTTTAAATATATTTATTTTCATTGGATAAGCAACCATTTTTTTAAATTTAAAATTTACATTTTAATTTTCTTTGGTGAATTAGGTAAGATATTTAATTTAATGAATGAATTAATGTATGGTGTAGGAAGGAATCCGACAACGGGTGCCACTAAGACAAGAAGACACCCGGCATTAGATGAGACCCAATGGTTATATCCACGCTAACCGTAATTAAAACGAAAACTCTCACATTTGTGAAAATTATATGATCCAATCTTCTCCGCTCCTAAATCTTCGTTTGGACACATATGCCTGTCCGAACCACGACGCGCATGTTAGTTAATTTCTGATTTGATGATGCACGTAAAAACCCTAACCCTAGCTCCGACACCACAACCACCACCGGGGCTCAGCTATTTCCCCAGCCTCGCGACCCCGCAGAAGACCCTGAAATTCCACCAATTTCTCGTTCTCCTCCTCACCTTCACCGCCTACGCCGCCTTCCATGCCTCCCGTAAACCCCCAAGCATTGTTAAATCCATTCTTACCCATGAAACTTTAGCCGCTAATGCAACCATAAATGCCACTGCGGCGTTAAATTCTGGCCAAGTCCCATCTGAATTCGACGGAAGCCAACTTCTTAACGAAAGTGGGTGGGCCCCATTCGATGGTCCGCGTGGGCCACACCGTCTTGGGGAGCTTGACCTCGTGTTCCTGTTAGCTTATGCTATTGGCATGTATTTTTCAGGGCATATTGGTGATTCGATTGATTTAAGAATTTTTTTGACTATTGGCATGGTGGGAAGTGGCATTTTTGTTATAGTATTTGGGTTGGGGTACTTCATTCATTTGCATTCGTTTGGTGCATTTCTGTTTATACAGGTTGTCTGTGGGTTATTTCAGTCTGTCGGTTGGCCTTGCGTAGTGTCGGTGGTAGGTAACTGGTTTGGTAAGGCAAAAAGAGGATTGATCATGGGGGTATGGAATTCACATACCTCCGTTGGTAACATTATCGGTTCTTTGGTGGCTTCCTCTGTTTTGGAGTTCGGATGGGGGTGGTCTTTTGTTCTGCCAGGGATTTTTATTATCTTGGTGGCGATTTTTGTGTATTTGTTCCTTGTTGTCAATCCTGAAAATATTGGATTTATGTCATTGAGGGAGGAGGTCGAAATGAGTGTTGAAGGAATGTCATTGGTCGAGTCAGAGAAAGTTGAGATGGACGAGGGAATTGTGGATTCCAAGGACGCCGGTTCAGTCGCAATAAGTTTCTTTGAGGCGTGGAGGTTGCCACATGTGGGGTCATATGCATTCTGCTTGTTCTTCTCCAAGCTTGTGGCATACACGTTTCTGTATTGGTTGCCCTTTTACATAAGACACACAGGTAATTGCTCTTTCTTATGTTTTGATCAAAGATTTTGCATTTGAATGTTGAGTTCTTAGAATATTTTATCTCTATTCGAGCTTTTCATTTCACGATGAACATGAACTTGCTTTTTAATACTGTTATAGTGTGATGAATTGTCATAACGGTAAGAGTTTTTAGTTGCCGGTAAGTTCGAAAGGTTGTATTTTTTTTTTTTTTTTTGGCAATATGCTTTCAGTCTGGAAGCTAGAGGATGTGTGATGCTTGTTATAGATAATAAGGACCTGTTTCTTAGGATCCAAATCCATGATAATGGTTGGGAAATTTTGAATTGCTCTGGATCACATTACTTGAGAATTTTTTTAACATATTTTTAGGTTTGTTACAGTTAGACTTTGTCCCGTGTATGGAAACTTGGAGTTTATTTAGATTGAAGGACATGTATATAGCATTCAGCATTCTATCCATGGTATCTTTCTGAAAATCTTGGATATGTGGTTGATTTTAGTTTACGGTATGGTCCACGGCTCCACGCCTGCATGAAAATGCTGAACACCGTGGTGATAAGTGGTGTATGCGCGTCATAACTTCTGTACCGTTCTTGGAAATTTGCAGCTGTTGGTGGAGTGCATCTGTCCCATAAAACTGCTGGAATTCTTTCCACTGTCTTTGATATCGGGGGAGTCTTTGGAGGAATTTCTGCCGGTTTCATCTCCGACCTGATTGAGGCTCGTGCTATTACGTCAGTTATATTTTTGATTCTATCTATTCCAGCTCTTATTTTCTACCGTCTTTATGGAAGCATATCAATGTTCACCAATGCCACATTAATGTTTACTTCTGGTTTACTAGTAAACGGACCATACTCCCTAATAACAACAGCAGTAGCTGCTGATCTCGGTACCCAGAGCTCAGTTAAAGGGAATTCTCGTGCTTTAGCTACCGTTACAGCAATTATAGATGGCACTGGCTCTGTAGGTGCTGCACTTGGACCTCTTCTAGCCGGATATATCTCAACCCGAGGATGGAACGGTGTTTTTTCTATGCTTATCGTTTCAATATCCATTGCTGCAGTTCTGTTAATTCATGTTGTGAGAAGTGAAATTAAAGGGAAGTTTAATGAAGGCAAATGGCTTTGGTCGAGCATAATCGCTCATTGATCACAGAACCCATTACATGCCTTTTACACACTCACCCTTTTCAGTTCCACGATACAGGAATGTGCTTTCATGGCTGAAAGATTTTGATGCAGTCAGATTGAAGAATATGTAAGGTGATATATATATTCTTTTAAGACACGAGCGAGCAACGATACATACTGAATAGGTTCTTGTTTAGCAGATTTTTCATGTATGTGTTTTATGTGCCAGCACTAGGAAATGGTCTTCACACAAACATGCATAAACCTCAATTTAGACATAGATTCATGTATTTCATTCTATGATATGTAAAATTTAGAGCACAGAGCTGTGTGTGACATTTAAATGTCATACGATGATTCATAATATACAAACACGGAGTTAAAGGTTATATACTATGATTCATAACATACAGTATATGTTTCTTGCAAGATTTGAATATCCTCTTCTAAGCTTCTGGGTCATTCGACCCTATCTTAGACATTGTCCTGAGGGTAAATCCAACAGCATTTTCATTTTGGGGGCGTGGGTTCTACATGGCCCCAACATGAATCGGGGCGCAGGGTCGAATAACCCTTCTGGTCGAGACATGCGCAAGCACATCCACGCATACGTTGACATATTTACGTCCATATCATACACACAAAGGCAATGCATACGTTTCTTCAAACGTGTAGGAATATCAACATACCATGATAATAAAGCCCAAAATGAATATACGAAATAATATAATAATGTTACTTCACTTGAGACAATACGATAATCGAATAGCTTTCATTATTCATTCAATTTCTGAGGAAATTATCAATCAAATGTTGTTGTTTTTTATTGCGACACGGTTGTTTTACACACTGCAATTGCAAATCATGCACTCTAGGCTGCCTTTGGATCTTGAACTACAGTTGTAATTGCGAGACCTTCGGAGATACCAACACAAACAATATAAAGTTAGTAGCCAGATATAAAAATCTTTTGTATATACAAATAATAATAATAAATTAATTTAATTTAAATTTGTATCTTCTTTTAAGCTTCAACTTCTTCTCAAATGCTAGTGGAAAGCGACACTAAATATTCTCGGAAAAATTTATTATGAAAATTAATTTAACTAATGTTAAATTATAAATAGAACAATTAGGCACCGTTTGGTACTATAAGTAGTTAAAAATTATGGCTCATCCAACATTCATTGAACTTAAAACTAAAGCTACACACCCATAGGATAACTAATGTGTTTGAAAAATAAAATTTTGTTTTGGATAATTACATGTAATCCAATATTAAATTAGGAAATGGCAATTTAATAGAAAAAAATTTATTAAATTCTGCAATAGAAAATATACTTTCTTGATTTTTTTTCAAATATAAAAGGAAAAATTCGTTTTGCAGGGTCTTTACCAATTTTACTTAAAAATATTTGACTCATCTGTATATATTAAACTACAACGTAAACTCAATATCTAAAAGTTGCTAAACATACCTTTTGCCTTGGTGGGATGGGTTGTTCCAGCCAAATTATTGTTCGACACATTCCTGAGATAATAATATTATTAAAAATTAAATATTTAATTACCAAATAATTATGAAATATTTACATAGCAGCGAATTAATCAGTGGAAAAAAAAAAGAGTATAAATATCTGTTAATGAGTGAGTAATTGACTTACAAAATCTGCAAGTTGCCCCATTGAATCAGCTGAATAACTCCAGTTGGGATGCTCCCACTTAACTTATTGTTGTTTAGTCTTCTGTTATTATAACAAAGCCATCAATTAAATCTTAATCAAACTAAGTAATCTTATTTATTTCCTTTACTTCGTTCCAAATAAAGGGTTAAATTAATGTTATCCTTAAGGGTAGCATCATGTAGCCTTCAGATTACGATAATTGTCACCAGATTACGACAATTGTCACCGTGTAGTATAGCAATACGAGTCGGAGATGACGACATGTGTCAAGGGCTACAAAATGCTATCCTTAATAATATCATCAAAGTAACCAGAATAAAGATTTAAATAATACTATTAATCAACTTACAAGAATCTCAAGTATCTCAAATTAGCTAGAGATGCTGGGATTTGGCCACTTAATTCATTTTTGTATAGGTCCAAACTAACTAGGCTAGTCAAATTGCCTAGCTCACTTGGTATTTCTCCAGTAATTTTGTTTTTATACAGCTCCCTGCAAAAAAAAAAAACATCAACAATCCCATAAATATTACGAAAACATATTTATTTCAAATTATTTGTGTTCAATCATGAAATAATTGAGCAAGTCCATTAACTTTTGTAGCTGATATATGTATATAAACTTCATTACAACTACGAAAATAAAAGTAATAAATAAATGATTATTCTTACAGATACTGAAGATTAGCCAACAAACCCAGCTGAGGCACAAGAGGTCCAGATAGTTTAGCATTAGCAAGGTCCCTTTCATGTTAAACAACTCATCAGTCATATCACCAAGTAGTTTCCAATATAAACTTGCATCTTGATTGAATTGTAATAATGAAACAATCAATATATATTACGAGGGATTGATGCTGCCAGAGTAATTTTCATGAATTTAAAATGGAAATTGATATGACAACAACATCATTTGCCCTCGCAGTATCATAACATATTTTATGAACTTACATTCTTACTACGCTGTTTTGGAGATTGCAAGTGATATGAAACCATGTACAAGGATTAACCAACGTCGGATCCCAGCTCTGTAGCACATTGTTTGGATCACTCAAGGATGCTTTCCACGCAGTAAGAGCATCTACTGCTCATTTTCACCAGAAAATAAAATAATCGGAAAAGTTTAAGTTGTTGAAGACAAGAACACGTGTAGTATGTTAATTACTATTTACTATCTGAGCAGTAGTCAATTTTTGTGATGTGTTTACCTTCGGAGTTGCATTCCACAGATGTAAGCGCTAGAGCAAAGGCCAGCAAGAGCACAAGTTTCGACATAATTAAGGTATATTGAGAAAGATTTACAAATTATATATGCTAAAAACTAAGGTTCTTGCAGTATATATATTCTTGATTTTGTTTACGTAAAGTATGTGATGGAGAATGTATGCATTTACTTGGAGTTATGTGAATGGACTTTTTTCATGTATTCATTAGTAAAAGCAAATTAAAGGGCCAACTGTGTGCATTTCTTGGCAAATGCAAAGGACGGCTGACCAAGTTGAATATTTCCAAATTTGCAATCAAATTTGGCCCTGGTTCTATAGTCTCGAGCATGATTATACAAATGCTCATTCAAATAATTTAATCATTCCTAAAATATGCTTAAGAAAGAAAATGTACTAGAATAACATCGAGATGTCCCGACAAAATATTTACAACCTTTATATCAGTATTTTCAAAACTGGACCGGATATAAAATCGGTGTCATTACTGGTTGGAGGTTCTCTCGGTTCGATGGTTGAACCACAGGTTCAACCGATGATTCCGTCAGTATTATATAATATATATTTAAATTTTTGTAAAATATATATCATGTATTTGCTATAGTTTCAAGTTGTTCACAATAAAAAATATTATTACACCAACATAACATTTCCAATTTTAAAAATTACATCAAACCAAATGTTCAACATTAAAAAAAAACAAGAAATCATTTAAAAAACAAGCATAACCCAAAAAGAACAATGTCACAAAATCATAAGAAGATATTTAAAAAATTAGGAAATGATTCACTCTTTTATAATTCCCAAGAAATTAAACATATTTATATATAATATACAATACATCGTTATGGAATATATGGATTTTTTGATAAGACATATTAAATATTATTTTGTAGTTATTTCAATAACACTAAATTATATATAATCTATATTTGTTCTAAGAAATTGATTTATAATTTTAACAAAAAAATAAAAAAATATTAATTTTTTTAAAAAGAAAGAAAAATGAAGGCATCGGCCGGTTTATCAGTCAATTGGTTTACTGGTTGAACCGATTTTTGGCCGGTTCAATCGGACAGGACCAACCATCGGTCAGTGGTTGAAATGGTCGGTTCGGTCTGGTTTTCAATTTTTAAAAAAGAAAGAAAAACGAAGGAACCGGCCGGTTTGTCGGTCGACTGGTTTACTGGTTGAACCGATTTTTGACCGGTTCAATCCGGTTCCCGCCGGTTTTTTAGCAGTGTATTTTATAGTGTCAATCGGAAAGGACCAAGCACCGGTCAGTTGTTGAAACGGCGGTTTCGGTCTCGTTTTAATTTTTTAAAAAGAAAGAAAAATTATGGAACCGGTCGGTTTGTCGGTCGACTTGGTTTACTGGTTGAACCGGTTTTTGACCGGTTCATCTTGTTCCCACCGGGTTTTTTAGCGGTGTATTTTATAGGGTTAATCGGATAGGACCAATCATTGGTCAATAGTTGAAACGTCCGGTCCAATCTGGTTTTCAAAACAGTAGTTTACATAGGAAAAAGATGAAATCAAAAGATAATACTACCTTCTGAAGTTTACTTATGTAGGATGTTTTGGTGGGTAGTGACGATTTTAGGATAGAAAATAAGTCAAAGTTGTTGAAATTTTGGACAACCTATCTGATTTAGTCTTTAATTAGCCCACCAAATATGACTAAGACTATTTCTAGCCCATTAATTATTATAATTTTTTTCTTCACTCCTTGAGTTTTCTTTCGATTTGTAATTTGTAATTGTCCATCTTTTGTTTGTTGACCCAGATTTATTGTCATCATTTTAATATAGCAAAGTCTGTTTTATTTATTCTAAGGGAATATGAGGACCAGGTACCATTTAATTGTGGGAATTTTTTCAAATCTGAAAATTAACAATTATCATGTTGTGAGAATATAAAACATTTTGTCTATACTTGTGACTCATTTCTTCTAGGAATGACTGTAATCATATCATCTCCTCATTGAAATTGAAAATACTCATATTCAAATTGGTCACATAAAATATGAGTATTTTTAAAAATAGTTCCAAATATTTATAACTACTAAAACATAATGTAATAGAATTTTTTTTTAATCAATATTAGTCACAAATTGTGGATACCCGAAATTTTGGTCAAACAAATTACGTGATACCAAAAAATATTAAAAATTTAAAAATAATAAATTTGCATTATGGATGGATTGAATTATATTATTCAATCTTGTGGACTTAATCACCTATTTAAGTTTATAACTTATTAGAGTTTGTGTAGGAGATACATACCTAGGTTATATGATTTTAGTTTGTAACTTTTAAATAATTTAAAATCGTAGATAATTAAGAAATCATTGAAAATAATATTAGTAATAATAACCAATCTTGAATCTTGCAATGAATAGATAAAAGGTATACACTATAATTCCTACACTAATCCAACATAAAAAGGCACCCAATGAGGCTCCATTTTGAAAGTGCATAATTAAATCATTCAATGTCTTGACCATCAACTTAATTACACATCAACCATCATTAAGCCACTACTCAATCACAAGACAACATTTTGGGATTTTTCTTGACCAAAATGGTAAGATTTGTCATCCAAAATCCCCCACCTTTACATACACCATTCCATGACAAACCATTTCATGACAAGTGATCCAACTCACCTCCACAATTATGTGTCCCTAACTCTTGCCCTCCAAATTAAGTGCCACAATTCTTGGTCTCCAAATTAAGTGCATTGACAACGCATACCTATCAACTTAATTGTACAACCCCATCCATTCACCATTAAAACCATTAGAAATCAATCCACCAAAGATCAAGCCATAAAGGAGCCTAATTGGTGGATCTAGGTTGACCACCATCCTACATTAAAAATCCCACAGTATACCATAACCAAAAACTTCATCCTACACTAGCACGGTGGTTCGAAATGTCACACTACACACACATATATTTCGAAAATATCGAGACTAAGGAAAAGAGCTTTTGTGCAATTTTTCACAACCCGGAATCCATACAAACGTACTTCGAATCTTCAATAATTGTAAGTGGGTTTTTGCTACAATTACCATTTCGTTTTCAAAACTATATATATGTTTAAACTTTCGATTTAACATCAAATATGAAGAATATGTTTTAGATCTAACAAGTATGTGGAATGATTATGAACGAAAGGACTTTGCGGAGCAAAGTGCTACATGAGTATGAGCCACCTCTTGAATCCAATGAGGAAAGTGATATGCGTATGAGGGCCACCTATTGAGCCTTTGGGGCAAAGTGCCACGTATACGGGAGCCACCTCTTGAATCGACGGAGCAAAGTGCTATGCACACGGGAGCCACCTCTTGAATCCAATAAGTCGTTATATGGACATGTGCAAGATATGTTTTTATGTGTAAGAAATGAGTTTATGTGACAAGTTCTATCTGATTTGATAAAGAAATATTTAAATGATTTTTGCTATGAATATATGTATATTTTTACCATGTTCAATCGGCCCCTACTTGCTGGGTGTTTTTCCCAAACACTCACCCATTTACCTCCCCTCCCAGACAAAGACGAAAAGAAGAAATCGACGAAGAAGAACAAGAATAAATTTTGGAGATGATGATCCACGAAGAACCTTCAAGAAAATTTATTAGTTTTATTTACGCTTCCGTATCTTTGATTTAATCCGAAATGTAATTCAATTGTAACGACAATTTATTGATTTTGGAATAAATAGACTGATTTTATCATAAATCTGTACACGAGGCTTGTTGTATTCGAATGTCATATTTGGATTCAACGCTGGTGTCACATGCTCCGGTCTCGGGGCGTGACACAAACTTTTAGGACTAATCAAATATAATCACATAGAAATTTTATTTTATCAAACCAAGTCCTAAAAGTTTGAAACTAATAATAAAAAAAATTACATCGATTCCATGAGACCATTTTTGTAATTTCTTATTACTACAATATGCCTAGCTCTATCTGCTTACAAGAAACTCTTTGAACAACGTTAAATCTGGATATATATGCCGGCAAGAACGGCCGGGCAAGTTGAGGGAACACAAACATGCATGGAAGAATATCCTTTAAACTTAGTCATCCATGCAATATATAAGAGTACTAACAAACTTGGTGACATTGAAGAACGTTAATTACGAATAAGTCTCGGTCAAGAATGCTGATTCCCACCTTCTTCTACGCTATACTGAATCCATACCATCAACCTCTCTCTCTTACAAATCTCTTCTACCATTGTCAATTTCCAAAATTGATGTGCAATTATGCATTCCTTGGCATCACTATTGAGAAAACCCACATCACAGCTTCGATTTTTTGCAGCTCAAACCCCAAGATCTCGTGCTATTTTCGGAAAATTGAACAACCCAGTCTCAGAATCATCATCAAGAAATGGTGGGAGGAGTGAATTTTCTTACAATAATGAGATTGAGTCGTCGTTTTCCGGATCACTTTTGAGATCAGTTTGCTGTGGGGTGGTCTTTGTTGGATCGGGTCTAGGCCTTTTCTATTGTTCTTCATTAATCCGTGGTACAGATTCGATAATTTCGTATGCAGATTCCGGAACCAAAATGAAGGAGCAAGAAAACACGAAAGGTGGCTTCCTATTCAAAGGTACGTACTTGTTTATATGCATACGTTTCATGTAGATGAAATTGTTTCACTGTCCTTTTCTACCTGATGGTGAGTATTCAACGTAATTTTAACGTAAAAAAAAAAAAAAGCGTCATGTATAAATCTTAAGTAAGTTTTGAATAACATATATACCTCAATAATTTCAGATTCATACAGGAAAAAAGTTTTCTTCAAGTACGAGAAACGCATAAGAACACGAAGTCCTCCCGAAAAGGTAGTTTCACTCAGTAAGATTCAGTAACAATGCATACTTAAATTTGTAGCCAAGAATGGAACTGGCAGACTAAAATTGTTATATCATATACCATACCAATTAGTATGTGTAATAGAAAGTGAAAATTATTTGGAAAGGACCACAAAATTAACACACATGCAAAAAACCATACTGTACATATCTGTATATCAGTATATGGATTTCATTTCAGGTGTTTGAGTACTTTGCATCATTTCGAACACCGTCGGGAGAAGTATATATGACACCTGTAGACTTGATGAGAGCAGTGGTTCCTGTATTCCCTCCATCTGAAGCATTTAGTGTCAGAGTAGGAAACCTCACAGGGGAATGGACCACTAGCGATATACATTTCGCTCCTTCTGAATTTTTTTTGTTATTCGATACCAACAACGATGGGCTTATTTCATTTCCAGAGTTAGTATATCAATCAGATTTGATCTCTAGAGAATATTATATCAGAAAACATCATCTCTTCAACTTTTCTTGTTGTGACAGGTATATCTTTTTCGTCACACTATTGAGCATTCCAGAATCGAGCTTTTCTGTTGCGTTTAAAATGTTTGATCTTGATAACGACGGGTATTATCCTACACTCATAATGTTTAACATAATATTACGTTACAAGCAAATTTTCACTACAGGATTAACAGCAATTAAAATGATCTTTATCATTTTAACCATATCTGAGCAATATCCTTCGAGTTCCATACTAATGGCAGAAAGTTTTTATCATGTGAAATTGTAAATTTGCACAGTGGTATAGACAAACAAGAATTTCAAAAGGTGATGAATCTGATGCGTAATCAAAATAGACAAGGGGCGAACCACAGAGATGGGATGAGGATTGGGTTAAAAGTTTCTGGTTCTGTGGAGGATGGAGGTCTCCTCGAGTACTTCTTTGGAAAAGATGGTAATGGGCGCCTTGAACACCAAAAATTTGTTCAGTTTCTCAGAGAATTGCACGATGAAGTACGTAATTTCACTCAAACTCATATGCGTTCTTGAAAATCAAGAAACCACATTTTATGATAATTTGTAACATATATGCACAGATGCTAAGATTGGAGTTCTCCCATTATGATTTTAAGTCGCAAGGAACCATCTCTGCGAAAGATTTTGCTTTATCCATGGTCGCTTCTGCTGATATGAGATACATAAACAAGTTTCTGAATCGAGTTGATGAACTTAACAACGAGACATCTCTGAGAAACGTGCGTGTTACTTTCGAAGAATTCAAGAAATTCTCCGAGCTCCGGAAAAGATTGGAGCCATTTTCCATAGCCCTCTTCAGTTATGGCAAAGTGAATGGACTGTTGTCAAAGCAAGATTTTAAAAGAGCTGCTGATCAAGTAACATTTTACTTAAAATACATCCCTCTCCCCTTAATTTCTTAATCTTTATGCCTTGATACTTATAAAGTTACTTGTGAGTGTGTGTGTTACTAAAAAATGTTGCAATTTATTTAAGGTTTGTGGGATCAATCTCACCGACAACGTGGTTGATCTGGTATTTTTTATGTTTGACACAAATCGCGATGGCAGCTTAAGCCCGGATGAGTTTTTGAGGGTGTTGGAGAGGCGAGAAAATGACATTTCCCAGCCACGAGAGGCTGGCTTTGCTGGTTTGATATCATGCTGGCTGGATTGCACAAAGAATTGCTCTTCCAAGAAGATGTTCTAACTTGTTCATTGAGGCTAAGTTGCATCTGAACTCCTCTGTGGAAATTTAAATGTGCTGAAGGAGTTTTTGGCCGGGGTTAGGTTATTGCATTGTTAAGGTCTTAAAAATTGATATCTTAATTTTGGTGTGAGTTGATATACTATGAACCGTATTCACCAATATAAGTGCTCTTGTATGGGGGTTTTGTAGATACAATGTTAATCAAACTTATTTTTGCTTTCATTTTTTTTTCTACTAAGAGTTGAGCCCTGAGTAATTTGTCCAAGGCTCCAAGAGGTTGATCTAAATACTTTCTGTGCAGCAAGACTTATGATCATTTTAATGTAGTTCTATCCTCCTATTAAAGGGAAAGCTTAAACTCAGATCCTCCTATTAAAGAGCATTCATTTCTATCCTTTAAAGCAACTCATTAACTCTGCATAAAATTCAAGAAAAATAACGATTCAGAAGCAATTAAGAATGAAAACGAAACCTGTTCAGTTTCAGGAATTAATCAGTTAACTCTATAGATAGGAAATCTTTACACACACTTGATGTCTTTGGTGCAGATCAACAAAAAAAAAAAGCGTAACCAAATTTACACGATCGTGGTTATTTTTGCTGGGATGGGATTTTAATAACCTTATCTGCACCTAGCCATTCAAATTTACTCGGCGACTTAGGACTGCAGGGCTCAGTTGGCGTAACTGGTGGTGATGGGCTGCTGCTGCCACATATTCTTCAATGCCGCAACGTCGTCTTGGGGGTGCCGGGATGCCTTAATGAAATCCTTTCATCCATTTTTATCTTTTAGCCAAGACTACTTGGACCTCAATGTTGCAATGCGCTTTTGGGGATTCATGAAAGTTGTTGGCCGAGGTTATTGTTTGTCAACACCAACTTTCCTACCACGTTAAAGGGTTTTTGCCGCACAAACCTCCGCCACGCTGCAGAAAACATCATCACTGCAAGAAACAAGAGGATGATTATTAGCTACATTTATGACGCCTGAAAATTGTAGGAGAATGAGTATAAACGATTATCATTTATATTTTCTTGGTATTATATTTCTAAGTGGCCTGCCCTATTGGATGATGGATTTTCATTTTTGTACTACATTCCTTCGTGTTACGTAACGGTCGTCAGTTGTGTAGTCTAAGGCCTCTTAAACCGCCAGCCAAAATAGCTTCACAGTTTTGTCCCTGTATGAGCATCCTACATTCGGTTTGTTGGTTGCTATCCCTAATAGCAGTGTCCTTCAGGGATACAAAATATCCACATCCAAGTTAAATGAGAATATTATCATCTAATGATTTGATGTACGCTCAAGAACGCGAACTCATCGCCAAATTATCTCTTTTCCTTTTTATATTTTAACTATTAAAATAGTTTTCAAAATTAATTTTAATTTACATTATAATTTAAAATGATTTTGAATATTTTATTTTATAGAAAATAATTATAATATAATATTAGTTTGTATAATAAGTCGACTTAATTGACACAAATTAAAATTAAATAAATCTAAAGATATTAAATAAACATGTTAACAATTTTATCAATATATCTGATTACATAAAAAAATATTGTAAATGAAATTATAAGGAATATTCTCATATTCTCTTTAGAGTTCTGGAGTAAAAAATTAAAATATATTGATCGAAGGTGAGTTTTATCTTTGGTTATTTCGAACATTAACGATTTAATATATTTGTTAGTATCAAGATTTCAAATCCAGAAATCACTCCGGTGGACATTATTAGCATCCATTTTAAATTCAAGATTCACATAAAACTCTTTTAGCATCCACTAAATTTCGGAAGACACGACTTGAAGAACTAGATCAGGCAGAGCCAGAACAGGGTGCCCCTGCTCCAGTAGTAACCCAATCGTTATGTTCACTGTAAATGAAGGATCAGCACGATAAGCAACAAGGCAAAGTAGACTGTCACAGGATACAGAAGAAATTCAGTCCCAGATTCTGATTCCATCTAAGCCTCAACTTCATGTCATTTAACAAATTTCCTCTTACAAAAAGAGATCATTCTACAACAAACGTAGTATATCATTATTACACCACAAAGTATTCACAAGAAACATATTGCCACAAGTATTGTTCATTTTCCAGTTTGCATATTTTCAAGGAGAAGACCCCCACAATACCTCAGACACAATGGTGGCAGATTCAGCGTCAGAAACACAACACTCCCTAACTTTGTCCAATATTTGCTGCTTGAAAGCCCTTTTCTCTCTCTGCCTCAATCCTTCTCCAACTTCCAACTGCACAGAAAATCGTGCCACACAGCTTGCAAATGACTGCTGCTGCTGCCGCCTCCTCTCCGACTTTGTGTCAAACTCATCGGCAGTCACAGCACTCCTCTGTAATTCCACCAGCCTCTTTATCAACCCCTCATTCAACATAACTTCCACGGCTTCCTTCCGCCCAAAATACCCAATCTCCATCGTGCAATCCAAAGCCATGATTCTCATTTCCAAATCTTCAGATGATAAGTAGCCTAAAATCTTCAAGATTCCGCCGCATGACTCCATTTCATCCACGAAAGGGCTTTTAATGGCCTTTATCAGCGATGATAAGACTTGTAAAGAACACAAAGAATCCATTGAAACTAAAGCTTTCACGCTTCCGCCGACCAATACCGATCCCACAAACACATCTTTATTGAAAAGCACCAATTTTTGCAAGGAACTCGCCGTCTTTTCGCGAACCATTTTCGAGAAATTCGGACTACACAGTACCCGCACGAGCTTCGAAAAAATCCCTGATTTTAAAAGCAAGTCCTGCAAATTAATGTCAAAACCACGAGATATCCTTTTGTCCAAGACAGACATTTTATCACACAACTTATCTTCATCCATGACAGACAGAGACGAAGCTTCGTCAAAAGAACGCAACTCCGAGAGAGTTTTTGACAAACTGGACACAACTTCGCGATCAATACAAGTGTGAACTTCCGATTCGATAGCTGTGGAGTGCCTCGAAAACTCTTGCGATCTGAGCCGACTAGTGATGAAAGATCTGATACCGTGATGTGATGGCTTGGTGATGTTGTGTTCCTGAACGAAATCAATCAATTGGGAGAGGCGCTGTGATATTGTAAATAGCTGTGGGTTACCGGAAATAATGGAGCTCGAAGCAGATTGGAGCTCAAGGCTGGCTTGGTGGCTTGCTTCCAACTCGTGTTTGACCTTATTGAGGGCTTCCAAAATTCTGTATAACCGCTGATAGATTTCCAATTTTTCTTCTTTACTGTTCAAGTCCTCCATTGTGATTCGGGAGAGAGATTTGGTTCGACCAACAAAATCGAATTACAGATACTTGGGGGAATACGAAGATTATACCACCCCTTTTAAATAAAAAAATTATATAATTTATATCGTAAAAGACGAACTACTAACGAAATTTCACAGCAGACGCCAATTTCTACAATTATTGATTGTAAGTTGTTGGCTGCTTCGTTCTTCAGGGGCAGCCGCGCGTTGAGAAAGATGGAAAATCAGTTAAACGTGATCAATTGAAGATTAAATATGTCAAAATGGCGTACATGGAGCATGATATAGTTAGGTGGAATATAAAAATTTGGGTAAACCCTAAAAAATAAACCGTGTTATAGTTATAGTAAATATACACAAAACTCTTGAGTATTAATAAAGTAGAAAAAAAATCCGTGTTTTCTTAAACTCGTCATGAAACCACCAACAAAATAGGCAAAAAAAACCATATATTTTCTTAAACTCGGCATGAAATCTCATGTGTTATAATAAAAGGCAAAAAAATCCCTTTTTTTTTTAACTTTGCACGAAACTCCATGTGTTTAAACAAAATAGACAAAAAACCCAACTATTTTCATAAATCGTGCACAAAACCCTCTCGATTGTCTAATATGCTCTCAAATTTTTCCGTATCTACATTATTTTCTGTATTGATTTGTTCTTTTAATTTTAAAACAAAAAATATTCAGAATTTTAAAATGAATATTTTTTGTGGTGTAATTTTAAAATTTATTATGAATAATATTCTGAAATTTTCTATAATATAGAAAAATTCTGAATATTGTTCGTTTTAAAACTAAAAGAACAAATCATTACAGAAAAGAATAAAATAATGTAGATACGAAAAAATTGGAGAGCATATTAGACAACCGAGAGGATTTTGTGAAGGATTTACGAAAATAGAGTGGTTTTTTTTTTATTATATTTGTTTAACATGGGGGGTTTCGTGTAAGGTTTTAAAAAAGAGAGGGGTTTTTTGCTTTTTTTTTTTATAACATATGGTGGTTTCATGTCGACTTTAAGAAAATATGTGGAGTTTTTTTGCTTATTTTGTTAACAAATGAGAGTTTCGTGCATATTTACTATAACACATGAGGTTTCATGTCGAGTTTAAGAAAACATAATGTTTTTTTTACCTATTTTATTAATACATGAGAGTTCGTACATATTTACTATAACATACATATGGGTTCTTATGATTTTTATCCTAAAAGTTTTTAGTAATAGAACTTTATTGTGTTAAGACTTAAGATACATAACAAATCTAAAAAAGTAATTTAATTTGAATTTACAAATGAGCACGATAAAAAAATAAAAAAAATAATATATATATTAGGATCAGACAATTCAACGATTTTACAATATTTCTAGTCAAAATTCATCTGTTACAATATTTTTTTATTAATAAAACTACAACTAAAGTACCATGAATTCAAAATCAATTTAAAAATAATTCACATTGTAATTTTAAACACTACAAAAAAAGTCCAAAGATTATCCTTATCTAATAATTCATATGCTAGATTTTTCACAATGTAAATATTAATATAGAAATATAAATCCTAAATATTTCAAATTTTCAACAAATTAAATGAATAAATAAGGAGTATAAACTTAAAAATATAAATATGAAAAAGAAAAAAGTTATGTAACTAGTATTATTGCAAATGATTAATATTTAAGAATCAACTGAAATTAAAACTAATAATTAATTATTAATAATTATTAAATATAAGTAGGGTTTAAAAAAATTAGTATAAAAATTAAAAGGACTAAATCCATAAGAAGATAAAGAAGATGGCTAAGGTTAAAAAAAATTTAATAGCAGATTGAGTTAAGCCAAGTTTTTTTAAAAAAAAAAAAAACTTGGGCTTATCACAAAATGACAAGGGTTATGGCTAGCTTGGGCTGGACCTCCTTGGTTTCGCCACTTGTGTAGGGTTTTGGTAGTCAAAGTTAACTGGTAAATATATGTGTGGTGCAACGAAATTATGTGATGATCCACCTTGTGTTATAATTTGCCTTCACACGTTATTAAAATAAACATTACATTACTCCATCAACTCTCGGGATTAGCCAATTGATTCATTTCCAGTTCTGAAACTTTTAATTTGAAATTGAAATCAATGAATGTGGGATAAGATATAATTTACACACAACGGTGAGAATTTCCGTGCATGCATGCTAATTTCTTTCTAATCGATCGACCTCCCCAGGGTAGCAGTCCATGAAGGATGAACCACAATCCAGAGGGAAAGGGAAGAGCGGACGATCTGCCAGCGGGTGATAACTATGGGGCACTCAAAAAAAGGTTGTACTTCCTTTGCCAACTGAAAGGAGCACAACGCTCCACAAGAGTTTTACTTTTACCTAGAGTTGGAAGGTCGGTTGGTCTAATACATACATGGAGTTTGATATTTTTGTATGTCTGCTTCAATTTTAGGGTTTATTGATTAGCACACGTTTCGCGAAACACAAATATATTGACCACGTAATTTACTATTTCTATTATTATAAATATGGCCATGCCACACGTCAAATAACGTATAAAATAAACCCACATTCATGGCCAGCGATAAGGTGCTATTAATCAAAATGTGGCGAAATTTAGAATTTTCGTTTATGAAACAAAAATAATAATAGAAAAAATTGAGAGTAAAAAATATTTTAGGGAGATCAAAATATAATTTTAGTTGATAAAATGTAGGTTTTTTTTTTAAAAAAATAAGTCTGGATTATAAAATAATAATTTTTTTTGATGAGGACACCTGTCCTCGAAAACCAAAAGTTAGTTCGCTCCTCCAACACCAAACGATAGTTTTTTATTTCTCATATATATATATATATATATATATTATCTGAAAATCTTGTGATTGTCGAGTTATGTCAGTTTTTCAGAGAGTACCCCTCTTTCCTTTTTTCGGAGTCTTTGCATCATCTTTCCTTGCCAAAAAATATATCCCTCTTATTAGATTATAATATATAATTATTGTACCTTCAGGTAATCACTTTCATCCTATTATGAAAAACACTGTTTGCACTCCATTTTTTATAATGATGATAGTAGGCCCCCCTTATTCTTAACCTCTCAGATTTTGACACCTCTCGTTTGTTTTTCAAAGATATTATTAATCACTACTTCCACAGACGGCGTAATCTCGCATACCGCCTGTCAATCATTTTGAGATATCTTATGATCCCTTCCATGATCCCTTGATTATAGGGATCTTCTTGTTACACCTTCATAACCATATATTAAAATAAGAATATTCCTTCTCGGGATCAGGCATTATGCCTCTCTCGGGATTAAGCTTTATCCCTTCTCTGGACATGCCCTTCTCGAGACTAGGCTTTCTCCCTTCTCAGGACATGCCCTTCTTGGGACTAAGTTTTCTCCCTTACGAGGACATGCCCTTCTCATGACTAAGTTTTACATCCTATTCGAAAATAGCCCCCATATTTTTGTAAAGTTTGTAATTTAATCCTAGTGTTATTCCTGAATTTCTTCCAGGTATAACACTATTTTCCCCTTCTAGTAGAGCTAGAATGGAGTTCGTTGTCACGCTTTCTAGAGAATCTCGATTCTCCCATTCTCCCGCCTTTATTCTGAATTTTTCAAAAATTGAATTTTGACAAGACGCCTCATCATTAGTACCAGTGTAGCATCGAACCATATCTCCAAGTGGCGCGTACTTCTATACGTGCAGGCTTTGTACTAGGAGACCGTTGGTATTCCCAAGAAAATCTCGTCCGTTCAAAACGAAGTTAAATAGACGGCAGACACATTTATACTATAATAGTGACTCTTCATAATACTCCTGCATACTTTACTTTTCCTGAGCTTTTAGTGTTTGAAGCAACGACGTCTCTCTCAAGTTTCTCTGAAACTAATCTTTGTAAGTTTTCCTACGTTGCCATTCTCTTTAATAGCTATGTCGACTTCTAAAGGTCCTCGGAATGAATTCCCCGCCTCCTCTAAATCGAAAAAGAAAATAAGGGAGATGGTTTCCAAGAATGCTCCTTGATACGAGCTCTTGGACTCTACAACCGAGCCCCGCCATGATGCATTCCTCCGTTGGTTAGGTGGCTTCCCAAATGATCATGAAATCGTTTTCCCCAAACCCAGGGATCGTTCGCATCTTCCTCCTCCTGGTTTCTACCTTTTTATGTAGCCGCGTTTTCCCATTCCATCGTTTTTTGCATGAAATGTACGATGTTTCATATTTCAAATCTTCACTTTGACTAGATAATTAAAGATAGGTTGGAATCCCAATATAACCCATCATGGATAACCATAATTGTTCCACAAGAAAAGTATGGAGATGATACTCGATCATGCGATATTACTAGACGTATGCGTATGTTAACAACGACATTCTTCTCTATTTTATTGGGGCATTCTTGTCCCTCCACTTTCAAGAAATGATATTTGTGTTGATCTTTCTGCTTCTTCTAAATTGCTCGGAATTTTTAAGAAAGGTTTTCGAGAAATGGTTCTCATGTGAAGTCCTTTATCGTAGACATTTTGATAGTGATGGTTCCCAAGGATTCAAAATGACCACTTAGGTCTACGTTGCCACGATATTGTTCTATGAAAGCGGACGGATTGTTTGTTTCAAGGAACTTTTGTGAAGCAAAAAGAAAGAAATAGAGAGTAATTTGTTCCTAACAAATACAAAACTTCCTAAGAGAATGTAAAAATGTCATGCAAGATAAGCTTAACCATATTGCAAAGATAAAAGAGATTCTACACAAAACATAATGATACGGGCGTCAATAAATAGTGTCATATTTACTCAATTAATAGCCGGGGAGATCGTCTTTGAATCCCTGTTTCTCTTACTCTTATATTATTTGTCTCATGCTCTCAGACTCTCAGGCTCTCAAGCTCTCAGGTTCTCAAGTACCGAATATTATATGATCATAAGAGAAAAGCAAAAATATTCAATAATGTCAAAATATACATCATACATTGTGCAAAATATATTTGACTACACCATACCTACTATGCATAATACTTTCACAAATGAAAAGCATTCCAAGTACGGGCTAATGGCTGACCAGCGTTGTTCTCCAAGTAATAAGCACCTGTACTTGTCCTTTAGAGGATCTTATAGGGGCCCTCCCATCGGGGTTCAAGCTTCCCTACTTTTCCTGCTGGTTGTTTCTTCATTAAGACCAAATCCCCGATCTGGAAATCTCGTCGCTTGACCCTTCGATTAAGCGCGGATCATTCTTCCTCTATATGCTTCCATGAAGAGCAGAGAATGCTCCCTTTTTTTTCTTCGATGAAATCTAACTCCTGAGCCCGCTTTCCATCACTACCTTCATCGTATGCTTCAATTCTGGCGGATGTCATTCCTATCTCAACTCGTAACACCACTTCCGTGCCATATACCATACTGAAAGGAGTTTCTCCTGTGGCAGCCCGGGGTGTTGTCCGATAAGCCCAGAGTACACTCAGCAACTCATCCACCCAATCTTTCCCCACACCGTGCAAACGCGTTTTCAAAGCTTGAACGATAGATCTATTAGTGACTTCCACTTGGCTTACTTTGAGGATAGGCCACAGAAGTGAAAGCTTGCTGAATTTTCATCTCTTGACACCACACGGCAACCTTCCTTCCTTGGAATTGTCTACCGTTATCTGACACCAGTTTCCTTGGTATGCCAAATCGACATACTATATTTTTCCATAAAAACATCAATATATCTTCTTCGGTTATTGTAAGGACCCTCAATATCTAGTACTGATTTCTCAATTTCGCTATCAATCATAGATAGTTCACATGCCTAGCATTTATTTTACCAATTTTCCATTATACCTAGACATCTCACATGTCTTATAATGAGTACATGATCCCACGATCATTCTCAGGCATCTCAAATGCCGTACAATAGTCATATAGACTCAGTACCCCATATATATCAACACATAAATATAACCATGCGCACAACCATCGATGAAATCAAAATACATTAAGCATTTCACAAATGCTCTCACGTAAAGTAATGCTCGTACGTCGCACGTACCTTAAATCTCCGAAGTCCGAGCCAAACCTTGCTCGAGTTCCATGCTCCGAGGAACGATGTGCTAACACGATAAATTAATTCACAATTAATTACGAACATGCAACCCATGCTCAAGCACACCCATAACCCTCAAAAATATTGTCAACACACGACAATTAACCATTATCGAAAATCGTTCAAGAAAACCCCACAAGTTCTCGAACCTTCACAACACAAATCGAACCCATTAAAACACCATAATTCATCTAAAATATGAATTAAGCTATCCAAGCAAGAATCAACACCCCTTGCCAAAAACCCCCAATTTTCGAACTCAAAACCCTTAAATTCGAACCCAAACAAGCCCTTAAATTCGAACCCTTATAATTCTTCAAATTCGAACACAATCAAGCATCATAATGCATCTACAACATGAATTAATCAATCCATAACAAGAATCGCCACACCTCTGCCAAAAAAAATCATAATTTTCGAACCTAAACCCACGAAAAATGCATAAATTCGAACCAATCCCACCAACAGCAATAATTCGAACAAATCGAACACAAAAATGGCAGGGAATTACACAACAACGACGAAAAAGGGGCAAGGGAGGTTACCCAATCGAAAATCGGAAGAAATCGGACCAAAATCGAAGAACCCTAGAAATTGGGGATCGGCGCTACTCCAACACGCGACGAAACTTCAAATTGCCGGAGGGGTTAGCTGCGCCTCGTCGAGACGAAGCCGGCGGCGGGTCGCACGCGCCGAACGGCGGCCGGACGGAGGCGGGCGAAGCGCCTGAAGCGGCGTGGGTCTGTCCAGACGGGAATGGGTCGCGGGTGGGAGAGAGGAAATAAAGGGGCTGAAATGATTTTCTAAATAAAATTTCGGGTTCAAATGGTATTTATAGCAAAAATACCCCAAAATACTAATATCCCCACAAATACATCATGATTCATTAAAAATCATCTGTTTTCAAAAATTCTCTCTCTAACTCAAAAATCCCCTACCGGTGCCCACACACAGCACCCGAGATTCTGAGTCACACTAAAAACCCAACTCACAGGTTTTCACCGAAATGAGAATACGATCTCAACCTCGGGATCCAACGATCCCAACTACTCAAATAGACGAGCCCGGAAGGCCCAACGCCTCGATTAAACTCCAATTGCCACGTAAAACAACTTTACGGGTTATTAACACTCCGGGATTAACATCCCTAATCTCTGGTCATCACAATATCCCCCACTAAAAGAATTTCGTCCTCGAAATTAGCACCGGTGTATCACGTAACACCCGGGCTACACAACTACATGAAGCCATAACCTCGATTCTTGACCATATCAGAATCGTCTTAAAAACCACGAGGAAACTTACCTCTCTTCAAACTCTGAAACAGAGCGACTTACCAAAACCAACATATCACCCAAGATGCAAAACATACCTCGATGCGGTTCATCCCAAAAGTTAGTCCCTCATGACTGCAAAACAACCAATATTTACGACCGTAGATCGGACAGTCATCATTCGTGCTAATACAACTAGTAAGAACGCATCCTGAATGACACCTCAACCGTGAGAACGTTGACCTTGTGTCAAACTCTGGAGTGAAATAGACTCCCATATCCATCATAACGTCGAAGAGCGTCAGCACAACTCAACGCTAACAGTCCAAAAGCAGTTAGTCAACTGAAACTGCAAGGATTCGAATCGCTCCCGATTCTATCGTAGATATCATCCAATGATATCTTTATCATGACTCACGATGTCTAACACACATCATCACGAGGAAAACACTAGTATATCACGATGTACACATACCAAACCTGGTCTCCACTTTCATACCTCCTCCATCGAATGAGCAGTCGCATCATTGCAACTCAATTTGGGCAACTTACGGCCACAGATTCACACAAAAGACATCTCACAAGATGTCCACCTCCGGATATTCCAAGGATCACACCCTGATCATAAACAAACCATCGAGACTCCACAGAGTTCAAATTCTGAAAGGACATGCAATAAACCCATTGCATCCTCAACGCTTGTGTCGGCAGCGACACCCAACCAATCTGAATTCCTGCCATCCCTTGGCAATCCTAGGATTTAACAATCCAAACTTGGAAAGGCTATCGTATAACTCGAAGGAAAACACCGATAAGGAAACATCTCAATCCTCGCAAGATAATCCCTCCTCAAAGGGAGTCAACTAACTTCACGATTGTTTCTCATAATAATCGTGCCATGGAGATTCCCAATCTCAAGGTGTTCCATATCTCTCATCAGAGATTTAACCATCCAAAAATAGCATAACTCTATGCTTGACAGAAAGGAAATCAATAACTGGCATCTGTATACTCACCAGTATACCTGCCTAAGCACTAACATCATATGCATACTCAATGCACTCGGCTCGGGTATCTACAACATACCCCTAAGCCCCAAACGCAACTGTCAATTCTGAGTCATTCCCTACTCAGCGGAGGATGATAATCGACGATCAACAACACGGCGTGATTCCCAAAATCAACACCACACACACCAACTTACCGAATCTTTCAAAGATTCCAAATAGGTATAACACTACCTCCCTCCCCACAAGGGAAGTGCGATCGAACTCGAGATCCACTAGTCTCGAACCACCGTTCGGAAAAACTGGATACAATAGCACCCATTGCATCCCAAGTACACGGATTCCCCAAATCGAGTCAACGACGACTCGATGACTCTCTTGTTGGTACTCCAACATTATGAGCTGTCCCAGACAAGTCCCTCAAAACAATAGACGTATAAACGTTCTCATGGGGTGTCACATGCCTCAAACATCATGCTACAAAGGGACAATCGAAAGCCTGCCAAAAGTCTTCATCGTATCATCATACGATTCACCAAACTCGGTTCCAACGAGCAGTATCATGGCTCCAACAAGCACACTATATCATCACTACGATATCTGGCTAGCAAAGTGCTGTCTCCATAGGTTCATATCAAGCCTACCAACAAACCATATGTTCCATCTCGGTATGCCGTACCATACAAACCGTTAGAGTAATGGGTCATCGCCCAACATATCTCTAAAATACTAAGCACAATGGACAACCCGGTGTCCTTGCTCCCTTATGAAGCAATCATAATCCGATAAGACTTATCCCACACCCTCAGGGTGGGTGCAACCATGTCTACCCTACATCACAACACAAGCGAGTAGTTTCCTCAATGACTACTCTTACCACCAATCACTTGGCCCCAGCCAAACCAACGAGCATACCTAAGGGTATCATTGTTCGACAAAAGGTCTCGTCAACTAGTGACTCAGACACTACCATGTGCCCACCAAGGCACTCAAACCATATAACCAAATACTAACATAAATGTATTAATCATCAAAACGACGCCACACGTCTACATAGAACATCAACTATGTCATCGTCATCCCGTGACGGCATATGTCAACATATGACATCCAACTAACATCGTCAAACATACGACGGTACATGGCAATACACGACATCCATAATCTCATCGTCAAACACATGGCATATATATAGCAACACATAGTATCCACAATAATGCTAACACAAGTAATATGCCATACCTCATCGCTATCAATATAGCGGCATACCTGTCTCCGTCGCTCGATAATAGTACGTAGTCAGCACCCATCGCTCGAAGGCGGCAAAATCATGTGCTGAGCACATAGCGGCACAATCCATCGCTATAGAATCGACGGCATGATACCTCGTCATATAATAAGTGGCATGAAACCTCGCTATACACCTGAGCATGAATCATCGTCCACATAATAGCGAAAAGAGGCATCGCTAGCAATATATATCCGGCGGCAAGAACCATCGCCAATCAATATAGCGGAATGAACCATCGCTATCCCTATACATGGCGGCAAGAACCATCGCCAGTCAATATAGCGGAATAAACCATCGCTATCAATATCCATGGCGGCAAGAACCATCGCCAGTCAATATAGCGGCATGAACCATCGCTATCAATATACATGGCGGCAAGAACCATCGCCAGTCAATATAGCGGCATGAACCATCGCTATCAATATACATGGCGGCAAGAACCATCGCCAGTCAATATAGCGGCATGAACCATCGCTATCAATATCCATGGCGGCAAGAACCATCGCCAGTCAATATAGCGGCATGAACCATCGCTATCAATATCCATGGCGGCAAGAACCATCGCCAGTCAATATAGCGGCATGAACCATCGCTATCAATATACATGGCGGCAAGAACCATCGCCAGTCAATATAGCGGCATGAACCATCGCTATCAATATACATGGCGGCAAGAACCATCGCCAGTCAATATAGCGGCATGAACCATCGCTATCAATATCCATGGCGGCAAGAACCATCGCCAGTCAATATAGCCGATCCCTAGTCATTGTCACGGTAGTGTATTTTAATGCCCCTCGCTCAAGTAAAAACATGCGGTACTCCCACCCCTCGCTTCACATATAGGCGGCATAGAATAACCTCGCTTAAATGGACATGCGGTACTCCCACCCCTCGCCTCACATTTTAGCGGCAAATATTCTTTCCTCGCCTCATATGCTAACCACGCTTCAATGTGACATGCGGCGCTCCCACCCCTCGCTTCACATTTTAGTGGCACAATATAATAAATAGCGGCAAGCATTTAAAATCATCACTCATCCATAACAATGACTCATGGGATATTCACCAAGTATTTCATCCATACCTGCATCACAAAGCATAATCCATATACCAACATACATCATCATGAGTGTATTTTAATGCACCTCGCTCAAATGCGACATGCGGCGCTCCCACCCCTCGCTTCGACATTTGGCGGCAAAGCATTAAAATCATCACTACATGTACACATACATCCACAATGTATAAATCCATGATGTATATAAAATGCAGGTTACCGTTTCGTGTCTTTCAACCATGGCCTTAGCCTTTCGCATCATAGTGTTCCTACAGGAACAATCACAACCCATGAGCATACAATAATCCATATTCCCACAATATGATTATAATGAGTAAATGCATAAACTATGAGTACAAAGTACTTCATGTATCCCAATGCATTTCGATATGCTCCACCTGGTTGTCCCTGTGTCACAACTCACAATCATAATCAACAGGTTATATTATGATTCTATAGATGTCATGACATACAATCATTTCACTATGATCACATATCACAAATGCACATAAGCAAAATAGTTGTGTCACACAACACTAGCTACTATCATGCATAAATATGTGCTACCCATCCCTATCAGCATGTTTTAGGCCCTCAACAGCCCCAAAGAGCTAACCACTGCTCTGATACCACTAATGTAAGGACCCCAAGCCCTTAACCCTTAATTAGTGTATTAACCACTATGTGTGGCACATGTTTTCAATAAAAAGCCAATCGGGAAGCTCAGATGATACTTTACCATTGAATGGCAACTACAAAATTCCTTTAATGTTCAACGTTATAAGATCATCTCTACTAACATATAGACTCATAGAGTTGCCCATTACCATCCCCATTTTGCCACTTTTCACATTGTGGACTTTTATAAAAATTTGGGCAGAGTCTCCCCATAAATTGAGCTATCCCAAAACACAAGCATATCACATAATATAATTCCCGGCCAGGGAATACACAATACTCAACAGAATATAGTACACAAAGTAAATTCCCAGCCAGGGAAGACACCACACATATGACGACATAAATGGGTCTCACCACCCACACAATACACTAACGACTCTCATATCATTAGCAATTCTATCACAATTGCATGCAACATATAATGAAAGAGAGGAAGGCTCATGCCTTTATATACAACCCATATACAAGAATATCCGTGCTCACATGCGAGCATCATAAATGTGTATATAAATCTCGGGTGTATATAAGTACTCTATACGATACCGTGCTCCATCAAGCCCTGGTACCACGATCCTATGAGTACATCCAATCAACAGCTCGAGCTCAGCTCCACAGCCATCGATGCACCTGTTCACCTGCCCCAACAGAGACAGCCCCCAACGGGGTGAGCATACCAATACACAAAATCTCATAATCACAATAATGAAATTCATGATTTACAACACAAGTAAATATTAATGAATTTTAAATGATACTCCCTGGATGGCAACATCCTCATCCGGGATTCCGTGTACTGTCCCTGTTCTCACAATCATCAAACTCATCAAATCTCATAAATCAGTAAATCAACACATTGATTTAACTCATAGCATGCCTGATTCTCAAGTATCAAAAATCAATGATTCCAAGTTCAATATACATACAAATATAGATATCTCAATATCTAGTACTGATTTCTCAATTTCGCTATCAATCATAGATAGTTCAAATGCCTAGCATTTATTTTACCAATTTTCCATTATACCTAGACATCTCACATGTCTTATAATGAGTACATGATCCCACGATCATTCTCAGGCATCTCAAATGCCGTACAATAGTCATATAGACTCAGTACCCCATATATATCAACACATAAATATAACCATGCGCACAACCATCGATGAAATCAAAATACATTAAGCATTTCACAAATGCTCTCACGTAAAGTAATGCTCGTACGTCGCACGTACCTTAAATCTCCGAAGTCCGAGCCAAACCTTGCTCGAGTTCCATGCTCCGAGGAACGATGTGCTAACACGATAAATTAATTCACAATTAATTACGAACATGCAACCCATGCTCAAGCACACCCATAACCCTCAAAAATATTGTCAACACACGACAATTAACCATTATCGAAAATCGTTCAAGAAAACCCCACAAGTTCTCGAACCTTCACAACACAAATCGAACCCATTAAAACACCATAATTCATCTAAAATATGAATTAAGCTATCCAAGCAAGAATCAACACCCCTTGCCAAAAACCCCCAATTTTCGAACTCAAAACCCTTAAATTCGAACCCAAACAAGCCCTTAAATTCGAACCCTTATAATTCTTCAAATTCGAACACAATCAAGCATCATAATGCATCTACAACATGAATTAATCAATCCATAACAAGAATCGCCACACCTCTGCCAAAAAAAATCACAATTTTCGAACCTAAACCCACGAAAAATGCATAAATTCGAACCAATCCCACCAACAGCAATAATTCGAACAAATCGAACACAAAAATGGCAGGGAATTACACAACAACGACGAAAAAGGGGCAAGGGAGGTTACCCAATCGAAAATCGGAAGAAATCGGACCAAAATCGAAGAACCCTAGAAATTGGGGATCGGCGCTTCTCTGCAAAATCCGACTCCAACACGCGACGAAACTTCAAATTGCCGGAGGGGTTAGCTGCGCCTCGTCGAGACGAAGCCGGCGGCGGGTCGCACGCGCCGAACGGCGGCCGGACGGCGGCGGGCGAAGCGCCTGAAGCGGCGTGGGTCTGTCCAGACGGGAATGGGTCGCGGGTGGGAGAGAGGAAATAAAGGGGCTGAAATGATTTTCTAAATAAAATTTCGGGTTCAAATGGTATTTATAGCAAAAATACCCCGAAATACTAATATCCCCACAAATACATCATGATTCATTAAAAATCATCTGTTTTCAAAAATTCTCTCTCTAACTCAAAAATCCCCTACCGGTGCCCACACACAGCACCCGAGATTCTGAGTCACACTAAAAACCCAACTCACAGGTTTTCACCGAAATGAGAATACGATCTCAACCTCGGGATCCAACGATCCCAACTACTCAAATAGACGAGCCCGGAAGGCCCAACGCCTCGATTAAACTCCAATTGCCACGTAAAACAACTTTACGGGTTATTAACACTCCGGGATTAACATCCCTAATCTCTGGTCATCACAGTTATTCTCGTCCATGGTTCAGCTTCGACCTATGATAGGGTTGAATATTACGCGTTTTTATGCTATGATATGTATATATTTTCGTGTTGATTCTTGGATTATTTTACGGTTTATGGTATATATTTCTCTATTTCAGGAATCAATGTTGAAATGTAGGGAAAGGTGAAGAAATCAAGCTAAAATGATGAAAGAATGAATAAAGTTGACGAAAAGAGGAAAAAATCGGAATCCAAGACTCATGTTGCTCCTTTCTCCTCAAATTACTATATGTTCGAGCCCGGTTTTGGAACGGTGGTCCATATAAAAGTTGTAGAACTTTCTCTTATATTCGCATGGACAGCTGATTCATCAAATTTGGAGTTTGTATGAGAAAGTTACGGCCAAAATACAAAACTCGCCAGAAGCTGAAAAAGGCGAAGAAAACATTCTGGTCTTGCCGATCGATCGAGCAAGCATTGCCGATCGAGCAAGCATTGCCGATCGATCGAGCAAGGCTGAAAAAGCCACGAAATTCTTACTGTGAAGCTCGATCGATCGGCCGCTTTGTCCCGATCGATCGGCCAGAGGAGTTTTCAGAAAAATAACTTCCTTGTAGAGTTTGTGTGCAAAAGGGAAGTCCATAATTCTTTCCCCTATATATTATACATTAAAATTACAACCCATATCAGATTTTAAAAACCCTAGGAATAGCCTCCACACCTTCATACTCCATATCACCTTCATCCATCTTCACCTATTCATCCTATGAATTGGAACAACCCAACAAGGCGATTAAAGAGACGATCGAGAAGGAAGCAAGAGAAGGAGCGAGGATCTACAACCGGAGTCGACGCTGGGAGTTTATTCTTACTTTTAAACTTTAGTTTTGTTTTGTTTTGATTTTATCATGCTTGGATTGTTGCAAGACATGTTTGAGTATTGGTATTTATTTATGAGTATGAACTAAGTTTATTTATCGAGGCTAGGCGAATCCTTTGTTATGAACCTTCGATTTGATGATTTAATGATTGAATTCTTATAGTTCTTTGCGTATGTTTTAGGTTCTTCATGCTTTTAGAGGATTGATCACCTTTGAATGATGTTAGTATCGTAATTGAGATCGAGAGATGATTTTATGATACTGAATTAATAACTCATACCATGGATTTCAGACCGAGATCGAGAGATGACGTCAAATACATGTGTGATAGCCATATATAGCTAGTAATTGAAAGCTAGGAGTTTTCATGGATCTTATGCAACATTGAATTGTTAAATAAGTGAACGAGAGTTACTTACTGCAATTCGGTGTTAGGTTTAATATAGCTCGAGAGAGTGTATTAGATAAATTGGGAGAACTCGTCACCTTAGAAATATTTGAATATTCAATCGAGAATTGTAGGGAATTGCATTGGTGAGCCAAAGTCTCGATAATCTTCTCTAGTGGATTTTTCTCGTTTACTTTTATTGACTTGGTTGGATTAGTAGTTTATATTAATTAATTAGTTGTTAATTATAAATTAATTATCGTAGGTTAAATATAGTTAAAAGACATCTTATTTGGTACTTGCTTGTTAGTCCCAGTGGGTTCGACAATCCGTATCTTTCTATCTATACTAAAACTTGACACCGTGCACTTGCGGTCTAAAATCGCTACACTGAGAAATTTTCTGTTTAAAAAATAAACGATCAAGTTTTTGGCGCCGTTGCCGGGGACTAACTTTAGTAATATCATACTAGTTTCTTTGACTGTAATTTAACCATTGTTTTTGTTTTGTTTTCTAAATTATCGGAAAAAAAAGAGATTTAAATTATATTTTGGTTTTGTTTTGTTTGTCTTGTGAGGTACTTGGAGATGCTACATCAACATGCCTTCACAAGCTTTGCCCAACAACGTTTCGAGCTGTTCTACGTTGTTTGGGAGAGATTCAATGAATTGGCCAACACATTTCGGTATCACAATTTTTCGAACTTTACTCTCATGCAATATTTTTTCAAAGGGCTGGTTGCACAGACAGAGAATGGGTAGTGAGCGGAGCAATGAAGACTGGGAGTCCCTTGGTTGATGGAGATGAGAACAGTGTGGTGCACCTGTTCAATGATATGACGGACTTCGATCATCACTGGCATTGTGATCCTTCACTACAAGTTTGGAGTCACCAATACCCACCGGAGCTTCACTACCCTATTGATACGCCACAACCATTTGAACATCACGAAGAGAGGAGAGATAGTTCTGCAGATGTCACGACTCAGTTAGAGGATACCTTAGTAAGATTCTTGGCATCAACCGAGAACAGTTTGGAATGCCAAACCAACTCTATGCGTCACCTAGAGCAGCAAATGACGGTCCTCATGGAAACAATTTCCAACTAGTTGCCAAGAGGAAGAGATGAGGGCTACAAATCAAGAGGCGACGAATCGAGTTTGGTTATATGATGACGATCACTCAACCAACCAAGTTTGGGGGAGTGATCCTACTAGTGTGGAAGAGTCGAGGGAACTTGAGCCTCTTCATGAGATTGAGCTTACTTCAGAGATGTTATCCGAGGAGTTCCCATGTGAAGATGAGTCGAATGTGATGTTGGAGAAGGAAGAAACTTTCGAAGATTCTGATTTGAGCCCATCGATGGAGACATGTTCTATGCCATATGTGGATCCATATTTTCCGTCGATGCCAACTTCACCGCACTACATCCTCCATATGAAGCCAAGTCGAGAATCATTCTCCCATGCCTACCAATTCATGAATGTTGTTGGAGCGACGAGCTTACACTGCTACAATCTTGCCAATCTTGAGGGCATATTGAATGAAGACCCATTAGTGGTATCATACGATACTTACTATGGGCGGCAGCCGCTCTTTGATGGTTGCTTCTGATGGTCAAGCCGAAGACCAAAAATCAGCGCTTCTTGGGAGGCAACCCAAGCGTATCATTTTGTTATTTAGTTTTGTTTTATTTTTCAGTTTTCATTTTAGTTTTGTTTATCTCTCAAGTCGAATATTTTACCATATGCATTCTTCTCTTGCTAGGTACTTGGTTGGAGCGATGAACCCCTACAACAGTGGAGCTTTCAAAAGCAAATCTTCCTCAACCCTCATGCAAGCGTCTTGATCAGGGGAGTTCACTGTTTCCCTTTTGATTCTTTTAAACATTGAGGGCAATGTTTGATTTAAGTTTGGGGAGTAGTAGCTTGCATGTTTTACTTGTTTTAACCACATGTTGTGTGCTTAAATGACACTTGAATCTTCCGATTATTATGAGCTAAGAAAATTTTTTTTTATGAGTTCAAACTTGAGAAAAGAATGAATTATAGTAGTGACTATTCAATGAGGATTTTGATCTCACTATGCATATGAACTTGATTTGTGATGATTATTGGACTTGTACATAAATATCCTAATTTGAGTTAGCATGTCAAGAATGAGGAATATATTGAGCACAATGAGTCATGATCTTGTGGATTGCATGTTTTGAATAGTGATAATTATTGTGAACTTGATGATTTGTCTTGAGCATCTTAGAGTTATCCTAGAACTTATTTGATGATGACACTTTGAGGCAAAATTTTATAGTTACAAACTTGACATGGAAATGGTCTAGGCGATCTTTGAAACGTTTGAGCCTTTCAAGCTTACCATGATTCATATCAATCCCTAGTGTCCCATTTGAGCTTTATTGAAAAAGAATGGTATATGCATTGCATATAATTAGACCCCATTCGACATTCTTGGCAAACTCATTATACTTACCCTTATTTGAGCCTAAATGAAAAAGTTATCCTTACCCTATGGGAGTATAATGAATATCATTTGATGCACTTGAATTGTTATATCTTGATGAGCTTATTGAAAAAAAAAATTGATAAATGAGAAAAGAAAAAGATAGACAAAAAGCCTTGAGAAAAAGATTGACTAAATAAGACCCAAAGTGGCCAAGGCTATAAAAGAAAACGAAGAGAAGCTCGATGTGTGCGAAACATTTGAATTGTAAATGATTATACTCTCTTCTTTGCGCTTATCCTATCTTTTCTTTGAAGCCAACACCAAAGGCCTTACATTACAAGCTTAAAAAGTCCTTTTGATCCAAGTCTAAGGAGTAACATCATTAGTGGAGAAGTTATTTGAAAATAGGCTTATGGGGTGCTTGATGATAATCTCGACTTTGAGTTGATTAACATGATTTGATCTTGAATATGTGCATGAAACTTAAGATTGACTATAGCACACACACACGTTCCGATTTTGAGATGTGTTACTTGATTTAGGAGAAAACATGTCTTGTCAACTTTTGTATATGTGCATGAGATTTCTGAGAATAAAATAAGTCATGAAATAATTGTTTCAAGTATCAAGAATGAACTCTACCTTGTGATTTTAATGCTTAATCGAGGACGATTAAGTGATAAGTTTGGGGGAGTTGATAGGGTTGAATATTACGCGTTTTTATGCTATGATATGTATATATTTTCGTGTTGATTCTTGGATTATTTTACGGTTTATGGTATATATTTCTCTATTTCAGGAATCAATGTTGAAATGTAGGTAAAGGTGAAGAAATCAAGCTAAAATGATGAAAGAATAAATAAAGTTGAAGAAAAGAGGAAAAAACCGGAATCCAAGACACATGTTGCTCCTTTCTCCTCAAATTACTATATGTTTGAGCCAAGTTTTGGAAAGGTGGTCCATATAAAAGTTGTATAACTTTCTCTTATCTTCGCATGGACAGCTGATTCATCAAATTTGGAGTTTGTATGAGAGCGTTACGGCCAAAATACAAAACTCGCCAGAAGCTGAAAAAGGCGAAGAAAACATTCTGGTCTTGCCGATCGATCGAGCAAGCATTGCCGATCGATCGAGCAAGGCTGAAAAAGCCACGAAATTGTTACTGTGAAGCTCGATCGATCGGCCTCTTTGTCCCGATCGATCGTCCAGAGGAGTTTTCAGAAAAATAACTTCCTTGTAGAGTTTGTGTGCAAAATGGAAGTCCATAATTCTTTCCCCTATATATTATACACGAAAATTACAACCCATATCAGATTTTAAAAACCCTAGGAATAGCCTCCACACCTTCATACTCCATATCACCTTCATCCATCTTCACATATTCATCCTATGAATTGGAACAACCCAACAAGGCGATTAAAGAGACGATCGAGAAGGAAGCAAGGGAAAGAGCGAGGATCTACAACCGGAGTCGACGCTGGGAGTTTATTCTTACTTTTAAACTTTAGTTTTGTTTTGTTTTGATTTTATCATGCTTGGATTGTTGCAAGACATGTTTGAGTATTGGTATTTATTTATGAGTATGAACTAAGTTTATTTATCGAGGCTAGGCGAATCCTTTGTTATGAACCTTTGATTTGATAATTTAATGATTGAATTCTTATAGTTCTTTGCGTATGTTTTAGGTTCTTCATGCTTTTAGAGGATTGATCACCTTTGAATGATGTTAGTATCGTAATTGAGATCGAGAGATGATTTTATGATACTGAATTAATAACTCATACCATGGATTTCAGACCGAGATCGAGAGATGACGTCAAATACATGTGTGATAGCCATATATATCTAGTAATTGAAAGCTAGGAGTTTTCATGGATCTTATGCAACATTGAATTGTTAAATAAGTGAACGAGAGTTACTTACTGCAATTCGGTGTTAGGTTTAATATAGCTCGAGAGAGTGTATTAGATAAATTGGGAGAACTCGTCACCTTAGAAATATTTGAATATTCAATCGAGAATTGTAGGGAATTGCATTGGTGAGCCAAAGTCTCGATAATCTTCTCTAGTGGATTTTTCTCGTTTACTTTTATTGACTTGGTTGGATTAGTAGTTTATATTAATTAATTAGTTGTTAATTATAAATTAATTATCGTAGGTTAAATATAGTTAAAAGACATCTTATTTGGTACTTGCTTGTTAGTCCCAGTGGGTTCGACAATCCGTATCTTTCTATTTATACTAAAACTTGACACCGTGCACTTGCGGTCTAAAATCGCTACACTGAGAAATTTTCTGTTTAAAAAATAAGCGATCAAGTTTTTGCCTTTGAAAAATAATCAACAGCCACTAGTAAGAATTTCTTTTGTACGGCGGGATTGGAAATAGCCCCACAATATCAATTCTCCACTGGTCAAAAGGGCAAGAGGAGACAACAGCTCGCATGAGCTCGGCAGGCTGCAATTGGAAACGAGCATGCTTTTGACAACTATCACTAGAATTCACTAGTTGTAAAGCGTCTTTCACCATAGTGGGCCAAAAGTGTCCTGATAACAAAGCTTTTCGTGACAATGCATATCCTTCCAGATGATTTTCGTAGCAACCCTCATGGATTTCTCTCAGCACATATTGAGCATCTTCCGGTGTCAGGCATCGCAATAGAGGCTGCGCGAGAGATCTTTTGTATAAGATGCCATCAATCAAAACAAATCAGGAAGCCTTTTTTTGTATCTTCCTAGCTAGGTTTTTATCAAAGGGCAGTTCAGGATATTGCACATATTTCAATATCAGAGTCATCCAACTATTAAGTGTGCAGTAGCCATTGGTTGAGATGAGGTGTCACTGGAGGCAATAATTCTATTTCAAGTACCAATTCTCTGTCAGATATGGTTACTAAAGAAGTAGCCAACTTAGTCGATCGATCTGCTTCCTCGTTATCTTCTCTTGGAATCTATTCAATTGAAATATGAGATATGTCTTGTATCAACTGTTGGTAGTATATCAATTTTTCACAACGGGTTTCAAATTCATCGTGCAGTTGTTGGGTCGCTAATTAGGCATTCATCTCTCGAGTTGCACGCAGACCAATGATTACTGCCTCATATTCAGCGGCATTATTGGTTATTCTGAAATCCAGCCTGACGACTATCTTGACCTTTTCACCTTCGGGAGAAATCATGACCACCCCTGCACCACTTCCCTAATGATTCGATACCCCATCCACATAAATCTTCCACATATCCTCTGTCTCAGAATGGATCTTCTCCGCAATAAAATCCGAAAGAGCTTGAGCTTTAATGACAGTCTTAGCCTCATACTCAATATCATACTCACTCAATTCTATTGTCCACTTTACCAAACGACCTGATATCTCCGGCTGCGACATAATCCTTCCTAAGGGGCTGTTGGTGAGCACTGTGATCGGGTGAGATAAGAAAAATGGTCGCAAACTTCTCGTGGTAATGACCAAGGACATAGATAATTTTTCTACCTCTGGATATCTTAACTCTGCACCCTTCGAAGCATGGCTTACATAATATACTGGTCTTTAAGGCCTCGCTACTTTAACCCGCTATTAGTACATTATCACGTATATTAGTGTATGCATTCATGTCATTAGAAAATTCTTATACTTACTTCAATGACATTAACATGCCATCAATAAAATTTTGACATTAATCCACTTAATGCCCAATTCTCAATACAGCTCAACTAGCATAATATACATATCGTAACGCACTAACATGTTCTCAATTCATTATGCAATTCTCCATAGTTAATTGCGTGCAATTATAAATGAAAGAGAAACTCAAAGCCCTTATACAATCTATATACACATAAGAATGCTCACATGTGAGCATTGAATAAGTAATTGTGTATCTATTGTATAAGCATGTTACCCAATACCAATATTGGTAACTCAGTCCCTGGAGTATTTCCAATCAACAGCTCGAACTCAACTACAGATCCAATGATGTACATGTTCTACCTGTTCCAACAGAAACAGCCCCCACACGAGGTGAGCATACCAATAACACCATCTACATATCATCAATTTCACAATTCATAATTTACAGAATTTAAAGCTGTAAAGTCAGAAAGTACTCCCTGTGTATACCATTACCATGTGGGATCTCACATGTTGTCCATGTTCTCACAATAGCCAAAATCATCAAATTCCCAAATACAGTTAATCATTAAATTGATTAACTATTCACATGTTCAAACCGTCAATTCCATAATCAATTATAATTAAATCATTCAATAATGATTTACAGAAATCAAATATATTTTATTTAATGATTTCACTACTCCATCACAATGTATCACATCGCTCGCTCAACAGTGGTGGCAGTCTAACCTCTCGCTCGCTTAACAGCGGCGGTATCATAACCAATGCTCGCTACACAGCGGCAGCATCTTACCCATTACTCGCTCAACAACGACATTACCACAATTCTTAATGCATATCAATTGATTGCAACAATAATATATTATTCATAAACATGACAATAATACATCTAATTATGCCCGTATGTCCCACGTACCTTATAGTCCAATCGCAAGAGTCAAACCTTGCCTTTGCCCCGAGATCCAGTGAATTATTTGTTATACACAGTTAATAACTCACACTCAATTATAAGTACACAACTACATGCTCAAGCATGTACTCAACCTCCAATTACATAATCCCAACATGATGATTAATCAAAAATATTGAACTATATATAATACTCAAAACATCTTATTTCTCCTACGTTCAATGAGTTATCGATTAACTCAAATGATAGTACATAACCGACTACAGTTCAATTCATGCCACATCATTTTAAAATATAATATTTCCATTGGAATGTAGAAGTCATCATGAAAATCTACTAAACAAACCCCAATTGTAAAATCCCAACATTTAACAAAGTTTTGAAAAAACCAAGGACCACGAGTCGCAATCGAACGCCGTCTCCCCACGATCGATCTCGCAAACCCACTGCCAAGTTAAATTCTCCCGCGGTCGATCGCCGAGTCTCCGCGATCTATCGTCAGACCTCTCGCTATCGATCGCCATTACTGTTTATCGTCTTCAAATTTCAGTATAATGTCGTGATCGATCAACGCCAACGCCGCGATCGATCGCGACTTGCGATTTTCCAAAAAAATTATGCTTCAATGGTATGTTTCACACCCTAACTCAAATCCAACACCCCCAACACCTTCAACACTTCAATTACTCCATTTAAACTCAATAAAAACGCCAAGAACAACACTTTAACAATTTAACCAAACCCAGCTATCCCCAGCTATGAGTCCCTACAGAACAACCATACAAAACATGAGTATTGAAATGATGTTCACAATAACATCAAGATAATGCATCAATACAATATAAATAACTTCTTGTAAATTATGCATTTGTAATACTCCTCTTTGGTTGTTCCTGTACATATCCCTGTACATACTTCATAACACAAAATACAAATATATCATGATATGTCTCATCTATCACCCTGTTATAACGGGACAAATATGATTTGCCTATCTCAGTTCAATATGTCAGTGGAACCTCCTCATATATTCATATTAGCAGCACAAATCATATTTTCGTCCTCACACATTATAACAGTCCAAGCATATACTCCACCCGAGTATACCTCTCATGCCAAAGCATATGCTCAACACTAGCATACCTATCGTGGCATCAATCTATCATCCTCATACATAGATGTACAACATGCCCAACAATGGCAACATGACCGATATGATATGCCTATCTCAGCTTAATATGTCAGTGGAACCTCCCCACATCTTCATATTGGCAGCACATATCATCTAACCATCCTCACATAGATAATAGCCAAAGCATATGCCCATCAATGGCATACCTATCATGGCATCAACTGTATGTCAATCACATCATGCCTCATAGCACCACTCACATGCCTCAACAGCATCGTGCCTCACAGCACCAATCACATGTCTCAACAGCATCGTGCCTCACAGCACCAATCACATGCCTCAACAGCATCGTGCCTCATAGCACCAATCACATCTCATATCTCAATAAACAAGATATCCATCTCATATCTAAATCAACAATACATCAACATCATATATCAGGATATAATGTCATAAATGGAATATCATTACCCGTACGTCAACACGTACCTGTTGTGTTGTACAACATATATAAATGTAGGCGTCAATGAGTAATCGCCTCTATGTCCTGTCCCCTGTGATGGTGCTACATGAGTATCAACAATATATCATGTTAAACTAGGCTTCAACATCAAACTTTCTAGAAACTATAGCATGTTCAACAATGTCCTCCTAGCGATCGATCGGTCGTCTCTAACAATCGATCGCTTCAGTTTTGAATACCCTACCGATCGATCGGTCACTACTAGCGATCGGTCGGTATTTAAGTCTGAATATTATAAAATGCTACGGCATTCTAGCGATCGATCGGTAACTTGTAGCGATCATTCGCTACATGAACCACCTTACACATTCCCCTGTTTCACCGATCGATCGGTATGTCTTACCGATTGATCGATCGACAACAGACTTTGGGAACAATGACGATTTTGATGCTTATCTTCATGGTTCTCAACCTACACCTCAATTTAAACCATCAAAACTTGATATATGCATGCTTTAACATCATATGGACATGTTTCTATCACAATCCAACCTAGTTCATTGAATGCAACAACATATGAATTCCATCTTCCTTCTAACAAATCACATGTGTCTTGAATTGCATAAAAACATCATAACTAAGGTATTACACCACCTATCTACATCAAAGTAGATCATGCAACTTATCCTTACCACATACTTCACTTTGAATCAATTGACCTTGTGATTCCAAGCTAAAACCAAGCAAATAGGGCAAGGGTTTTGGGAGAGAAGTAGTGTAGGATTTCATTGTGTGAAAGATGGTGAACTATGTAATTTCAATCTGAACTTCCCTTTATATAATTCCAACACATCATATAAACTCCAGCCATGTATGCTACCATGCATCAAATCTATGCGTTCCATTTAGAGTAATTACTATACAATGTTCATGTAATTTCAAAACCTTATATAACACAACAATACCAATTAGTTGTTGTCAACTATATTTAGATCCTTTCTGTGCCAAATATAACATAAACATTATTTCTTTCATCATCTATCACATAATCCATTTGGTCTTTCATACTCGGTTCAACCTGAACCAGAGTCCACGTCATACCGTAATTCTTTCATAAATACCTAATCATTAAATAAATCATGGATGATTAATATCTAGGCATTACAGTTCAAGTCCCTAAAATCGACGCAGACTCTCCACTTTCCTGAAGACTTTGGGACCAAAACTACGTTAGACAACCAAGTAGTGGATTGGACTTCCCGAATATGGCCTGCCTCCAACAAGTTTCGTATAATTACCCGACACTTTACATGATCATGCATAAGCATCATGGCATATATTTTGATATTTTATATGTGCATTAGAAATCATGGAGCTTGTTAATAGAAATAAAGTGAATAAATTGGAAAATAGAAATAAAGTGAATAAATTGGAAAAGAGTGATTAAATTTAGTGATTTATATTAGATAAAAATGGAATATATTAGAATATAAAGTGAAAATATTGAATATATTTAATGAATATAAGTAAGATATTGAAATTGAAAATATTAGGAAAGTAGAGGTTCAGGATAACAAAACCATTTTTATGACTAGATAGAGAATATGTATCAAGGGAGTGAAATAAACATACTTTCATGTGTATATACATATCATATTAGTCACTCATTCTCAAGTATTACTTAATTAAATAGGTACACATATACCTACACATCAAATACACGTGGGATGCAATAAAGAATTGAAACAAGATTATTGTTGACTTTTCTTTCTTAGAATAAGTAAATAATAAACAAAACTTAATAATAATACTTATAAGGCTATACTTATCACATTATCTGCCATTTTTCCATAGAGAAACGAGAACAAAGGGAAGGTGAAGAAAGGTATTCACTTTCTTCAATTTTATTCAAGATTCGAACCAAACAGGGTATTCAACTCCTTATACCACCTGCCTATTACTACTTGATTTGGTGAGTTCTAATAAACTTGTGAATTAAGAAAAAAATTGCTAGATAGGGTTTATGATAATGAATACGTAATTAAATATAGAGTAGGGATTGTTCCATAGTATTACTACTCTTATGAAGCTTATTTTGCTTAGTGAATATTCTAATTCCTAAGTCAAGGTGATATACTATTTTGGCAACTGACTGAAAGTAACTTATGGAGTGAAAAGTATTCATCATAATTTCCTATAATTCCACTTGTAAGTTAATCTGCGGATAGAATCTATAATTTTAATGTTCGCTATATGAACTGATGAAATAAAATAGTTAATATAAAATACTCAACACTATTAATGTTAGAAATCTATCTTGATATACTGTGAAGAAATTGAATATGGGAGACCAACTCAAATTCATGTAATTTGAAAAAGATGAATTCCTGAACTCTGAAATTAAATAAAGTAATGGATATTGGACTATGTTTATAGGTCATAATCTCGAGCAGAGCACAGATAAGGCGAACTAAATGAGTTCTTCTAGATAGGAGGATCGATTGTGAGTATATCCTTATAACTTGGTATTTAATTTTATATAAGTATATGATTTGTGTTATATAAGTATCCTGAATTGTTGAATGCATTGCAATGAATGCAATATGATGTGCAAGAACTAAATTGAGTTCTGAAATGTACATGTTGAGATGTGATGATATACGTTCTTTATGATGTTATTTACCCTATGATTTGATGTTATGCATATGATTATGACATGTGCATTCATAAGAGATTAATGAACTCTGTTATGGCCACTAATGACCTTGAACCATGTGTTATTTCATTCTGAGTACGGTCAGAATTACAGAATCAAAGAATATCGATCCCGAGTTAATTGAGAACTCAAAAGGGGATCTACAGAGTGCCATGACCATATCGTGATCACGGATTGTTCTTGGTATTAGTTGGTGCATAACAATATAACAATACGGACATACATGTGCATCATTTCATTTTATATGAATCATGTGAACTGATGTAAAGCTTATGATGTGAATCATGTGAGTATATTCATGTGCTTATGTGGATATGAATTATATGTTTATGTGATTTTAAATGCTATGTTATTTGAATATGCTCATTGAGAATGCAACTCACCCAAATGCAAATGTTGTTTTTCAGTTGCTGTAGATAAAGTTTGAACATACAATGTGTTTCTGCATATTTTGGAAGTCATGGATCCAAGGTCGGCTGGCTGACTCTAGTCCTTCTCCCTCATCTCATCATTTGCATATACTGTATAGGTTTTTGGTTGGGTTGTGAGGGGTACAACATTGGTAATTTTTGTGGCATACTGCCTTGTAAATTATATTATGATAAATGTCTTGATTGTATGATGTTATGAGATTGAAATTTCCGCTGCCATTCAATATTATGTTATTTGCCTCATGTGTATGGGTTATATGTGTAACGGGTGTCACATTTCGCACCTCTTCTCTTATGATTTTATCTTTCTCGGGACCAAAATGACCCTTTTCTATTTAATTATCCTGGCATCATCTTGTACATTGAAGGCATGCTCCACTACATTGGGAGATATTCCTCTTAAGTCCGGAGGTGACCATGCGAATGAGCTTTCATGTGTCCGCAAGCATAATATTAGATCAGCCTTTAAAATTGCTTCCAAATCTTTAGCCACTCGAAGGAGCCTCCCGATTGGCTATCATTTAAGATCACCTCCTCTTGCTCAACAATCACATATTGCACATCTTCTCTTCCTACCACACACACTTCTTGACCTTTTTTACCAGCGCCAGACATATCTTCTTTTCTAGCTCGTTTTAACTCTATTTAGCACTTCTTGGAGGAAGGCTGATATCCTCTCACTTCTCCAATTTTCGTTCCCGCATGGAATTTCAGTTTTTGATGGTACGTGACCAGGAACTCATTCATAGCTGGCCTTCCCAGGATGCATCGTAGGAATATGGGGCATCCACCACTAAAAAAGTTATCATCCTAGTTTTTCTGACGTCATTTGACCAATATTCATGGGTAAGATAACTTGCACGAAAGGGTATACAGTATGTCCTGCAAATCCAAATAATGTTGTTTATACTGATTCCAATTCATGGTCTCCTAGATCCATCTGACCAAAGGCATCTTGCAAAAGTATATTGACTTAGCTCCCTGAATCTACAAATAACCGAGCAATGTCGTAATTCGAGATGGTGGCTCGGATGACTTAAGCATTGTTATGGGGAGTCTGAATGCCTTCAAGATCCATAGGCCCAAGACTGATAATTGCTCCCTTTTGATGATCAATAGACTTAGTGACGAGATAATTCTCCCTTCTGCTATTAGCCTTCCATGCACGATTCGAATCCCCATCCGTGGGACCACAGGATATCATGTTAATAACTGCTTGAAAATGGAGGTTTTCTCGAGATGGGATCCCTTCTTGAGATGCACGCGGAAAGTTTGGCCTGAGCCGGGCTGGATCCCTGACCTAAAATATTATCATTGTCTGGAGAAGCTTTTGGCCCGACACAAGAAACCATCCCCGCTACCCCGCCTACCTTAGGGCCCGGACGAACTGGGGCAATAGGCCTAGGAAAACCTTGTGAATATTCTCTCTCCTTTCTTTTGAGTGTATTGCAATCCCTGGTGTCATGTGTGCTATTCTGATGGAAAGAGCTAAACTTTCCCTAGTTTGCGACGATTGATGATCTTCACAAATATTCACTGGTTGCTCACCATTTTTAAAGGCGTGAATTGAGAAAATCGACCCAACTGATCCACCTTATCTCCCAGCCGCTTATCCCCTGCCCGGGTCACCTTCTCCACCCCTCGTCCAACTTCTTTAGAATCACCTTGTTTCTGTCTTTGAGCTTCTTCTACATTAACATATTTCTCCGCTATGGACAATAACTCATCAAAATTTGCGGGTGGTTTTTTGATTAAAGATCGGAATAATTCCCCCCTCGCAATCCTTGAATGAATGCACTGACGGAATCTCTGTTGAACAGTGGGGGACTTCTAGAGAGGTCGCATTAAACTTCCTGATATAATTACGAAGAGTCTCCCCTTCCCCTTGTTTCAAATCGAAAAGACTTAAGGAAGTCTTCCTGTGTTTTTTGCTACTGGAAAATTGGTGTACAAATAAAGTACTGAACTCTTCAAAAGATGTTATACAACCAGGTTTAAGCTGGTTGAACCATTGTTGGGCAAACTTCACGAGAGTGGTAAGAAATACTTTGCACTTAAGTTGATCTGAATAACAATGCAACATGAAAGTATTCTCAAAGCGCCCCAAATGTTCTTCAGGATCTGAACTACCATCTTATTCCCCCACGCTAGGGAATCGAAAGTTGTTAGGCAGGCTTTTTCCACAATATTAAGATAAAAAGGCATATTTCTTTTGCCAGGTGAAGGCTTAGTCAGTTCTTCCTTCATCTGATGGATTTGTTCTCTTAGATCATCCATTTGATCATTTAAAGTTGGGGCGATGGATTCTTGGTTGCGCGAGGTGGCATCATGATTCGTAGTTACTCCTCTAGAAAGTTCATCATGACTTATGTTTACTCGGGGGTAAATACGATCCGTCACTTGCTCCACAGTAGTGGTAATCAAATGATTCAGTTGTTCCCACATTAGTGCTCCCACCGTTGGGACACCTGGTAGGGGTTGTTTCGACTAACGCTTGAGGATTCTTCATGTTTTTTTTTATTATTTGGCCTTCTTCTTCACGTATTCACCATATCTACACCTTAGAGTCAGATATTTTACCACAGACGGTGCCAATGTTATCTGATAATCTTGTGATGGGCGGGTTATGCCAGTTTTTCAGAGAGTACCCCTCTTTCCTTTTTTGGGAGTCTTTATATCCTTTTTCCTTGCCAAAAAATATCTCTCTTATTAGATTATAGTATATAATTATTGTACCTTCAGGTAATCACTCTCCTCCTATTACGGAAAACATTGTTTGCACGTCATTTTTATAATGATGATAATAGGCCCCCATATTCTCAACCTCTCAGATTTGGACACCTCTCGTTTGTTTTTCCAAGATATTACTTCCACATGCAGCGTAATCTCTCATACTGTCTGTCAATCATTTTAAGATATCTTATGATCACTTCCGTGATCCCATGATTCTAGGGATCTTGTTGTTACTCCTTCATATAAATATTTTAAATAAGAATATTCCTTCTCAGGATCAGGCCTATGCCTCTCTCGAGATTAAGCTTTCTCCCTTCTCAGGATATGCCCTTCTCGGGACATGCCATTATCGAGACTAAGCTTTCTCCCTTCTCAGGATATGTCATTCTCATGACATGCCCTTCTCAGGACATGTCTTTCTTGGGACATGCCCTTCTTGGAACTAAGCTTTCTCCCTTCTCAACACATGCCCTTCTCGAGACTAAGTTTTCTTCCTTCTCAGGACATGCCCTTCTCGGGACTAAGTTTTACGTCCTATTCGAAAAGAGCCCCTGTATTTTAGTAAAGATTATAATTTAATCTCAGTGTTACTCCTGAATTTATTCCGGGTATCACACTAAGAAGGGCATGTCCTGAGAAGGGCATGTCCCGATAAAGGCATCTCCTGATAAAGGCATGTCCCGAGAAGGGAGAATGCTTAGTCTCGATAAGGGCATGTCCCGATAAGTGCATGTCCTGAGAAGGGAGAAAGCTTAATCCCGAGGAAAGCATAATGCCTGATCCCGAGAAGGAATATTCTTATTTTAAAATATGGATGTGAATGTGTAACAACAAGATCCCTAGAATCATGGGATTATGGAAGGGATCATAAGATATCTCAAAATGATTGACAGACGGTATGAGAGATTACGCTGCCTTTGGAAGTAATGATTAATAATATCTTGGAAAAAAAAACGAGAGGTGTCCAAATATGAGATGTTAAGAATAAGGGAGCCTACTATCATCATTATAAAAAATGACGTGCAAACAGTATTCTCTCTGAAAAACTGGCATAACTCGATCATTACTAAATTTTCATATCACAATAATATATATATATATATAAATCACCCAATATATGGCATGCATGGTATCTGCGGTAAAAGAATTATCTCATCATGAAAATATAACCGTGCAGTACACTTCAATTCATTTTCCAACACTACTATCCACATAATATTGTTCTATACTTTAAAGTTCAAACAAATATAACTATGTATATTATTTATTTATATATTCAAATTCTTTCGACCCTCGAAGAGTCTGGTGTCAACTACTATTAATAGGTGATTGCCTGTCCATTTTCTTTTGGTTCGTGTTTGATATGGACAATTATAACTTCGTAGCATTCTTAATTAGTCTACTCTACTTCAATTATATAATCACTCATTCAAGCTATTATTTCTGAGAAGCATATAACATTATTGTGTACTGTCCCTAGCTAGTATTGAGTCAAATGGCCAAAACTGCCCTTTCCCCCATTGTCGACATCTTTCTTGCCCAGTGACGGGCAATAGAGACGACGATAGTGCTGCGATGGTGGTAGCCAGTCCCAGTGGTAGCCAATTTTAATCCAAAAGATAAAAACAGAATAGTTTTCAACCAAATCTACAAATGCATGTAGCCCAGTAGGGTAGGTAAAATGTCGTGAAAAGGAATAAGAAGTGGGGAAAGATTATGAGAAAATAAGTATGAAGTGTTGCAGCCATGGATAAGATCAAAGTTTCGTTTTATTTCGTTGTTTAATAAATTTCTGAAATTAGTGCATAGTTTTAAAAAAGACGATAGGAATATATCTTAAACGAAATTTTTCTTATTAATTGCATCAAATATATCCTCACGTGCACGTGCAGCTCAAACTTTTTGGGGGCCGTACACGAGTCATAAAATTGAGACATTATCGAACATGTATCATCTCATGAGTTACTATTGATCCACCCAACAAATACATATACAAAGCTTGAAATTTAAAACGAGGATTGTACTAACTTCACAATATCATCTTAAATTATAAGACTATTCTCATACTAAAAACTTGATTTTCAGCATCTAATCTTGGATGCCACAAATCTTGTTATCATGAGAAGTAGCTTTTCAATTTTTTCCTCAATTTTATTTTCTTGTATCATACCTTCATTTTCTTTTAATTTCAGCCCTTGTGTTTCAATACTTTCATGTTCTAAATTCTCAACTCTAATATTACTTCATTATTCACCAACAACGTCTTGGTTTGAAACCAGTCTTTTTTTTATTAATGATAAATTTATCCAGGGCTTTTTTTGAGTTTTTATTATCATTTTTTGCTTAATATTTTCATATCCCAGATGCACACTTTTTACTCTCATTTTAACGAGAGAAAATGATTAATAGATAATATAAAAAATAATTTACTACTATTTATGCTACTATAATTAATTTATAAAAAGTAATGGGTCTTGATATAACATGGGTTTTAAGGCAAATGCCTCACTTGTTTCATAAATGACCCGACCTGTCATAGTTTTATTATGTTTCTAAACACTTGACTGTAAGACCATCCTTAAAAGGGGTTGTAAATTGCCATTGCCACTAGGACAATTACAAGTCCTAGTTTACAACTATAACCCCAACTGCATATTGCAATTGCAATTGCAATACCTTATGGCATTGAAAGTGCAATTTTTTTTTCACTTAATAGTATGAAATGGATTTATATTTTAAATATTATATAAATATTTATATTATATAATTGTTATATACAAAAATAAATAATATTAATATTATAACTATATATAAGTATTTTACATATTATATAAATAAATAAATATTATTGTTATATAAATATTATATTTTTATCTAAAGTATAAATAATATTATATAAATAAAAATTAGTATTATTATATAAATATTGATGTGATTCGTTATATTTCGTATTCGGTGGAACTAAATGTTTGTGAAAAATAAACAAATGACACCACATTTTTTACGTGAAAACGCTCGAATGTTGATGAGTCAATTCAAGAAGGTGAAATTAACACAGGTACCGAGGGAATAAAATAGCCGAGCTGACGAGCTGACAAAATTGGCTAGCTCAATCCACGAATGGAAGAACATGAATGTGCTAGTACAAGAGCTCTTGATCTCCCATACCTCTGTCAATAGCATAATGAATCTTGAACCATGTATTGTGACAGACTGGCGATAGCAGGTCATTAAATTCTTGAAAACTAAGGTTTTGCCATCGAATCCAAAAGAGCTTGCTCGGGTGAAGAGACTAGAGAATAGTTTTGTACTGGCGGAAGACAAGTTGTTCAAAAGGGGCTTCTCAACCCCTTTTCTACAATGCGCTTCGGTCCAAGAGGGGGAGCATTTAATGAAAGAAATTCATGAAAGCTGTTGCGGAAATCATCTTTGGGCCAATATGCTATATCAGAAAGCTCTTCAAGCTGGATACTATTGGCCTACAATGAGAAATGATGCCGAGGGGATTGTGAGAAAATGCAACAATTTCCAGAAGCACGTCAATTTATCCCATGTACCCGCGGAAGTTCTGAATAACAGTGATATTTCATGTCCATTCGACCAGTGGGGAATGGACATTGTATGACATTTTCCTCCTGCAGCTGGGCAAAAAAAATTTCTTCTAGTGGCCGTCGAATACTTCACCAAGTGGGTAGAAGCTGAGCCCCTAGCGAAGATAACTGAGGACGAAGTTATCAAGTTCCCATGGAGAAACGTAGTATGCCGATTCAGGATTCTGAGGAGGCTAATTTCTGACAATGGAAGGCAGTTCCAGGGTAGAAAGGTGCAAGAATAGTGCAATGACATGAAAATTAGGCAAATATTTACTTCGGTAGCTTATCCTCAAGCTAACGGACAGGCATATGTGACTAATCGGATCTTACTATACGGAATTAAAACAATATTAGAAAGAGCTTGATCGACTTGGGTGAATGAATTACCTAGTGTTCTGTGGGCGTATCGAACAACGACTCGGGTGTCTACATGGGAAACCCCATACAACTTAGTGTATGGGTAGGAAGCCCTTATCCCAGCTGAGATTGGAGTTGAATCTCTTCGAGTGCAGTGTTATAACCCAGAGCATAATGAAGATATGATAATGCTAGAGTTTGATGGGGTCGATGAATTAAGAGAGCGAGCGGTTGCACGAGTTGAAATGTACAAGATAAGGATTATTAATGCATATAACCGAAGAGTTCGCCAAAAAGCATTTATGTCGGGGACCTAGTATTACGAAGAACTAATCCAGCTGGTGACGTAAAGAAACTAGCACCAAAGTGGGAAGGTCCTTATAAAGTGAAAATGTTGATCGGAAGAGGATCATACAAATTGGATGACCAAGAAGGTCGTGAGCTGGTGAGACATTGGAACATTCATAATTTAAAAAAATATTTTCGTGTAATGTTTTGATTATTGTCTTTATTTATAAATTTGGTATCAATGTAATAAAGTTGTTTTTATGGCACTTGTTCGGAATTTTATTGGTTTACTCGTGGGATCGGGATGTTTGTCCACGTTTAAACATAAAATTGCCTAAATTATTATGCTCGAGGTAGCGAGCTTGTTCAGAATTTTATTGGTTTACTCATGGGATCGTGATGTTTGGTCCACGTTTAAACATAAAATTATCTATGTTGTGGTGCTTGGGGTAGCGAGCTTGTTCGAAATTTTATTAGTTTACTCGTGGGATCGGGATGTCTTGTCCACGTTTAAACATAAAAATACCTAAGTTATTGTGCTTGGGGTAGCGAGCTTGTCCGGAAATTTATTGGTTTATTCATGGGATCGGGATGTTTGGTCCACGTTTAAACATAAAATTGTCTATGTTGTGGTGCTCGAGGTAGCGAGCTTGTTCGAAATTTTATTGGTTTACTCGTGGGATCGGGATGTTTGGTCCACGTTTAAACATAAAATTGCCTAAGTTATTGTACTCAGGGTAGCGAGCTTGTTCGAAATTTTATTGGTTTACTCGTGGGATCGGGATGTTTGGTCCATGTTCAAACATAAAAATGCCTATGTTGTTTTGCTCGGGGTAGCGAGATTATTCAGATTTTTATTGGTTTACTCGTGGGATCGGATGTTTGGTCCACGTTTAAACATAAAATTGCCTAAGTTATTGTGCTCGGGGTAGCGAGCTTTGTTCGAAATTTTATTGGTTTACTCGTGGGATCGAGATGTTTGGTCCACGTTTAAACATAAAATTGTCTAAGTTATTATGCTCGGGGTAGCGAGCTTGTTCGGAATTTTATTGGTTTACTCGTGGATCGGGATGTTTGGTCCACGTTTAAAATAAAATTGCCTAAGTTATAGTGCTCGAGGTAGCGAGCTTGTTCAGAATTTTATTGGTTTACTCGTGGAATCGAGATGTTTGGTCCATGTTTAAACATAAAACTGCCTAAGTTATTGTGCTCGGGGTAGCGAGTTTGTTTGGAATTGTATTGGTTTACTCATGAGATCAGGATGTTTGGTCCATGTTTGAACATAAAATTGCCTAAGTTATTGTGTTCGGGGTAGCGAGCTTGTTCGGAATTTAATTGGTTTACTCGTGGGATCGGGATGTTTGGTCCACGTTTAAACATAAAATTGCCTAAGTTATTGTGCTTGGGATAGCAAGCTTGTTCGGAATTTTATTGGTTTACTCATGGGATCTGGATGTTTGGTCCACGTTTAAACATAAAATTGCATATGTTGTGGTGCTCGGGGTAGCGAGCTTGTTCTGAATTTTATTGGTTTACTCGTGGGGTCAGGATGTTTGGTTCATGTTTAAACATAAAATGCCTAAGTCATTGTGCTCGGGGTAGCGAGTTTGTTTGGAATTGTATTGGTTTACTCGTGGGATCAGGATATTTGGTCCACGTTAAACATAAAATTTCATGCCCAACAAGATGGAGGGGCATATCTATCCAGTACGGAGGTGGCCCCAAACTAGAGGTGTAAACGAACCGAATCGAGCCGAATATGCAGAAAATATTAAGATTCGAATTCGGCTCGAAACAATTATATTCGAGCTCGAGTTCGAATAGTTTCAAAAATTTGGCTCGAGTTCGGCTCGAATCAAAGTTCGAGTTCGAGTTCGGTTCGAAAATGTTCGTACATGTTCACGAGCTATTCGAATTATTGCTACAAAATAAATACCCGAAAGGTTCAAAATATATTTATATAATATATAATTATATTATATTAATAAAATACGAAAGTTCACGAGTGGTTCGCGAACTATCGAACAAAGTTGGGCTCGAGTTCTGCTCGAAAAAAGTTCGAACATGTTCGAGTTCGGCTTGAATTCGAGAATTTCGAATTCGAATCAAATATTTATCGAGTCGGCTCGAAAAGTTCGTGAACATGTTCGATTCATTTACACTCCTACCCCAAACAATGTACCTAACCGATGAACTATACATATGAGTTCTGGGGGAGTATTAGACGGAAACTCTAACCGAGCAAGAAAAAGTTATGCTCGAAAGCTGCAAGTGATGCAAATCGACCTGGATGATACGCCAGAAGGGTCCCTCATTGTTTTCGGGCCTGGATATTTGCGAGGAATTCATTTCCCCCATGATGATGCACTGGTTATTCTGCCACGGTAGCCAACTACAACGTGCATAGGATCTTCGTAGATACAGGGAGTTCGGCCGATGTGATTTTTCTAAGCACATTGACCTAGCTGGAGTTGGGGAGCATAACCATACAGAAGGTGAACACCTCTCTTCATGGATTTGCCGGAGAGATTATAAGCCCAGTGGGTCAATGTTTCTTTACAAGTTACGTTGGGTAAAGAACCGAGGACAAAGACCAAGATGATCAACTTTCTCATAATGGATGCTCCCTCATCTTATAACATACTTTTGGGCCGACCAGCCCTAGCTACTTTTCATGTGGTGGCATCTACTTACCACCTAACGATGAAATTGCTAGTAGGTGAGGAAGTGGGGCAAATAAGAGGAAATCAAAGTTCCTCGAAAAAATGTAATGTGCAAGAGTTGATGCAGGATAAAGAACAGAAGAAAAGCGTTGGCGAACGAGGAGACAATAACAAGAGGAAGCGAGAAAACCTGGATGAGATTGAAGAACAAGTAGTTCCCGCGAAGGAATTTCTCACGATTGAGCTGGGTCACCCGACAAAAACCACCAGTGTGGGTTCCTAGTTAGATTCAGACTTACGAAAAGAGTGATTGATTGCTTGAATCAGAATGTGGACGTGTTCGCTTGGAATACTGCCGACATGGTCGGGATAAAACCAGAAATTGCCGAGCACCATCTTAATATCGATCCTAATGCTCGGGCAATCAAGTAAAAAAGGAGACATTTTGGGCCTGAGAAAGATGCTATTATTGCTAAGCAAGTGGAAGAACTGATGAGGGCATGCCACGTACGAGAAATCAGTTTTCCTACATGAAATTTGAATGTGGTTTTAGTACCCATGTCAGGAGATAAGTCGAGAATGTGTGTGGATTTCCGAGACGTGAATAAAGCATGCCCTAAATGTAATACCCATGTCCCACATTGGTTGTGGATGAAAATTTAATGTGGTTTATAAAGGCTTACAATGGACTATTATAGCAACTTGGGTTAACCATTTTCGTAAAGCGAGGACGGATACGAAGTAGTTGCTATAAGAGCCCATTATGAAGTCGCGTTTGCGCGGGCCTGGGCCCGAGGCGTGACAGAATGGTATCAGAGCCGGTCACCGGCAGGCAACACCGGGAGATAAGTGCTATGCGGGGCAAAGTGCTACGTGCGTGGGAGCCACCTCTTGAGCCTAAAGGGCCAAAGTGCTACACGACGGGGGCCACCTCTTGAACCTGTGGGGCAAAGTGCCACGTGCGTGGGAGCCACCTCTTGAACCTACGGGGCAAAGTGCTACATGACGGGAGCCACCTCTTGAACCTGTAGGAGCCACCTCTAGATTCTCGGTGCCGGTGGATCGATGAGTTAGGTCGCGACGAGGACGTCGCGTTCTGAAGGAGGGGTGATTGTAATACCCATGTCCCACATTGGTTGTGGATGAAAATTTAATGTGGTTTATAAAGGCTTACAATGGACTATTATAGCAACTTGGGTTAACCATTTTCGTAAAGCGATGACGGATACGAAGTAGTTGCTATAAGAGCCCATTGTGCAGTCGCGTTTGCGCGGGCCTGGGCCCGGGGCGTGACACTAAATATTGCTACCCGTTGCCAAGGATTGATCAGTTAGTAGATTCTACCGCGGGGCATGAACTGCTATGTCTTATGGATGCCTATCAGGAGTATCATCAAGTCCCTTTGACGCGAGAAGATTAGCCAAAAGTAAGCTTCGTTACAACAGGTTGAACTTTTTGCTACGTGGTCATGACATTCTGCCTAAAAAATGCTGGGGCCACTTACCAAAGACTGATGGACAAAATGTTCAAAGATCAGATATGACGGAATGTGGAAGTATACATAGATGATGTCCTGATGAAGAGCAAGAGGGCACACAAATGGAAGAAGTCTTCAGTACTTTACCAAAATTTGGCATGAAATTGAATCATGCAAAGTGCACGTTCGAAATACATAGTGGGAAGTTCTTGGGATATATGGTCACTGAAAGAGGTGTTGAGGCCAACCCATAAAAAACCAGAGCAATCCGAGAAATGAATCATCCTCGAACATTAAACGAGGTACGTAGGTTGACATGAAGAATAGCTGCGTTGAGTTGCTTCATATCTCGCTCAGCCGATAGGAGTTTGCTTTCTTTAAGGCATTAGGCAAGGGGTTCGGTTTGAATGGAATGACCAATGTCAAAAGACCTTCGAGGATTTGACAGATTATCTGGCTCGATTGCCGTTGATGAATAAACCTGAGCGTGATGAGACACTCCTTGTCTATCTGTCTGTGACCAAAGAGGTCATTAGCTGGGTATTGGTTAGAGAGAAATTAGGGCAGCAATAACCAGTGTACTATGTCAGCCGAGCATTGCAAGGCGCAGAACAGATGTATCCTGAAGTTGAAAAATTGGCCTTGGCTCTCGTTATTACAGTGAGAAGACTTCGGCCATATTTTTTATCTCACCCCATCATGGTGGTGACGAGCACTCCCTTGGGAAGGCTATTGTCTAAAGCGGAAATATCAGGATGAATGGTGAAATGAGCCACCGAGCTGAGTGAGTTTGACATTATTTATCAGCCCCGAACTACCATCAATGCTCAAGCGTTGTCGGATTTTTTGGTAGATGTGACCCATATCCCCGAAGAAAGGAGTGAAATTTATATGTAGATGGATCGTCTACTCAGTTGGGAAGCGGTGCAGGTGTCGTGCTCATTAGTCCTGAAGGAGAAGAAGTCAGAGTAGCCATCCACTTCGGGTTTCATTCCTCAAATAATGAAGCTGAATTTGAGGCTCTGATCTCGGGTTTTCGAATAGCGTTGGATGTTGGAGCTCGGAGGGTGAGAGCATTTATGGGCTCCATGCTCGTGGTTCAGCAAGTGAACGGAATGTATAAAGTGAAAGAAGAATAGTTGAAGAAGTACATGGAAAACCATTAAGGATAAAGGAAAAATCACGTGACCTTGTCCAGTATAAATTCTTTACTAAAAAAATGTATTTATTACAGGACTTTAACACAAAACACGAATATCAAACTCCTAAACAAGAAATATCAGAAAAAATAAGAACAATGAACGAACAGACTAAATATGCTATCTTCAGAGTCTTTTCTTGCGTCGAAAGTCCAACCCCTTCCAATGAGACCATAAGTGTGTATTTATAGGGCTGATCCTGGTGGTTAACTCACGGAAAATCTGGAACACGACCTCCTATGATCGTGGCGTTATTGGGGCAAACGTGTCCGTGAAATCCGTGTTTCATTATTGCACGTTTATCTCCGCCGGTTGATTTGTTAGTTACGTCCGGGTCTTCTGCTATTCTTTGACCAGTATACTGAGCAGGGTTTGATAGTGCTCGGATACATTGTGCTCGGATATCTCTGTTCGGATACTGTTGTTCGGTACTTATAGATGATTTTACCCGAAAAAACTAACATGTCATATGCCATCAAATATATATACGTATATATATATATAATTATAATTATTTTATAAATATTAATATTCTTAAATATATATATATATATATATTGTCGTTTAGTATATTTAACTAGTATATTACATTTTACTTATTAATAATAAACTCTAAATATGAATATATATATCAAAATATGAATATAATATAATAAAGTATTAAGTGTGTCCGATTAATTGAAATTGAAGTGAATTGCAGGGATGAAGATATTTGAAATTATTGAATTGAGTAATTGCAAAAGTTATTGATGTGACAGTGGATGTCGTTTTTGAAATTGGTTTGTAATTACAGGATAAAGATAGCTTAAAATATTTTTGTAATTTGATTTTAATATATATGTTTTTTTTTTATTCTAAAATTTTGAATAGTTATCTGGTATCACTCGAACCCGATTTTTTTCAAAAATTATTCGACCCGAGCATGTAATATACGATTCTAATTAATCTGATACAATTATACAAATGTGTCTTGTAGTAAAAACCTACTCCAGTTCTACAAAACATCCCTCCCTCATTGAGCCCCATCCGCGTCCGTTTCTGCGAAGTTCTCTCCATTTATCGGGGATCTTGAATTCAGCCCGTCCATGGCGGCGCCGGGGAATCCGCAGACGACGACTTTGCGTCACGCGTTTGGAAATGTGTTATCTATCTTTATTCTGTTGCTCATCGGTATTCTGGCGTTTTCGATCCGTCTATTTTCCGTAAAATTTCTCTAAACCTTCGCTGCGTTTGGTCATGTTTATAATTATCAATTCATGTATGATTGATCGTTTGAATTTTTGAGTAGGAGTATGCCTCGGTAATTGGCATTTCTGGAGTCTGCTTTATAGCTTGTCCGGATTTTGAATTGGAGTGGCGATTTGAGTTCTTTACTTATTTGCTTATCATTTTTATCTACAGGTGATTAAATACGAGAGTGTAATTCATGAATTTGATCCGTATTTCAATTATAGAGTGACTCAGGTTTGTCTAGTTTCTGTCTATTCGATTTTTTTTCAAAATGCAGAAATCACTCTGAATTCTGTAGATCGTATGCTACTATATTGTAAAGTTTTTATCTTTTCTCATCATTCATTGTAAATAGTGAATCGATTATGTTTATCTATTTACGGTTGCATAATGTGAAGAACTGACTGGTGGAATTATTTTTGACGAAACTGGCCTGTTTTAAATGATTTATAAGTACATTTCTTAAGGGTATCATGTTAAGTCTCTAAGACTTAAAGCAATTCCTCCCAATTTGAAGAATACGGACCATTTGGTGCATCATATTTGTGAAGACTGTATCTTTACCTATCAAATTTGATAATGGAGTTGTGAAGAAGTTGGAAAGTTCAGTAATTGAGTTCATTAAATGCTCATTGTGCTAAAAGAACTGAATAGGTACACAGATGCGATACTTGGTGCTATGCATACTCTTAAGTTGGAGAATATGTACCCGTCTGTATCGTTACAGATCTAATTTGATAATGAAGTTTTCAACAAGTAGGCAATTGCAAATTCAGTAATTGAGTTCCTCAAATTGAGTGTGCACTCCCAAAAGAACTTAATTATTACACAAATTTGATATTGGGTGCTAAGCATGTAAAAATGCAACTCTTGTGAGAATTAATGACATGGTCTAGGGTATAATCTTGTACTTGTAAAATTTGAATGGTATTAATTTATGGAGGATGTAGATAATACTGTGAAAAATTGGACAACACATTGTTTTATTTTGTCATTGTTAAATAAGCAAGGAAGAGTCAACTCAAGGGAACCTATGACACTGATATGTTAGCAAATCTATCAGTGTTTTCTTGAACCCTGTTCCTTTTTCGTGAGGGGCCTGACAATAATGTGCTGCTCACAGAGTCAAAACTGTAGCATGCCCAAGCCTGTATGGTTATACATTTAAAAATGAGTACCTGTATTTTTATTGGTTTATACTTGCTCTGTTTGCTTGCATTTGAATATAGCTCCTTCTGTGTGTTTCATTGTACTTGAATATTTTAGAGCTCCAACATAGAAGGTGACAAGAGTTCTGATTGCAGTATCTTACAAAAAATGGAGTATATGACTTTTGGAACTGGTTTGATGACCGGACATGGTAATTCCCGCTATGTTATGGAAAATGTACTATAACAAATGATTGCAACTGCATTTTTATTCTAATTTGGATGTATCAAGTTAATTGAGTTTATTCTTTACTGTCTCAAAGGTATCCTCTAGGGCGAGTGATTGGAGGAACGGTCTACCCAGGTCTCACGTTGACTGCTGGTACATTATGGAAGTACGTAGCACAGGCAATTTTTGTGTAACAGTAAATTAAACCAGTATTGATAACTTTATCAGTATTGAGCTGTTTAAAATGTTGACCAAGTTAGGAATCAATGTTCCTTCCTTTTTCTGGTTTATGTATTGTTTCGGCCATGATTTATGCGTCTTTGGTACTATTTTCGCAGGATATTAAACTCATTGAATATCCCTTTGTCTGTGGAGACTGTCTGTGTGTTTACTGCACCTATTTTTTCGGCTTTTGCTTCTTGGGCTGCATACCTTTTGACGAAGGTTCAACCGATCAACCATTCATTTATTTTCATAAGATTACGAGGCTTGTCAAATTGACCATGCATCATATGTGTAATGATTTATTAATTGTGCATTTGATATAGGAAGTCAAAGGTGTTGGAGCTGGATTGACTGCTGCAGCTCTTTTGGCCATGGTACTTTTTCTTGTACATCTTTGTTAAGATGTTGGGATTTTGAATCCCTGAAGCAGCATCTTGCATTTTCTTTTCTGCTATTTTTTCTTTGTGTCACTCTTTATTGCCTTAGATAAAAATAATATTGTGCGATTTCTCTTTTCTTCGCATGTATAATTAAAAGATTCATCCAACAACAGCCGATCAGATATTCCATAATTTTGCTCACATCAGATTGTTATTTGACCAATTGAAAATTTATGTGTTTCTGCATTAACTGTTTGATTCTTTATTGCTTGTGGATGCTCTTATCTTGTGTGAGCTTGTTCTTTTAGACTGTTAGGGTTTTTATGGATTTTATTTGGCAGGTTCCATCATATATATCTCGGTCTGTGGCTGGTAGCTATGACAATGAAGCTGTAGCTATATTTGCTTTGATCTTCACTTTCTATCTCTATGTAAAGGTGACTCATCAATGTTGTCACTTCTTCGTCAAATAGTATTATGTGCTGCTATATTTGAATCAACTGAACAATATGGGTTTTGAACATATGGTAGCCAATCAACTGAACAATCCGACCTTTTAGACATACAGTCCCCTGATCCACATGTTTCTCGTGGATTTCTTCAGTCTGGAACTGGAGTTTTTTCCGTTCTTTAACCTTCTAATAATTCTATTTACTGCAGACACTGAACACAGGATCCCTTTTTTATGCTACTCTTAATGCAATGGCCTACTTCTACATGGTAAGCTTACCTACTGCTGGTCTACTATCCTCTTCTCGTATTAACTGACCCATTTGTTTTGTTCCCGTGCTCGATGAAAATGTTACTCTTTTACCTGTCTTAGGTTTGCTCTTGGGGAGGGTATACATTTATTATCAATCTTATTCCGATGCATGTGTTGCTATGCATTGTTACTGGCCGCTATTCTTCACGCCTCTACATTGCATATGCTCCACTTGTGAGTATCTTCTTCACAAGTTCCTCAAACAATGTTCTTCTTGAACTTGTAATTTTGCCTCAGCTCGCCGGATGTTTATAACTATTTGAATTAAGTTAGAATTTGTAGTGATTATAAGCTTGTTTACTGCTATTAATTTTATACAAAATGTTAAAGATATGACCCAACATAAATATTAACCATGGAGCTGATCCCAAAAGTGATAAATTCTTCTTTCTTTCCATGGAAAATTTTCCGCCCTTTGTATCATCATTTAATTGGAAGAGAATCCACTCTTCCTCATGTGCATAATTGCTAAAGCATGCCGTCACTTGATCTTATCTTTTCTGAGGTATCTACTGAGATAGCTTTAAACATGATATTTGTACCCACAAAATAAGCATGCAACATGGGCAAATGTTTTTTGAAGAGACTAGAAGGTGCATGAATTTGAATGATTAGCGTCCTGATGTTCAGAATATTACTGGTCACGTCATGGAGAAATGATCTTTCTCTGCGCATATGGTTCTTGATCTGTCCGTTTTTTAACTGCATTACTACACTTGTTTTCTTGACATATATAAAAACTATCAATTGCTTGGGTTTATGAATGATTTGTATGTAGTTATACCAAGTGAACTCTATGATTACAACAGTTATAAGTGCGTCAAAATAATTCCTCTCTTTGGAATATTAGACATTTTAGTTATATCATTACAGTCATTCTTGGTTGCGTATAATGTGTATATAACGTTTCCTATTCACTTAAATGTGTATTCCTGAAGAAGTCGATATCTTTGGGGCTTAGAGTCGTTAATAATCAGCAAAATAGAGATCATTTACTATTTTATATCGTTACAAAGTAAACATGAATTACGGTTGACTACTTTTGTCTTAATACGTGTTTAATTTTTTGTGGAAAACATTGCAGTAGCTCAATTTAGAGTTCTTGGGAACAAATTTTCAAATTCGGTTTTGCGATAGTGGCTTGAGTTGGTGCTGAGAGTTTGTAAGGGTGACTGCTATTCATATATTCATACATTACTGACCGGGATTTTCCACTTGTCTAGTTGCTCAAACTTAAGTTTATATTTTTGTATTATGCTTGTTCCTCAATATCTGTTTAAGTACTACAGTAGATAATTTTTTGGCTACTTGTGAAATTTATCTTATATTTGACCGTGCTTTGGCTCCGTTACTGCCCGTGATACCTCAATTTCACAAATGCAGGTTGTCTTAGGGACATTATTAGCATCTTTGGTGCCTGTCGTAGGTTTTAATGCTGTCATGACTTCAGAGCATTTTGCATCATTTTTAGTAAGTTGATTACCATTTTATTTTGCAAAAAGTATATTACTACAGAGATGCAATCCGATATGTCTTGTTTCTTGGTTACATTGTTTTGTAAATTTACCCCATTCTTAACATGACTATGTCGTAAAATACCCGAAGCGCATATGTGAAATATAAATAGGACTCGCAAGTAATTTTCATAATTCGTAGGTAAATGGGCCACAGGTGAATCTCATTTGATATAGATGAAAATTAATATGTTTCTTGGGGTTCAAGAATATATTTTTGTAAATGTTTGTTCAAAGGTGAGTCATCTCATTACCATTGAATGGAAGTGATAAAGTTGCCAGACGAATAAGGGTACATTTTTTTACAAAGAGCGACTCTTGTTGTGAGTAAGGGTGAATGAAGATGATGCCATGGGAAAAATAAATAGATTCATGTATATGCACACATGACACGTAGTTAGCTTAGTGTTGCTCTATTTCTCATTCTAGTTCATTCATTATGCATACCTCTAGATACTACCACATTTTCAATGTTCCTCTTAACATCTTTATTTTGTTGAGACAGCTGTTCTTTCTGGTTATTGTGTGCAGGTTTTCATAGTATTACATGTCATTGCTCTTGTATATTACATCAAAGGAATTCTCACCCCACAAATGTTCAAAGTAGCTGTTACTCTTGTCGTATCAGTGGGCCTGTAAGTTTCTCACTTGCAAATTTTTAGTTTGAATCCATTATTTGATTGCATGGTCATGTATGAAATCATGTAATCCATAACTACACTTGGTTAACAACAATATTTTCTGTAGTAAATAATTGTCTTTGTACATGCCGTGGAAAATCTTTTGAATCAATTTGGTGCTGTTTTCATCTTCCAATTTCATTTTAGTTTTGTTTAAATTAAAATAATCCATTCTGATGGGCAAAATTGAGAAGAAATCATTTAGGACGGTCTCTGTCTTATATTTAGGATTGTCTGCGTTGCTGTTTTAGCTGTACTTATAGCATTGGTAGCTTCCAGCCCTACAAAAGGTTGGAGCGGAAGAAGTCTGAGTCTGCTGGATCCGTAAGTTCCTCATGATCATTCTAGCTTGCTAAAGATATGTTGCTCAAATGTTGTATGGTAAGTGCTTTTGGCACAAAAATTATGCCTTCCCTAGTTTTCTGGAGGAAAGTGTGTTGCTTACCATTAAGGTAAGTATCCATCCGAACAACCTTTTCCAACTCATGTGAACCAAATGTTGGGTCTTTCCTGGGAATTGGTGAAATGTTTGATGAATAACTGCCTTCTGCGGTGTTGTGCTAAAACATATTTTCCAACTCATCTGAGCCAAATGTTGTGTTCTTTCCTGTGAATTCATGAAATGTTTAATGAATAACTGCCTTATGCAGTGCTGTGTTACCGCTCTTGTTTTGCACCAGTTGGTCAATTGAATTTGGTAATATAAGGGTATTGAGGCCTGATACATGGAGGCTTATTTACGCTCTAACATAACCGAAAATAATATGTGCTTGTGTGTCTAATTCCTGGAATTAAACGTGCTTCATTTATGTAATCCTGAACAATTCACTACTCCTCCATTCCCATCGCTATTGGATGAAGCAAAAGGAGTTAGATGCTATTAATTCTGAGCAGTTCGCTACTCCATTCCCATCGCTTTTGAACTAAGCAAAAGGAGTTAGATGCCAATTAATTTCTTTCTTTTTCACCGGTTTAACTATGTTTTATCGATAGTTAAGTTGGAGAATTAGATTCTATAATCACATTCCAGTCCCCAAAAATTGAGGATGAGTTCAATGTGCCAAGACAGTTTTTCATCGATATTCAATTATTTCGTTGAAGAAGTCTGACGTGTTTGACCCGACTTGATTTTCTCTATTGTTCATGTAACCTACCCAAATTCATTGGGATTAAATGCTTAGTTATTGTATGCCAGTTTAAACATGACCTTTATACCAAGTATCTTTTCATTTTTGTGGAATCTTGTTATTCCTACCTTGACATTATTGCCTTTCTTATTTGTTCTATTTGATTCTTCATGTCATAACTTTCTTACACGGTTTGTCTTTTCTTCCCTTCTATTTTCTCCACCTTTGTTTGGAACTGGGTCAGAACATATGCAAGCAAGTACATACCCATTATAGCCAGTGTTAGTGAGCATCAACCTCCTACATGGCCGTCCTACTTTATGGATATCAACGTTTTGGCTTTTTTGGTTCCAGCAGGCATTATTGTGAGTTGTCATTATCTTGTTGGTATCTGATTAAGCTTAAGTTTCTGGGTTTGCTGTATTTATTTGTCGTTGCGTACTGCGTTAACTCTAGTCTTTTTATATTGTAACTTGCAGGCATGCTTTTCGCCACTCTCTGATGCTAGCTCTTTCGCAGTTCTTTATATAGTTACATCAGTATATTTTTCTGGTGTCATGGTAAAGACGGTTGAAACTCACTGACATCACATTTTTGCTTTTCTTTCTACCGAGTGTATGACTTTCTATTACTGATATGCTAGGTGCGACTAATGCTAGTACTAGCTCCAGCAGCTTGTATAATTTCTGGAATTGCTCTTTCTGAGGCTTTTGATGTTTTCACTCGATCCATTAAATATCAGTTCCATGACAAAACAAAAAACTCCCGGCTCAATGTAAGAAAGCCATGCAGCCTATATGAACTCGATTAATATCTACTTAATCTACCAGGAATAAAATGTTTATGATCTGCACAAGGCAGGGGATACCGGTAACAATTCACAAACTGACGGAGTGAAGACGGAGAAAAGTGAAGATTTGTCAAAGGAACGATCTTTAAGAAAAAACAAGAAGAAGGCAAAGGAGAACATAGAGAAGGCTTCTGTTGTATCCCTGATTGAACAGAGGCTTCTGGTTTTACCATTGGAAGCTTCTCTCATTGCTATCTTCTTACTTGTCTTGTTGGCTGCGTTTTATGTGGTACGTGATTTTCAATTAAGTTGTTGATTATGTCATATTATCCTTTAACGTGAACTTTGATAATATTTTTTTAAGGAGTAATATGGGTCATTCTTCCATTTTACTATTGTTATTATTCATGGCATAGGGAATCTTTTTGCCAAATCTTCATTTATACTGAGATTTTTTCATGCTGTTTTATACACAACGATGATCATGCTAATGAAATATATTTAAACGTGGAGAAACACACTTTTAAAAGAATTTCATGGTTGAAATGGCCTATTGAATTTGGAACTTTCCCAGTTGGATGTTATCTTAAACTTAAACATTAGGTATCATTAGTATTCATTCTTAAATGAATTTGTTTACATAAGATGCTTCAAAGCCTTGGTTCTGCTTACCAAAAATTTGCTACTTACTGATAGCTACAAAATTTGTAGTCCCGATGGTGGGTTTTGAAGACTGTTGTGATAGGTAATAGAATGATACAGTGTAAAGATATTTGGAAATGATGAATTTGTGATTTGACGTTTAGATTGAGATTTTAATGTTAAAAAAAACATTTTCAAATGAAGACGGTTCCCAAATATGCCTAGGCCCTAGCATTTTTGACTTTACGCGTTGTTCTTTATTTTATGCCAAATATATGAAATCTTTAATCTAGTGTAGTGCAATCATGATTCTCTATATCATGAACCAGACCTTGGGATCAGAATCTTGAGATTCCACCCATTCTTTGGAAAAGGTTTAATCTAGTGTTGCTTGAGTAATATGACGTTTGGTTTTTAAAATTTTATACAATGAAATGCATTTAAGAATGCCATAATTGAAACATGAAACCATATGTTTGACTTTTATCTCAGCACTAGTTTTGAAACAAAAATCATTCCCCTTATTTCTCAGCATTAACATTCAAAAATTGTAAATCATATTATCAAGCAAAAACATTAAAAAATTTGATGCTATGCTTATACTGATCAAAACATAAATAGTAATGCATCTTTGGTAAGATGTTTGTCTCTTACATGAAAAATCAAAATGTGAAGCTGTTCTTTCATTAAATTAACTAAATTTTAATTTTTGTAATTGTACAATTGATTTGTCTATTGGAAATTTTACATATGAAGCCTTGATTCATGAATTTATAGGAGTAATCCTCAATCTGATTCTCAGCGGCCTTAAAACTATTTCCTAAGATCCTGGCAACTTTGAGTGCAGTTTATGAATAATTGGAGAGTGCAGTTTATGAATAAATTGGAGATAATTATGAAGTCAAGGGTACTTATGATTTGGTGCCGGTACCTATCATGCAGTTCCCTGTATTAGCTCCACTGTCTTCACTAATGAAATGAAATTCCTGTTTTAGGTCCATTCTGTGTGGGCTGCGGCTGAGGCATATTCCGCACCCTCCATTGTGCTGACCTCTCGTTCTCATGATGGCCTTCATGTCTTTGATGACTTTAGAGAGGCGTATGGTTGGTTGCGCCATAACACTGAGGTGGATGATAAAGTAAGTTGGCTTTTTTTCCTGCATCCAACATTTATTTATAATGCTGTCTGTTTATTTAGTTCATTACTTTTATGCTTTTAATACTTCCATCGACTGTACTAAGTTTTAGTTGGGCCGACTGTGCAGCTAAGCATTACATTAAACTCTGGCTGCTTATGCCATGTAGTTGCTCAATGTTACCTTGTGTGTATTCCTACATATTCAAGTCACACAGAAATGTACTATCACAACAGATGAGTTGATAGATCCCTCTCTTTGCTTCTTGCCCGACTTTGACGTACTAAAACTAATTCCATTTGTTTCATCATGAGATCATAGTATAATCTTCATTTGTGTAACTTTTATAGAGCCCACATTCAATTCTAATTTTTGCTATTGCCTGATGCTGTTGATTTATTCCAGGTTGCATCTTGGTGGGATTATGGTTACCAAACTACTGCCATGGCTAATCGTACTGTTATTGTCGACAATAATACCTGGAACAACACGCATATTGCAACTGTTGGTACTGCCATGTCCTCTCCTGAAAAGGCGGCTTGGGAAATTTTCAGTTCATTGGATGTAAAATATGTTCTTGTTGTTTTTGGAGGTTTGTTTTTAATTACTATTTTTTAAAACTTTTATTTGATAAGAAAGGTAATTTACTGATAGCTGCCTTTCATTTTTAGGCCTTATTGGGTACTCCAGTGATGACATCAATAAGTTCTTGTGGATGGTTCGAATAGGAGGAGGTGTATTTCCTCACATTAAGGAACCTGATTATTTGGTAAGTAGTTAAATGTCGACGCTGACATGGCTATTTCCAATAAATAATGATTTCTGTTGATTATTACAAAATTGATGGCAGTAGCATACTACTGTAAGTAATCCAAGAGCATACAACGCAGCGGAATAAAATTTTTATGGATTACTAACCAGCAGATCTATACATAGGGATTCATATCGGGATAAAGGAATTACAAGTGTCTTACCCTTGTAGCGTGTTTGAAGCAGAATCCACGGAGCAGCACCACGTCCTACGCCTTCTCCGAGTCACTAGCAAAACTTAGCAAGTTTTGCCTCAACGGTATCCACACGATCAAATCGGGTGAAGGGAAAGTTTAAGAACAAGTTGCTAGACTAGTTCTTAAACCGGAACCAAAGACACACTCGATTCCAAATCGATTAAAGGCACAAAACAACAAGATCACTCCTCGGTTATCAAGAAACCGAGAGCACCTTCTTGAAGTAGGCGGCCGTGTGCTTTAAGTTGAGTGTAGGTCTTATATTATGAAGTTATCTCTTACAATTAAATCATAACCTTGTATTTATATTAAAAGGCTTTTAATTAAGGTTCAAGACTTTCTTAAAGTCTTATGGGCCCAAACCCATGATTTAATTAAAACCTTTTAATCACTTAATTAAGACTCTTCTTAATTAATTAATTCATCCAATGAATTTAATTTCCCTTCTCGATTTAATCTTTTGTGCGACCCGATAGGATCTTGTAATGTTGGCAGTGACATAAAATCTCATTTTATGTCTCAAGCATTGAGCGGTATCTAGCAACACATCAATGCTACCCAAATTACAAGAATGTCAATGACTCGACATAACCTTTAGAACCTGTGATAATATTAATCATGTAACTTAATCCCTTTGTCCTTTGTGTTTAGATTGAACACGAGTCATGGAATAGTCATACTCGTATATCCAATCTTTATTTCTTGATCCCCAAGTAGAACTAGAATAAACGAATAAGCTCGATATCTCATATCGACTCATTCGAGCATGGCCATGCATTTTAGTTCTCACTTGATCAAGGGCCTAACACATCTCCTGTTATATAGGAGGGACAAATCCTATCTCGATCAGTCAACATCCCTCTACATAATTCGTAGTGTATCCAATAGTCGCCTTTATAGTATACCCTGTTACGGGTAACGTTTGACGATATCAAGATACATAACTCCTTATGTTGGGATCTCTGATGATCACAAGTCGTAAGGATTACATACATTATTATCACTATGAGAATTGCATATGACGATCATATAACTATCCATGTTGCATTCTCATGGTGGGTCTGTCCAGTACATCGTTCTCTAACATGTACCTATATGTTGATTTGATATCTCATATCAATGAACAATTCATCGATCAACACATACTAGTCTCAACGTATTATCATTATCCCTATTCATGATAATACTTGACTAGGGACATCTTTAAGAATAATACAATATTATTCTAAGGACATTAACATATATATTAATTCACATTGTACAGTTAAAAGAATAATATATAATAATGAATTGACATTCATAAAATCATATTACATTGTATGTCATAAACAATCATCTAATGATGTGTCTTAGGGCATATCCCAACAACTACCTTATATTAAAAGTTTGGCATGACAATCAAATTGTCACACAATGCAATATCCAGCCTTTCCATCACAGTTGTATGTTTGTTTAGTATTTTTTTCTGTATAGCACGAGTAGACAGACACATTATAAGGTATTTGATTGTTATATGAGCTCAGTCTATGCAAAATAGTGTTTGGAAACCCATTAGGCTCAGGCTATTCAATCTCCTCTCTCAAACCATCAACCAGCCAGAATTTTGGTTGAATTAGTCAAGAGAAATATTTAAATTACTGCCATTCAATTTCCTGATATTCACTTGATCTGTTTTGAGGGGATAAAAGAATAATGAGGTAGAAGATGAGATATGACTTACAAGCTTGGAACTTGGTAGGTGGTACTTTAAAATAATATAGATGGGAAAGTTGGAAATACTGTACATTACTTAATTGCAAAGCGAAATTAAATATGAAGAACAAAGGGAAATGAGAGGAGGAGGAGAGCCGAATTGCAAGGATCACGGCTTTATATAGAGGGTGTAAGCAACCACTATGCAACTCTAATATCATTTAAAAACATAGCTACTTTCTGTATTTCAATGATAACTATTACTTAAAATCCGATGTCCAAAGTCCATCGAAATTTCTTGGAACAAGTGTAGAATAATTGAAGATTTGATAAAGGTTGTATATCTTCTATATCAATCAAATCTTATTTTGTATAGCCGTAAGTTTAGGGATTTTAATGGTTTCTTGTATCCTATAAATATATGATCCTCTATTGTATATTGTATTAGAAATAAAATCAATAAGAATTTTGTCTTCCCTATGTTTATGTCATTTACTTACATGGTACCAGGGCCCAAGGATTATTCTTCGATTCAATTTTTTTAACTTCGGCTCGTTCAATTTTTTTTTCTGAAATTGATTATCCACTTTCTGCTTCATTGCGATTTCTGCCCCATCACGATTTTCTCTCTTTATCACGATTTCTGCTTCATTGGGTTGTTCTCTCTTCCCTGCGATTTGTGTGTTGGGTTGTTCTTTTACCCAGTGAAGCGCTTGAATTGCATCGGCCATTTTTTATTATCAAATGGCTTCGGGGTCGTCAAATGATGAAAAAGAAGACGGATACTTAATCAACGCCGCCGTCTGGTTCTGCCTTACCGATTAGTGGAGTGGATAATACCCCTATTCATCTTACCGTTCACAAATTTAATGGTAAGAATTATTTGGAGTGGGCACAATCCATCAAAGTTCAAACTCATAATTGATGATGGTAAAGGAAAATACGGGTACTTAACTGGTGAAACTATTGAACCTCCTCCACTAGATTCTAGATGGAGGTTTTGGAAGTCCAAGAATTCTCTTGTGATGGCATGGATTATTAATTCCATGGATGCTACAATTGGAAAAAATATATGTTCCTTCCCACAACCAAGGATGTCTGGGTGGTTGTCAAGGAAACATATTCTGATTTGGCAAATTCCTCTCAAATTTTTTATCTTAAGACACGGCTTTGGCAGCGAAACAAGGAGATCGTACTGTGACGGACTACTATAATGAGTTCTGACTATGTGGCAGGAATTGGATCTCTGTTATGATAATAAATGGGATTGTAAGCCTGATACAAGCCGATTCCTACAGCGGCGGGAGAATGATCATGTGCTTGAATTCTTGGCAGGCTTAAACCCAACTCTTGATGAAGTCCGGGGTAGGATCCTCGGTCGTAACCCACTGCCTTCCATTCGAGCCGTGTTTGCTGAAGTACGGCGCGAAGAAGGCCTCATAAAAGTTATGTTAAATACCGAAGGGTCTAATGATGTTTCTGCCTTCATCAGAAAGAATCACCAGCCCTCCTCCCAAAACAAATCTCGATATCCTAAAAAAGGTGAACATGTCTGGTGTGATTATTGTTATACCCCCAGACATACACGGGACACATGCTGGGAATTGCATGGAAAGCCTCCTGATTGGAAGCCCCGATCGTTCCATCCTTCCAATCGTTATCAGAAAGCCAACCATAATCAGAAAGTTGCTAAGGCCAATACTGGAGAGAAAAACGCCATCCCCCTCCTCAGAATGCAGTGCCCGTGCCCTCTTTCACCAAGGAGCAATTGGACGAGCTGTATGAGTTTTTTCAGCCACACATTTCTCTACAGCTAATTCCTCTTGTTCAGTAGCCCAAACAGGTAACTTCTCCAACACCACACCTTTCCATACTTTTTTTTATCAGACAAAATAACTATTATAAATAAATAAGTACCAGAGGTACTTAGAATGTTATTACAAACAACTAATAAAGTAATCTAGATAGCCTCAAGGCAGATGATAGGCTCATTCCTTCAATCTAAGAGTGAAAATTTAAACTTTATACCACGTTTATTATGAATCCAAAACCAAGACCTAAACAAGACCAACTCAAAAAGATTGTCATCCGAAGATTCTGCTCCTCTGAAGAAAACATTGTTACGATGTAACCAAATAGTCCACACTACTGTCGCCCAAACAGTTATCCATCCTTGTCTTCCATATGGTGCGGCCAAAGTCCCTTATGTTGAAGATGTTTGGCACCGTATCTTTATGCACCACCACGGTGAAACCAAGCCATTCATAACATTTCATCCATAGCTTATGAGAATCTGGGCAAATGAACAAAAGATGTTGTGTTGTCTCTTCCTCTTCTTGACATAAAATACATAAATCTCCATCATGACCTGTTGGATATTTCTTTTCCTTAAATTTTGTCTCGTTGGTATTCTATCCTGATTGTCCTCCATGTAAAGCCAGCAACTTTTGAAGGCGCACAACTTTTCCATAAAGTCGAGAAAGTATCTTTCAAATCATCATCTTCAAGGGATTCCTCGTATAGTAATCTATAGGCGGACTGAAGGATCCCCTTTCCAGAGCCAAATATCTTCCTGGCCTGCACCAGTTGAATCCTGCTAAGAGAAGAAAATAGGTTATTTAAAATATTGTGTTCCCGAACAACTCTCTTCTCCATTCCATCTCCAAACTCAAGAACCCGCATCCCACACCCCCATGTTCCCTACTAAATTTTTGTCCCTAGCAATAGCTGCTAATCTAGGATACCTATCCTCTAAAGATCTGTCGTATGTCTTTCCAAAATTTTGTCCGAAACCCATTCCCCAACTTCCTACTTAAACCCCTTTTGAACCAAACTGAAAATCATTCAAAGTATTGCACATTAAATCTTTCCACCAAAAAGACTCACCATTCACCCCCCTTATACCCTATTTCTCTCTTCCCAGACCATACCATATGATGAAATAACTTGACGCCACAATGCGTTACCACTTTGCAAAAGATCCCACCCCCATTTCTCCAATAAAGCTTTGTTAAACATATCCAAATTCCGAATCCCCTCACCCCAAATTCCTTAGATTTGCAAACATCAGATCATCTAACCCATGCTATTTTCCGGTTGCTCTTCCCACCCCCCAATAAGAATATCGATCGAATCGACTGAAGCTTCTTAAGAACAGACTTTGGAGCACGGTAAAATGAGAAGTAGTAAATCGGCAAGGAGGTAAGCTCAGCATTGAGCAAAACCACACGACCCCCAAGGACGGACTCTTGTCCTCCCAAGAAGCCAACTGTTGCCTGAATTTGTCAACCACCGGTTCCCACAATATTTTTTTCTTCCTAGTGTTTTCTTCATATTACCCATGTGCAGATAATCGGAAAATTAAAGTAGCCAATGGATCCCTCTATAAGTGGCAGGGAAAGATTCCATTCCTATTTTGATCACCTTATGCTTCATAATGTACTTCTAATCTTTCGTGTAACCTACTGTCTATCAGCAAACTCACCTATGAGTTACAATGTGCTGCTAACTTTGTTTTCGACCACTGTGATTTTCAGGATCTGAAGTTGGGGAGGGTGATTGACAATGCTAAGGAATGTAGAGGTCTCTATTATTTTGACAATGGCCCATTCCTCAAGTGCGCGCACTTAAATTCTGTTTTTGAATCATTTAGGATTAATTCTGGTGATGATATTACGCTTTGGCATTGTAAGTTAGGACATCCAAATTTTCAATACTTGAGACAGTTACTTCCAGCTTTATTTTGTAATAAAAAGTTGCATTTATTTCAATGTGATGCTTGTCAATTAGCTAAGCATCATCATGCATCCTTCCCAACACATCCGTATGTGGCATCCAAACCATTTAATCTCATTCATAGTGACGTTTGGGGACCATCTCACACATTAACCAACAATGGAAAATGCTGGTTTATTACTTTCATTGATGACTACACTCGCAGTTGGGTATATTTCTTAAAAGATAAATCTGAGATGGAACATTGTTAAGTTTACCACATGATTGAAACAAAGTTTAAAAATCCAAATGTTTTGCTGTGACAATGGTAGAGAATGTTTTAATAAGATATTAAAATCTTTTGACGAAAAGGCATTATCCATCACAGTTCTTGTGTTGACAATCCTCAACAAAATAGGGTGGCAGAACATAAGAATAGACATATTCTTGAAATTGCTAGGTCACTAATGCTCACTACAGAAGTACCTAAATATCTTTTGGGGGAAGCTCTTCTTACCGCCACTTATCTTATTAATCGAATACCATCACAGTTCCGAAATTTCAGACGCATTTTAACTATTTTTAACAATACATGTATGTTGTCATGACTTACCTCTGATTTACCTTTATAAGTGTTTGGATGTGTCACTTTCATTAATGTTCATAATCATCATAGGGATAAATTGGATCCTCGCGTCATATGATGTGTTTTTATCGTTAAGTCTCCTAGCCAAAAAGGATATATCTTTGTAACTATGGATGTCACATTTTTTGTCTCCCAAAATTTCTTTAAAACTACTCTTGAGGGAAGGATTCGTCTCCAAGAGTCGAGGATTGAAAAGGAAAATGAATTGTGTTAATTTTCTCCTTGCTAGGCATGGAGATTAATCAAAATGGAGTGGGTCAAACAAAAATAGGTTCGGGCAAGTTTATACCGGGGGAAAAATGTTTAATAAAAATGGTGACATCTCTACGCTTCCGCAAGATTAGGAACCTGTCCCAAATCCAGATCCACAAACCATGGAAGAGAGCGACCCTAATCCCTGTCATACTGACACTCCCTAATCCCCGCCATAGTGACACTACATATCCAAGTAGAATTTCTGAACCTGAGAACCTTCCCATTACACTTAGGAAAGGTATTAGGACCTGCACACAACACCCTCTTTCCAATTTTGTTTCGTATAATAGATTATCAACTTCATACTCCGCATTCATATTTCAATTGTCAAGTGTGGACATTCCAAAAACAATACATGATGCTCTAAAAGTTCCTGAATGTAAGAGGGCTGTTCTTGAGGAGATGGAGGCACTGGTAAAAAATGGAACTTGGGAAATCGTCCTCCTACCAAAAGGAAAGTTAGCGGTAGATTGCAAATGGGTGTTCACGGTAAAGTATAATTCAGATGGATCTATGGAGCGCCACAAAGCTAGATTAGCAGCAAGAGGTTTTACTCAAACCTATGGAGTGGACTACCAAGAGACATTTGCCCCTGTAGCTAAACTTAACACTTTAAAAGCGCATTTCTTATTGGAGATTTGGAAGAAGAAGTCTATATGCATGCACCGCTAGGGTTTGAAGATAGGTTTGATGACAAAATATGTAAGCTGAAAAAGTCTATGGGTTGAAGCAGTCCCCACTTGCCTGGTTTGATAAATTTACTCAGTCTTTTAAGAAAGAAGGATATAGCCAAGGCCAAGCTGATCATACTAGTTTTGTAAAACATAGAGACCCTGGTAAAATTGCTATTTTGATTGTATATATTGATGTTATAATACTGACAGGAAATAATGGTGAGGAAATTGCGAGACTGAAGAAAAGCCTTGCAGCATCATTTGAAATAAAGGATCTGAGCGACTTGCGTTACTTCTTGGGTATGGAAGTGGCCAGATCAAAGAGAGAAATATTTCTATCTCAAAGGAAATATGTACTAAACTTACTAGAGGAAACAAGGATGAGTGGATGTGAGCCAAGTGATTCACCTATGGATAATCATAAACTAGAAGAAAACATAGTAGTTCCAGCAAATAAGGGTCGATATCAACGTCTTGTAGGAAACTTATCTACTTATACCATACAAGACCAGATATTGCTTTTGCGGTTAGAGTGGTCAGTCAATTTATGCATGCACCTTACGAGGAGCATATGTGAGTTATTTACATGGTTCTGAAGTATCTAAAGAGTTCTCCTGGTAAAGGCTTGTTAAAAAATGTAACCAAAGAAGTGTTGAAGGGTACACTGATGCGGACTGGGCAGGGTCAATCTCTGATAGAAGATCGATCACTGGGTATTGTACTTTCGTATGTGGTTGCCCGAAGCAATACAGAAGCTGAGTTATGTCTAATGGAGTATGTGAACTCTTATGGATAAGGAGGGTACTTCAAGAACTGAAACTTGAAGTTAAAGCTCCAATGATGCTATATTGCGACAATAAATCCGCCATAAATATTGCAAATAACTCAGTTCAGTATGACAGAACCAAGCATATTGAATGTGATAGGCACTTTAGTAAAGAGAAGTTAGAGAATGGAACAATTTACATGACGTTTATTACTATGGACCAACAAATTGCTGAGGTATTAACTAAGGGCCACTTCAGACCGTAACATAACCTATATGTTGACAAGTTGGGCATGATCGATAACTATGCACCAACTTGAGGGAGCGTGTAGATTAATGAAGATTTGATAAAGAGTGCATATATCTTCTATATTTATGATAAGATATGCTCAATCAAATCATATATCTTGTACAACCATAAGTTTAGGGTTTTTTATGTTTTCTTGTATCCTATCTATGATGCATGGACACTCCTAAAACTTACTCGGTGCAGTATCGGACCTCGGACACGTGTCGGACACGCCAATGGCGTATCCTTAATTTTTTTAAAGTAAAAATCCGACACCCGTGTCGGACATAGCAGATGGGCGTGGCCGACATAGAAATGACACTTTCGGGGGCTAGTTCTACAATTTAAATTTTTTTTGGCTAAAATTAAATTTGGACGTGTTTGTTAAACTTTATGTTAATTGAAGTAATATACATTTAGTGTTATTATGGGTGATATTATGATGATTTCAGTGACATGCATTTATTTATATGTCTTTTGAATTTGTTAAGAATATTTTTGGTGTTATCTTTTGTTTGGACGTGTTTGTTAAACTTTATGTTAATTGAAGTAATGTCTTTGGTGTTAGTATGAGTGATACTATGTGATTCCAGTTATATACATTTATTTATATGCTTCTTGAATTTGGTAAAAATATTTTTGTTGCTTTTACATTATTTTAAAATTTTAAAAATGTGAATTTTAATAATATAGTACATGTATAATATATATAAATATATAAAAATATACAGGCGTGTCTCAGCCGTGTCGTATCCTGAAAGTTTTGAAAATCCGTGTCGCTGTGTCGGTGTCCGTGTCATGTCGTGCCGTATGTCAGTGTCAGTGTCATCGTGTCAGTGTCCGTGCATCGTAGTTTCCTATAAATATAGGGTCCTCTATTGTTTATTGTATTAAAAAACGAAATCAATAAGAATTTTGTCTTCCCCATGTTTCTGCCGTTTACTTATAAAGGACATTTGAACTTTGACAATAAAATAGCAGCCTAATTAATGAATGCAAAAAACTCCAACCTGTGACTACAAAATGTCATCAACTACTTTTAAACATTGAGTTTCAACATAAATAAATGTGCTCTATCAGCTGGAATAGCAAATGCGCCAGCTGCTGTCATTTTTTTCATTAATGACATCTGAGTTACTCTCTCCTGGTTGCGCTATATTTGAAGTCTCTTTAATCCATTCTATCATGTTGTTGGACAGAGAGATGGTCAGTACCGGATAGACTCTCAAGCCACTCCAACCATGCTAAACTGTCTCATGTACAAACTTTCATATTACAGGTGCAGTTTTATTTGAAATATATTTGAGTATTTTAATCATAGGTACCAAAAATTTATTGTACGCCTTGTATCGTCTTGTAGGTTTGTGGAGACAGATGGTAAGGGCTTTGATAGGGTGAGGCATACCGAAATTGGAAAAAAATATTTCAAACTCACCCACTTTGAAGAGGTACGTCTGAGAGTGTATACTCTTCATTATATGAAACTTATCATTCTGTTGGCTACATATTCAACTGTATCTGGAGGTGGATGATAAATTTGACTACTATTATTTATTATTTATTTATTATAAAATTAAAAGTATTATTATTAATAAAAATTATCGTAACACTGAGGTGGATGATAAAGATTTATGTTAAATGATTTTTAAAATAAAAATGGAGAATGTATATAAATTAAAGGTTGGAAGAATGGGAATGTGTAAACCCAACCAAAAAGGTGGGAATTACTATTCCCATGAATATGAGAATATGCATTCCTATTGGAATGGGCATTCCCATTTTCATGGGGATACCAACCATAAAGAATTGAATGGGGTGAACATTTCCCACCCCATTTCCATGTGCCAAGCAGGCCCTAAAAGATTTAACGCTCATAATTGTTTACTACTCTTGAATAGTTTAACAAGAAAACCTTGCTATGGACATGGGTTAACTGTTAACATTAAAACTCTGCAGAACACCTGTTTCAATTGGTTTTGTTTTTGAAGGCCCACCCTGAGGTAACCCTACCTCTGATATAGAAAACTATTCATCAGCCATCCAAATTCTTAACAATCCTATCAACCTCTAGATCCTGAAAAGAACCAGCCATGATATACCTTGGAGTGCGTAGATATGTAATGCCTGCTACAGATTTTTGACAAATATATACAAATCCGGAGAATGGACTCAGCTGCAAATAATATTAAATGCACCCTGCTACCAAACTTATTCAAGTGAAACAGGTGGCTGTTCACAGCTTAAATTATTCTACCAATTGATCCCAGCCATATGCACCCACCAAGGCAGGATGTGATTGCTCTTTGCTGGCTGATCACAGCTTGGTGCTACGATCAATTCTTTCTTATTGCAAGTAAAGTAGCCAGACTACTACTGCCCTATCAAGCATGACATAAAAAAAGAATGTCTTCTGCATATTACATTCCATTTCTTCAAAATGTGCTCTCCATATGATCTAGGTGGTTATTTCATTTTGCATACATTATCGAGGTTATATGTTTAGGTATTCACCACTCACCACTGGATGGTCCGGATATACAAATTAAAACCTCCAAGGAATAGAATTCGTGGGAAGACCAAGAAATCTAAGACGGTTCGTTTTATCTGATTAGTATTTTATCTAATTAATCATGTAATGCTCGCTAGTCATGGATTTATCGACTTATTTCTAACTTCAACAGAAAGTTAGCTCAAAAAGAAGTGGTGCAAAGAAAAACCCCTGGCATTAGCTTCATTGGATACTATTTATCAAGATCCATTTGTAATTTGCGAGTATTTACTTAAATGATACACGGTTGGAAAGAAGGCAACAAGAGGCCAAGGCATTGCCATGTCTTTTGTTCTTGTTGTTTGCTGTTGAGTTCAATATAGATGTTGGGAGAGTGGATAACAATTTTTGACTTTCTAATACACAAGTTGTCGGTTGTACAACCCTCACTGTTTCGAGTTATAACTTTCTAATTTTAGTGGGTGATATTTTTGAGCCATCACTATTACTTCCAAAGTGCTTGAATTCCCTCTTGTCCAGCTTATCCCTCACAGATGAATGTTAATTCCAATGTCACTGTGTGCTTAGTCGAAATCTTCTATTTCAAAACGATGTTACCCTATTTTAACGTTTTTAAATTAAAGACGTCCTGAAAAACTAATTTAAGAATAATTTAGTATGCATCAAACTCATTTTACATACATGGAACGTGTAAGAACTACACCCTGAAATATGAGATGTTTGGTAATTTGCAATATAAGGCAATGGAAAGTTTGTAGAAATTCACTGTAAGAAGTTCTATCGAAATCTAGCTAGCCAATTTGTTAGGCTTGGTCCTCTCACATAAGCGTTCTTGTGGCTATTATTTAAAGCATCATAATAGTCATTCTCTACTAGCCATTGCTCTGACGAGCTGTGGAAGCATGAGGTAGGAATTGAGGTATTAGCTCCACTTGCCCCCGAAAAACATTTATTTAAGTAAATGTAATGTCTGAATAATGATCGCAAGAAAATTCCAGGAATTGGTGCGCAGGGTGAACTCTTGATTGAACTGAATGAGTATGGAGGGCTTTACCTTGAAATAGATTTATCAGGTGTCGTACACATAAATACACAACTATCGGTGACCGACTATAAGGTGTTCATTGAGCATGAATGCCATAAAAGGCCACTCTTGAGCACATGACGTTATCACTTCTGAGACTCATTTGGTTCCACTCCCGAAAAGGGAACTAAATGATATTATCAGAAGTGAGATATTGCTAGACACGAATCAATGTTAAAATAATTGAATTATATGTATGTTAATATAGAAAGTATGAGGCTTTTTTATTCTAAAACAAAATTAGAGCCAGTTTTGTTATGGTAAGAAGTTTTAACTATTGAAAGCTTCGTTTTGTTGGATCACGCTTCTAATTATTGATATAGAAAAAATAATTATAGAAAAGCTGAACAATACGATAGAAACTGTGTTGGATGATCGAATTTGTTTTTTAACAAAATCGCTTCAACTGGATAGATAGATAGTGATTTCTATTTCTCGATTTGCAAATGTGCTTTTTAAGTATCTCCTCAACTTTTTTAAACTGTTGACTCCATGGTTTTTATTTCAAATTCTAAACAATTGATGGTTGAGAACGACAAACAATTTTTATATGGATTCTATAATATTGGTGCATCTGCACTTAACTACTCGTATGCTTTTTGTGTCCACTTTTATTTTTTGTATTGATTTTAAAATGAATAAGCTTAGGAAATAATTGAATTTTATCGAAATTCATTGCATTGAAATTCATATTATAGTAAAATCTTCATTATTTAATACTAGATATATTAATAAGTTCTCTAAAATAATATTTATCAGGTCCCAACTTGGGACAGTTTACAAAATTAGTAATTTAATAAATTAACAAAACAATATTTTTTAGGAAGATCCTTAAATCTATAGTCCGGTCAATATTATATATTAATAATTCTCTAAAATTGCTAAATAACTAGGATAATTTAGTAAAATATGAATCTATTGTTGTTTTCTTTCTTCTCAAAATTTAAATCCAGGCGGATTCTATCTCTACCTTGTTCATTGCATTCATAAGCTCCGGTTTCGTGTTCCTCGAACTGCAAAAAAAATTATGAAGAGTTGTTGTCACTATGAGTGTTTCATTTCGCGTACTTAGTATGACTAACCACAATTTCTTCTAATATTTGGATCGCTCAACACTCATCATCTTCACTTGAGTAATCCAACATGTGATTGTCATCCTTTTTATTGCGGTAATCGTGATAATTGATCAAATTCTTAATCTATATGTATATACAATGATACATGTAATAGTTATATACATGTAATAATTTTATTTTAACTAAATTTAATTTTTTGAATCGGAAAATTATTATATATTATTAATTTATCTATTAATTAATACCTCTTTTTAATAAAATTTAATGGTCTCAACACTATTAATTTATAGAGGTTTTAATGTAATTTTGAATAGTTGATAAATTGTTCTGAGAAATTGCAAATTATAACAACATAATTGAATTATAATAATGGAATGAATGTCGAATATCTCTTGAACTAGCATGAAGAAAATAGCACAACTTTAGAAATGTTGACTAACGAGAAGATAATTGAGAGTGTTATGAGAACAAATAAATATGATGAAATTGAATATGATAGTTCTAGTATAGAACCCCCTTATCAAAAGGAAGCTAATATCGATGACATTGAATTTTTTTGCTGAGATATGAGAAAACATTATCATAAATTCTTACTATATTAAGAAAAGTCAACGAGCGATTCAATACATCAATTTCAATGAGAAACGAATGGCAATTGAGTCATTTTTTTAATGAAATCTTCATCAATTAATCATAAATGTATTATGTATTAAGGAGATTGATTTATATACTGTACGAGGTCTATATGAATTCTCATAGATTTATAAGCGCATTATTAAAACAACTCACTGTTCCCATGTTGGGATCGACCAAGATTATTATTTAAGCAAGTGTATTAATTAATCTGAGCATTAAATTATCAGTTTCTACTAATATATCATGGAAAAACAATAATTTGAGAAACTAATTAATATTTTCAAAAACTAAAATATGTTTCTGCCCAACAACAAAAAAAAACTAAAATATGTACTATATATATTCCCATGTTGGGATCGACCAAGATTATTATTTAAGAAAGTGTATTAATTAATCTGAGCATTAAATTATCAGTTTCTACTAATATATCATGGAAAAACAATAATTTGAGAAACTAATTAATATTTTCAAAAACTAAAATATGTTTCTGCCCAACAAAAAAAAAAACTAAAATATGTACTATATATATTCCCATGTTGGGATCGACCAAGATTATTATTTAAGCAAGTGTATTAATTAATCTGAGCATTAAATTATCAGTTTCTACTAATATATCATGGAAAAACAATAATTTGAGAAACTAATTAATATTTTCAAAAACTAAAATATGTTTCTGCCCAACAAAAAAAAAAACTAAAATATGTACTATATATATTCCCATGTTGGGATCGACCAAGATTATTATTTAAGCAAGTGTATTAATTAATCTGAACATTAAATTATCAGTTTCTACTAATATATCATGGAAAAACAATAATTTGAGAAACTAATTCATATTTTCAAAAACTAAAATATGTTTCTGCCCAACAAAAAAAAAACTAAAATATGTACTATATATATTCCCTTAATAATGTATGATAAAATTATTTCATCAATTAGCTTTTGTGGCAATTATTTGACGAATTTATCATTGTACAAACAGTACTAGGCTTCAGCTCATTATGGTAAGCCAATTTCAGAGGACTTGTCTGTTGGATGGAGACATGGCGCTGTACGTGAGTACCATGCCAGTGCAAAATTCTAAGGCCATGGACAATGGAGCCAGCCCCCAGCCCCCACCCCGCCTCATAACCCATAATAGGGCTTGAAAACCAGTGCATAATTCTAAGGCTATGGATGGTGCCAGCCCCCACCCCGTCCCATAACTTGCAATGGGGCTGACTATTGTCAGCCATCGTGGGGCTCATTTGAAAATGAGTTCAACAGCTCTTTTTATTTATCTTTTTTGAAAAAAAAAATTTCTTTTAATTTTAAATAGTTGTACTTTTATTTGTTATTGTAATTTTCGGTTGTCCAAGCATTCCACCAAAAGCAACTCACGAGGGCGGCGGGGTGCAGTGCAACCAGCGACTGCCAAGTTCCAGAAAAATAGTGCCAAGAGTCCCAGAAAGTTCACACCCAACATAGCCAATCGGAGGACGTTTCCGGACGGTACGTCTCTTGCCGACCCGATCAGGTGGAAAAACAAGACCTGCCACAGTCTCCAACATCATTACCAAAGAGTCTGTTCAAAGCTCCAACGATGTACAGGAGAAGAATCCACAGAGAGCGTAGCAGATCCACCACACCAAGAATGAAGATACCGGTGACAACAACACAGATCAGCGAAGAAATCGAAGGCAGAGCGGTAGGATCAGCAGCCAACAGGAACGCAAGCTAAGGTTTAGGAGAGAGAAAACCTGCGAAAGCTCAGAGGGAAGGCGATGCAATACTTGTCAAAGTAATAACCAGCAGAAGCCCGAGGTAGTTATTGGGGTTTTTTTATTTATGGTTGCTATTACTGTTATTGTTATTTATTTCATTATTATTACCTTTAACTTTGTCGATACATAAATATATATATATATTATAGGTCCGGTACATATAAAAATTTCTTGAAAAGTTATTTTGCCAATAAAAAATAGTCCTTTTGAATAAATTTGCCAACAAACAAAACTGTTGACTTTTAAATTTTACAAATAATTTTAAATATTGGTTATTGTTTATTATCCTATAAATATTGGGTTTTTGTAAATTTAAGGCGGGGTAAATTGTTTTATTTCAAAAATAAAAAGGTGATATGCAGGAGAGACTACAAGTAAATCTCTCAAAATGAAGGGGGTGAATTGCTGAGTATCCAGACAAATTCATATCAATTTAATGAAGGGGCAGGCAACAAGAAAACAGCTGGCCAGCCCAAACGGTTTCACCATCTGCAACAAACAAACAGCTGTCAAGAATTAAATTTCCTCTCATCTACCACGTCCATGTATTTACGGACAAATTTAGAATTTAGTTAATAATTCTAAAACAAATTATTAAAAATAGAAAAAAATATTTTAAAGAGGCAAAATACTATTTAAAGAAATACAATTATAGGGTAATACAAAAAAACAATTGAATGATGATATTTGTCATTTAAATGCCTTCATATGTATCCGCCCAGAATGGTATTTGCGACTTTTTTATGCCATATTGTAACCTATTGATGCCCTTTCGGGCCGTACCGGTTACAATCAGACACACAACACATGTAAAATCAAAGAATAGAATCAAGTGGTAATTCAATGAAACCAGCACAATATATACAACAAACATCATTCCCGAAAACGGGGAAATATTGCCTCTATATAAATCCCAAATAAAAAAACAACATTAAACTCTTCGAACCATGAGCTATCGTGTGTCCAAGAAACATGAATCTTATACCTTAATCTGCAGCCTCGGAATTTCAATAAATATGGACTTACAATATATCAGTATTGTGGCTTAAAACAATCGCCAGGAAACAGTCCACGGTATCGTGTCACATCTTTGCAGTAATCATATATCATATGCTTGTTTCTGAGCACTTTCATCGCTCTGTTTTCATCTTCATCGAGCATCGAGCGGTAAATCATTGTATCATACTCGATAATATTCATACTTGCGGCTGGTCTCTGATCATATTTGTGAGAACTTGATCTAAAATTGCGCAGTTTGGCTACGAATGGGGCATTTTCCCAATCAATTTTTTCAAGCCCATCTCGTGTTGCCCAGCTATCGGCATTCCAAAGACTGGAGTATACCCTCATTTCTTGAAGATTTGGGTATGGGATTCCTTCTTTCAGATAGTTATTATAGACCCTTATCGGGACACTGTCAACATACCATCTGAACAAGTAATTTGATCAATGTTAAAAAAAGTCGTGGGGGAATTATATTTTTTTAATAATTAAATTTCATATATAATCATTTTATCCTCATTTAGGTTAAAATTTACAAAAAAGGGACAAGGAAATGTATGAAACTTACACTACTTGATATGGGCTCCAATGTATGGTGTAGTTGTGGTAATCTGCAGTTGGGTCAAACCAGGGATGAAACTGCTGTTCTCTGCCGCCGCATCCTTGAGAAAATATGTTTGTGTGGATAGTGTAGGGTTGCCCAGATACATTTCCCAGAAACTCAAAGTCGATTTCATCGTGTTTTTCACCAATGGAAGACAGCTGCAAACCCAAAAAAACAGGGCCAAATTTACTGGTAATAAAAATCATTTTCCCAAAAAAACTAGAACTCACTGCGCTTTTACGAAATTCAGGCACTTACATAGTAAGCTGTGACAGTTCCGGCGGAATTTCCAGGCACCAATTTGATCTGCATTTCAAAGGTTCCGAATAGAAATGTTCTATTTGATTCGATTCCAGAACCTGAAACAACCCATGATTTAAATGTTTAGGCATGGATGAAAATAAAAGATACCCACTGAAAATTTTAGGAGAAGTGAATACACACCAGATTCTTGATCCAGGACTAGAGTAACATCGTCCCCATTTCCCCGTAAAGCAGAATGTTGAGCGCCCCAGCTACAAAACATCGTGTTGTTGAAATTTCCCTCCACCAAACTTAAATATGTCGACATTATTAAAATTAATGCAAGAAAAGCTACGCGCAAGATAACAGAAATCGCCATTTTTCTTCACAAAAGAGAGTTAATTCTCTCTGCGCAGTGCCAAGAATTCGTCGTCCTCTCCAAATGGGAAATATATGTGGAGCATATATTATAACTAGTTATTAGCACCGCGCAAGGCGCGGTGCCAGTGATCATATTAGGTGAGCATTTATACTGCAATTTAACTTGTTTTGCAATCAATCATTCATTAATAGAGATAGAAAAAGTAATACAAACATAAACCAAGGTGGTGGAAAACTTGTTGCACATGTAAAGATGGAAGAAGTGGTTGATACATATCACATACATAAGCATTCATGAACAGAGATAGAACAAGTAATAGAAAACATAAAATCAAGTTGGGCAAAAGATGAGCTGCACATTAAGAGTTTGGAAAAGTTGTCCATACAACATGGTCAGTTAGATACAAAAGTCAAAAGAGTTGTGGACAAAAAAGTTCCGGGACAAAACAAGTTTTCCCAAAACTGTGGCACATGCAGAAGGAGGGTATGTAGCTTGATTGAGTTCTTTCCAAAAAGTGAAGCATTTTGCAAAAAGAGTAGGGGATGTAGTTATTCCATGAAGTAAGTATCTTGGTAGAAAAAACATAGCCTAACAAAAAGGCACAAAATTTATGAGCAAGCAGTTATGATAATTAGCTATCAAGATTGGCCAGGAGGAGATCGGAGTAGCGTCGCTAATATTTTTTTTTGGGCTTTAGCACCCTTCCTCTTGTGGATGTCTTTACCCTGATTGCTTTTCCAGAAGGAGCTGAAACATAAAACCAAATATGCCAATTCTTGACAAATAGAAGGAATAATAAAAAAACATAGGTTATTTTCATTATATTAATGCAAGGAAAAACCTGGCATATGTGTTTCTTGTGGAAAGATATCAACGGCAGCATCCAGGTCATCTTCGGATGTACTATCATCAAGGACAATACGCCGCAAAGCCCGGCTCTTCAATTTTGTTTTTTTGTTCTTGCCAACTGATGATAAATTTTAAAGTTGTCATACAGATAGTGATAACTAAAACCTAAGGGATGTTACATGCAAATGATATCAAAAGCACCAATCAAGATAAAAGGATTGTGTATGTAATTTTTTTTGGGTACTGAGATGCACAATTTGTTTGGCGCTCAGCCATTTATATAAAACAAGTATATGGAAGCATATTTATGGGTAACTTAGAGGAAATTGTTCAACAGAAATTCCCCCTTTATCTATGAGTTTTCTACGTAAATGAGACAACAAAAGCACATCATGAAAGCACGCATATGAAGGCACATTGTGGAAATGAGAAGCTTGAAGTTCTATTGGTTTATTCAATGAGTAAGACAAAAGCAAAAGAAGAAAATTAATAGCTGATGTACCTCCGCTCAAGCCATCTTCATCGTATGCAGGGCAGCTATGTTCGCTTGTTTTCTGGAAATGGGCAGATATTTTTTTGGGCGAACGATGTTTTTTGGTTGATGTAGCAAACTCTGCATATGTGAAAAAGTCATTTAAATTAAATAAGATGTTATAAACATTATGTGTTTTTTTCCTTTCTTTGCATATTGCTTTGTAAAGGAGTAAGAATAAAATGTTAAGCTAACAACCACCTGAAAGTGTCATATTGTCATTGACTGAACCTTCGCCAGATGAAACGATAGAAGCAAATGGGGAGTCCTTAGTTTGAGCGACAATATCTGCAACATAAATATCAAATGTCTCTTTTTTTCGAGTCCTAGTGTCTCGACTTTAAAGATAAAGTAGCGATACTTTTTTTTATATGGAACTACTAACCCGGCTGCCTTGCGTTATTTCTTTTGCCCTTTTTGAACTTCGCCTTGGCGCCAAGACATATTTTGGCCGAAACATTGCCTGTACATCATATTGCAACTTTGGTTAGTGTATCTAATTGGGCAACATTAATTTTTTTTGATGTTTTATGTGGAAGATGAGAAATAAGAAAATCACTCACTTATGACATGATCACCTGGTGGTTGTTTGAAATCAGACTTAACAGATTTGGCATCTATCGAGGTGGGTGTGGGCTCAAAATCCAGTTTGCGTTTTGATTTATCTATGCCTGAAAGAGCGAATGGATTATGTATATGATGAGGTAAAATGCATTAATTGTTAAGGCAATTCAGTTGTTGCATTTTATAATATACCTTCTAATGTGTGGGGATTCACAAGGTGTTTAGACAGTTGGTTCTTTGTTGATGGCGTTGGTTGAACTTCAAAACCGGTGTAACCATCAGCAAATTCCATGGCAAGAAGGTTGTACACAGTTGTCTCTTTGCCATTATGGCCATTGAAAAGACTTGATTTGATTTTCATGAACAAAACAACGTTCTTTAATCTAACATTGGTAGTACTGACAGGGGCTACCCCTTCCTGGTAAATAAATTGATCAGCTTGTAAATAAGATGTTATGCGAAAAGGGATAAAAAAGGCCAATGAGACCAAAATGAAGGCATGAGAATATGCTACCTTTAATGTTTGTTCGTAGAAAAGCTGCGGATCCATGCCCAAAATCAATTCCCCCTCTTTGCCGAAGATCGTAACCTCCAACTTGCCAGTATCGTCAAAAGCACTAAGACGGAACCGAAATCTATAAAAAAAATGATTATAATATAAATGTTGGGCGAAGAATTTATGGAACAATACACAACAAGAATATTTGTCAGAGGAAAAACCTAGGTTTGGCGATTCTGTTAACCCCACACTTGTTGCATTTAAAAAGCGAATTACAATCGACATTGATCCCGCATCGGCATTCCTCACAGCACATATAGATGAAACTTTGGGACTCACTTTCAAGAGCGATTTCTGTCTTTATATTGAATATGCCAACCTAGAACAAAAGGTTTGTGGGAGACGCATTTGCCAGGTATTAGCACACATATGGTTTGTGTCAGAGAGATATGGCAATGGGGAGAATACCTTTGTTGTCTGCAGAACTTCCAAGACAGTGTTTATTGGAATCGCCATTCCTGTTCGAACTCCAATCTTGTCCTCAAAAAAACCACCCATCTCAATAACCTCGTCTATCAATAATCTTCGTTCAACACGCCTATGAGATGCAAGAAACAATAATTGTTTAAAAGTATATTGTAAGTTTTTTTTAAGGAAAAATATATATAGAGAGAGAATCCTACCATGCACACATGGCCACAAATAAATGGTTGTCCATTTCAGTCAAAACAACAGAAGATGAGTTCGAACTAAGGGATAAACCTGAAGGCATGAGTTTACCGGTGTTCAATAATGACATAATAATAGGTCTAGTTTTGTTAGTCATAGATATTATAAATAATTACCATAATATCCTTTGACGACGAAATTCAGTAGAGCAAGGACCGGCCGTTTGTGAGTAGCGTTCATGATATCATATATCCCTTCAGAGACAACATCACTCCATAGACTAACCACGAACGGAATCATGCTGCAATTAAAGGCAAAAGGAGAAATAGATCTCGTACAACAAGAGGTAATATGTGTCATGAAAGATAAACAGACGCATGTACATACTCCTGATCAATTGCTGCGTATTCATGGAGAATTTGTGGTTTTCCATTAGGCATGACCTTCCTGGGGTTGTTCTTCTCAATGATCACACAAACCGTGCCTGTTCCAAAATAGGAAATTTGAGATATGGTGAAAGTATGTTGTCATTCAAAGTGGAAGTCATTTAAAAAATATAGGAAAAACTATAAGAACGACTCACATATTGGTTTTCCTGAATTTAGTAACGAAGCAAACTTGCTGAAACGAACAAAGTCAGGGCGGAATGATGAGCAAGAGATAGTATCATTGTCAACAGGCATCACTGAGGTGCTAGAGCTGATAGTCCATTGATATGGACTACTGACTAAAGCGTTGCGATACATATCATCGACTTTAGAAACGTGTGCATTTGAAAGCTTATACGTTTTAGATTCTTCAAGGTTGTTTTTATACAAATCAACATTCGAGCTGAACATAACGGCTTCAACAGTGTTTCCCTGCTTGTAAGAAAATATTTGGTTAGTAAACAGCCGAAAAGTTAGGTATAAACAATTAAGAGAGAATACGGAACGAAATTACAAAGCTTCATTACCATTTCGTCGGCGAGGATCAATTTCTGGTATTTTGTCGGAGATCTAATGGCTGTTTTAACTGGGAGTTTGGTGACAACTCGGACATTTGCAGACCAATTTTTAGTTCCATCGGTGATCTCACTAATAGGAAGAAATTTCTGATCCATTTATGGCCGACCGAAGATAACTCAAGAGTGAACAACGAAGTCAGTTTAACTCAAGTTGATGAGAATATCGAACAAAAAGATACATGAATGAGAACTAAATAATATACACAGAAGCATATAACATTTTATTTTCATGCACATTCACCGTCGTAAAACTATTATAAATAACATGGTGTATAGGAAAGACTTGATTGATCATATCAAGTTGATTGGAGAGTCATATGAAACTAAAGATTAAAGCGTAATGCAAAGTGGAACTAAGGAAAAAGCAAGGGGGAAAATAGTGGAGGGAGAAGACATCTAGTGAGCAAAAAATGTGGGAGCATGTAATGTAGTCATCATAGGGTAGCTTCCAAAATCTCTCGGTAAACAACGTTTCTTGTCTGGCAGTGGACCGAGAACAATGCAGTAGGTGGTTTGATCAAAACCCTAACGGAGCTGGACTTACGAACCCGGGAAAGTGCGACATATAGTTGCCCGTGTGAGAAAACCGGTTGCGGTAAATAAAGGCCGACCCTATCGAGGGTTTGTCCTTGTGATTTGTTAATGCTCATGGCAAAACATAGGCGTATCGGAAACTGGTGCCTCTTAAAAGGTATGGGGCATTTTAGGTTATCTGACGGTTCTAACGGGATCCTCGGCACAAATACATATTTTCCCGTGTGCTCACCGGATGCAATGACGGCACCTATAACAGTTTTTCCTAGATCGCGACAAATGAGACGCGTCCCATTGCATAGCCCTTCAGAAGGGTTGATATTTCGCAAAAGCATTATAGGGCTATTTTTTTTTAATCGGAGGATATGTGGGGGTAAACCTGGAGCAGAAACACCATTTAGGAAATCTTGATATTGACATTGTTGGTGTGGATTTTTTGTAACATCATTACTCACATATTCAACAAGTGGGCCTGGGAACTTATCAATCATGGCATCATTTATACTATCCATGCAGTCATTTTTCGGCGTAAGAATTGCTCGGTCGATAACGGAGTAAGGATTTGTGAAATAGTCTTGGAAGCACGGAAAGATTTGTTGGATGAGGTGATCTAAAGGTTCCTCAATATCAACATAAGGCACACACATATCCTTTGGTAACATGATATGATCTCCAAAAATTGTTGGTTCTGTTCCATCTCCGATGCGTAATAAATATTCTGTAAAGATAGGATCATCTCGTGCACGGATATTTTCGAACAGGTGGAATTTTTTAATAGAAGGCCAAAGTCGTGAATTGACAAGGCATGAGTCAACAGTGTCTTCGCGAGAACCACCAACAACGATCGGGATAGTTTGTCTGAAATCGCCACCGAGAACAACTGTCTTGCCCCCGAACAAAATTGGTTTTTCAGTAAGATCTTGCAAAAAGGAATCGAGTGCTTCGACGCATCTACGATTAGCCATTGTTGCCTCATCCCAGATAATTAATTTCGATGATAAAATCAACCGTGCATGGACGCTTTGTTTTTTTATTGCACATGCCATTGTTTGATCAAACATGGCTGGCAATTTAAACCTAGAATGGGCTGTCCTACCACCGGGAAGTAAGGACGCAGCAACGCCTGAAGATGCAACTGCTAGGGCAATACCACGGGTGGTTCTAACGACGGCAAGCAAAGCCCTGTAAAGGAATGTTTTACCAGTCCCTCCAGGGCCATCGATGAAAAAAGCACCCCCATTTGAATCGTCCACACATTGCATGATGCTATCAAATGCTGAGCGTTGTTGGAAATTCAACTTGTACACTGAGTTCAAATCTTCCTGTGATACACGAATGTTAAGCTCATCTTCATATTCTTTGCTCCGCATTTCATCTTCGCTAACCCAAGTTTTAAACGAAACAAGATTGAAGTCATCGACTGTTTTACCCATAGACTGGAGCAAAACGTCTATCGAGCGAAGAGCATGGTCAAACGCTGTTTTTTGAGGCATGGATGTGTCTTTAAGAAAATCCTCGGAAAGATGGAATTTGAATTCATCCCACAAAGATGCGGGGTCAGAAGGCAAATTGTAAATAAGGATAGTGGCAAAGAGACGTCGTAAAGTATAGGGGACCTGATAGGTCGAAGCCTCTTCTAAGGACGAACGAATGTCGTTGTCAGCATCCAAAAGGCCTCTTTGCAAAGCGGCTTCTCGAAAGTTGGCAAAGATAACACCGTTGTAAGTTCGCAAACATTCAAAAGAGATGGGTCCTTTCAAGTGGTTTAATAGTAACCTCAAATAGTATCTTTCGGTCTCCATAGGGCTGACGGTGACGAGGCGACCTATGGCTGTTCCTCGCTTGCGCTTGACCCATTTCTTTTGTGTACTCTTCCAGACAAAATGCTTAGGAAAATCACGATAAAGGAGATTTAAGGCACGCGTTGCTGTATCAGCACAATTCATCGAGAAGAATTGAGTCAGCTGAGTCTTCAAGTTGTTTGGATTGGATAAAATACTTTCCAAAGAGCGTGAACCATGGAAGAAGATATAATGAGAATTTGGTAGATGGACATGGAGTTGAACAACAGCAGGGGTCATTTCATAAAGTGCGTACCCGTAGATCCGCCACATAGCCTCGGGGGCGCAAAGCCAGCGTGCAGATTGGAAGTCGTGGATCTCATCCATGTTTCCAGCCGATGGAGCGTCAACGACATTGTATGCAACTCTATCATGGCCTTTGCACACATATTTGTATAGATATTTTACGACCTTAATATCAGCGCATATCTCGACATTAAGGTGGCAGTCAAATTTTGCCAAAAGGTAAGGGTTGTATGGAATAACCCAACGATTATCAAGTGTGTGCTTACGGGCAACAATTGTGCTGTCACCATTAATACGTCTATAGGATGGATAAGAATCGTTGCGATGGGTGGTTATTTCAGCAAAATCTTTTGGGTAATGATTTTTACAAAGGCCCGATCGCATGCATACATTTGCTGGGTTTAGATCTCCACATGGGCCATGAATCATGTGTTTGGAGACGCAAGAATGCAGTAGAGGATATAACGCAGGGTCAGGTATTTCTGCCGAGACGAATTGATCATAAGATTCAACGGAAGTGATCTTGTATTTGGGCTTCATGATAACTAACCAGTGAACGTGCGGAAGGCCCCTCTTTTGGAACTCAATGACGTACAGGTATGCAGCCACTTTGCCAAAGATTTCTTTGTGGACAATTTCATCCTTCAACTCCTCGTTCTTTGCTCGGAAGACTCTTGCAAGTAAGTCAGCCCGATTATGCGCGTGTTCGCCTCGCAAGAGGGTATCCTGTATTTCGGGCCAATTTGGGTTGCATGTCATGGTTAGGAAAAAATCAGGCCGACCGAGCGTCGACACTAATGCAAGCGCATTCATATAGCGACGGCGAAGATCGCGGGGACCACCTAAGAACGAAGCCGGTAGAACTGTACGCTGACCGACGGATCTGCCATGGGTAACACCGTCGCGGGTCGAGCTATCAACAATGCCTTGGAATGATTCTAAGCGAATTTCGTTCTGTGCTTGTGCAGTCCGTAAATAATCCAAGCGTTGGGTTTCAATTTTGACGTACATGTCGATCTGGTATTGTTGGATGAGCCGGCCAGCGCAAAGTATATTTGTGGCATCATCAGAACGCAACTGGAATCTATAACAGTAGAATTCTCGTGCGGACACATTCTTCTGGTTATCACGGTTACGTGTAAGATCTGCGTTGGAAAAAAAGACATTTATATAAGTAGAATCAAATATTAAATAAAAGAGGTAATTTTTTTTTCAAAAAAGGAAGAAATGGGAAGGGACAATTAATTACTTGTATGTTCTGCTTGAAGGAGGGATTCACCGGAAGTATAATGTTCGGGAAAGAGGGTAGCAAAATTATCTTCGGCGGGGTCACCCGTCGCCTCGCAATCAAAACCGTTATGCCATTGTTTTTGAATCCCCGTGTGCCAACCAGGTTCTCCGTAGGGGAATAATAATGGATATTGTAACGGATCATAGCAGCCATAATAGTAATGAACAAACTGTGTGTTGTCTGATTTTGTGTAGACCCGAACATCGTGCGGGCAATCAGAAGGAGGATCAGTCAATTCATTCCAAATAGCTGCAACATGGTCAACCACTGGTAAATTGTAGACCCTATGATCCAGCGTAGGATCGGCACGTAGAACAATTTTGTATGAATCTAGGCTTGGCATGTCTCTCAAACTCCTAAAGAAATTTGCGTATGGATTAACTTTCATGAGGTCAATTATGATCGATACTATCCTAGTATCCAAATCGCCCGATTGAGATAGCCTGTTGGTTATCTCATTCTCAGTGCCGTAAAAGTAAAGCTGGAGTTGGCGGCCACACCCATCCGAAGGCACCAAGTTCCGGATGAAATGGTAAATACCACCTTGAACCTTGAATGTGTAAATCCCCTTGGCGGACCTACACAAATCATGATCGTAATAGATACCGAGAGAAGTAAAGGCGGAAGAGTTGTTATATGTACGGCAACGCTGATGAAAATGGGCAGCGATGGCACATGAATCATCTATGTAGAGATTCCATAAACGTGAAGGCATTTTCGTTCTCGGCAGGTCGATCTTTCCACTGGAACAACAGAACCCCGGCGGTTCACGGTGAAAGCGACGAGACCCGCAGTGTTCGCAGTTGGGAGGTGTGGGGAGGCGCCAGACCTTAGTTGGTATGCATCCTAGTCTAGCCAAGTACTTTAGAGAGCGTTGTTTTTTGCATTGTTGGCCGAGCAAAGGAAAATCTGAAAGCGAGAAAAATCGTAATAAGCATATGTGAACAACATAGTGAGACTAAAAACATGGTTGATAGGCACCCGTTGTTAGCAAAATACCTGTGGGAGGTCTGGTGCGACGCCTAGTGAGAGGAGAGCCAAGCAAACAAGGGGGTGGCGCTTCGTGGGGAAGGTGAGCTGGCAAGGGTGTGGCGGCATAGGTGGCTGAAAGGGAAGTAAATCACAAAAATAAGTGGGGATCGATGAAGTAGCAAAACAGAGAGCTATATTAGCTACCCATAATTGCAATGGCATATTGTAGCTAAATTAAGGGGGTGTGCGCTTGGGCATAATAAGTGATTCACAGAGTTGTTTAATAAAGTAACACCAAAGCTTGGCACATAGCCATGCAAATGAATGTTTGATGGCTTCACTTAAGTTAAGGATGAGGTAAGAGTACGGAAGTGCGAAAGCGAATATGTGGAATATTTTATTCATATTGATGCGAAATGGTTGGATGCTCCCCATGACACTGCCCTTAGGTATCACCAATAAAACATTTTTTTTTTTTGCGGAAAATATTGGATGATCTGGACCTCGCGTGAAGTCCACCCCAACCAAATACCTCAAATTATATGGAAGTGTTGCTCCCGTATATATGATAGAAATTTCCAACTATTACAACTACTTTTTTTTATCAATAAAACCTTTTTCAATGGAAGATGCGCAATCAACTAAATCGTGAGTTGAGTACTTGAGTGGACATGTTATTTCATATGGTAAAAATTTGACGTTGACTTTCGAAATCTCCACGACCACACAAAGACAAAGTACTTCTTTCTCTAGATTTTTGTTTTGTTTTTTCAATGTTAGTTTATGCATTTAATAAAATCGTCCGGCTTTAGACTTAAATCTTAGATATTTATAAAATTTAATATTTATTATTATATAAATTTATTTATATATAGCACAACCAATATAACATTTTTTTTAAATCATACGGCGGGAAGCTCAAAATACACTGCCGGTCAAAATTCTAATTAATAGTTTATCATGAATCAAATAAAAAAAAAATATATATATATATATATATAGTTGGGTTCTCGCATGGGACCCTTATACCTTATGGGGTTGGGATCCACAATGAGCTCGATATTGTGAAGTATATCGAAATCGTAAAAAACATGTTTTTATATACATGGGTTCATTTTTTTTTTAATAAAATAAGTATAAAAATGAGAATTTTTTTATATCATAATATACATTTTGGTTTGAAGAAAGTGTGGTATCCATATTCTTTTTCCAATAGTGATGGACCTACACAAGGGCAATGGGAGACAAGTGCCCCCTTTGCTAAGGTCTGGAGGCCAAACATTTGCATAATTTTCAAATAGGAAGAATAATATCAGGCTTCCGCAGTTGAAGAATTATCAAAGAATGAACGGGGATCTAGAACAGAATATTGAAGAGCAGTAAAGCAATCATTTAGGAAGCTACACTCATTCCTGAAAGGGGGGCCAAGCTGTAGGCTGTAAAAAAAAACAGGTACCCTTTTTTTTGTCCAAATAAGGGCTCAAATTATGCCCTAAAAAAAATATGTAATCCCCAAAGAAAATGAAATGGAAGTGGCCTGAACGTGAAGACCGACCTGACGCAGGGAAGCGGCGAGGCCTGTACGGAGCGGAGCTGGGACGAGTGGTGCTTGGCCCTTCAGCACATAAGGTCCCTATAGGACGTGGAGAAGGAGGTAGGCCTTAGAGGATACGATAAAGGGGAAAAACATCTAAACAAGGATGAGCAGGTAAGAAGACGAAAAGTGAGCGCTACAGAAGCAAGGGGGGACGGTGTTACCGGTTAGCCGTGTGTTGCCTGAACGAGGAAGCCTTTTCTCCCCTTTTGAGACCTTTAGAGCGTAGCGCATCCTTCTTTTTTTGTTTTTTTTCTGCCCGGGAAAAAGGGTTAACGGGTAAGCAGTATGTATTAGTGTTATCACAATAGAGAACAAAAAACATAGCTGAGTTTTGGGAAGACCAGCTAAAGACATAGCAACACGGCTGCGATCATTAGAATCGTTGAGGCTAGTGGAGCCATGTGATATGTCTGGTGTATCTAAGATAGGGCAGGGGGGCGCAGGTTCCATGAGAGACCTAGGGATATCAGCTGAAAGGGGAAAAGAGGCGATGGTCAGGCAGAGAACCTGCAGATGAGTGAAGGGGATTAATGGGAAGCACAACATAATATTGAATGGCAAGAGGCTATTAAGACATACCATGAAGCGCAAGGGCAGAGCAGACACACGTGGGGCAGCCAAACCTTGCGTAGAAAGGCCAGCCACACCCGGACAGGGCCAAAAGCAAGCGGAGCGACAAGCCCAAAGGGGAAACCCAGTGTCAAACCACACAACAAAGCAACTGTCAAAATGAAGGCCCCCAAATAAACAACGCACAACAACCCTCCTCACTCCACTATTCCCGTAACAAGCATACGGGAACAGGTGAAAGACGACGCAAACTTTGGTGATGGAGAGAGGCCGCAAAAAACGACATTGTAACCATATTGAAACGAGGTAGCAAAACTAATGATTCCAAATATATTAAAAGGCAGGGGATAAAGGACCAAGCATACCCTAGCAATGAGATATTTCACAGATAACTTATATGGCATAAGAAGATCAAATCATAAGGATATAAAGAATCATCATATTTCTAGGCAAAGTTACAATCACATCCAAGGTCAAAGATATTCCAAGCAAGAGTTGATGATTTGTGCAAAAGACGATATACCGGCTCAAACATCATACAGATACACTCAGAAATAAAAGAGGAAAAACCTTTTGAATTGAAATGCGCTAAGCCGTCGGAAACATATATATATCAATGAATTGGCGATATAAATAAACCAACAAGATATGAACAAGAAAATATAAACGAACAAGGGAAAGAGCGCAATTTTTTTTTAAAAGCTGACGGACCAAATCAATAAACAAAAGCTCAAAACTGAACTAAAATTTAAAATCTTTTTATATAAAGTCTCACCTGGTAAAACACATTTAAATGCATGAATGTAAAGTTATCCTACACTTTTAATTGCTATACATTAGTTGCATCATCTTTAAAAGAAGACCGTATTCCACTTTGCTAATGCCATCATCAATACCAAGCATTAATTATACATTAGTTGCATCATCTTTAATATAATTTATTTACGTCTTTTTTTTTTCATTTTTGAGAGCATTTATTATACTTTAGCGTAAGACCCTTTGTCGGGCCGTTTGGAAAAAGGTATTACATTAGATTCTTTTCATATTTATTTTGTTAATACTAAACCGAGCCGATATACATAATAAAAGTACGCCTTATAGTCATATTTTCTTGTTAAAAACAGAAAAAATTATTTATTTATTTTTAAAAAGTAAGAACCACATATGGTGTATGTGGTTCTTACTGTTTAAAAATAAGGAACGCATTAACATAATCGAGGGAGAAAAAAACAATCCTAGAATTCCGAAAATCTCTCCTTTTTTTTTTTGTTAGCAAATAAAAGCTCTCTTTTCATTAAGCACAAATATAATATTTGCTCCGTTCATTTCCACCCTTTTCGAAACACACCACAAAGAAAAGAAAGAAACCCAATATTAGTTCATTTTTTTCATGCATAACTCAGTGAAAGCGAAATGAATCGCTGCTTTCTTTTCACAAAAGGCTTGTACGATTCGAAGCACAAAATGCTTGGCTTGGAAAAATCGCAAAAGAGAAGGAGGATAACAGAAATCTAAAACAGCAACCGGTAAAAGCCACCAAATATTAGCTCAATCGAAATGGATCGTTTCTTTCGTCCCACAAACGACCTCCCGTGTTTTGAAAAGGCGAAAATGCAAAGCAGGGGAGAAGGCTTTTTTTTGTTGGACAGAAGCGAAAGGAAAGCAGGAGGACAGAATTTTCTTTGTGCGATAAAATAGAAACGGGAACGAATATAAGCTCAATCGGAATGAATTGGCTCTCTCCTTCCATCAACGGCTTGGAGTTTGCGACGAAGGCGTAAAAGCGAAGCGAGAAAAACATATCATTTTGTCCGACAAAAAGAAAAGAGAAGCAGATCGGCAAAATAGGAAATAGCAGGAAAGTTAACGAGGAAGCTTGCACCTGTGAAGAGAAAGCTTGTACCTGGGACCGCTAGCTTCCAGGCAAAATGGCAAATGCGTAAGCAAGATGAAGCCAAGAAAATGAAGGAGATTGCGCTAACCACAGCGTCGGTTCCAGAGTTTCCGAAGACCTCATCTTTGAATCTGAAAGCAAATTATAGAGGAAAGCATCGAACGGCGTGCGAAGCCCGAACCACAATCCCAGTCGTAAAATTGTGGTAATGACCACCCGAGGCACAAAACAATGATGAGAAAACATGGAAGCTCCATACACGCGCCGTCGGACGTCATGCCCTGAAACAATGACAGGTTAAAAAAAGAAAGAAATTGTGAGAAAGGGACAAGTTGAACAGTAGATGCAATAAATGAGAAGTAGATGCAATAAATGAGAAGGAAGCATACGTCAGATTCGGGGGAATAAAAAGTTAATGAGGACAAAATAAATTAAAACCCCTACTGCCTAACACACGATGCCATAAGCCAGATCATGGCACAAGGAAAATGTCTAAAACAACCCCACAATGACGAAACACTATTCCTCAGAATAGTTGAGAAGCAAAAGTTCAGACCCAAAGTACTGTTTAAATCACACGGCACATATTATACTGTCTAATTAGCTGTGACCCTATCAATAACACCTCACCCAGATGCAATGAACAATCGAGTTTTTTTGTTTTGCATAACACTAATGTTTACCTTTGTGAAATATATCATGTGTACATGATTTTAAATCAAAGGGATTTGTTGGACCACAATAAATGAGCGCGTAATGAAGGCGTGTGGAACTGTCTGCCAGTGTTTATGAATCAAAATTAGAGGAAAATTCTTCCATGCTCGAGGTTGGCCCGGTACATACAGGCTTAAACATGTATCGGGTCCACACCCCGACGGATGCAAAAATTCCCCAAAAATTAGATGCTACCTAGTGAACATCAAATATCCATCATTTTTTTTTCAATTGATATAAAATATTTCAACAATGTTGATGATGTCTATGAACAGTAACGTGAAACTAACTGCTACTATAGGTGTCGTGTAAAAAGATTGAAATTGTGTTTTGACGGATGAATTTCATTTGAATCGAGAGATTTTATTTAAAATTAGATTTGAAATTTAGATGAGAGATTACAACTATCTTATGTACATTTCAAATCCACTTAATATAAATTTATTCAAACAATTAAATATAATTGACATCAAAGATTTGAATTTATGACTTCAAATCCATCGATTCGACGGGAATCTATTAAATTTGTAGCATGGGTGGAATCCGATAAGGTAAAAAGACGTGCATGCGACTATTAAAGATATCTTTCACACGTCAATTAAAGAGTGTGTGAACCAACGATTTTAGATAAAATTCGATTTGGCATTTTCAATTTCTAAATGTAAAAACTGCTAGTTGTCAAGAAATCAAGATCTATGCAATATTTGGTTTTATTTTTAATATTTAGGGAAATTTTTGGGAAATAGTTTCGAGAAAAAAAATTATAAAATGAAATTCAGTTAGTATTATTTGATATTTTTATCAATATATTTCAAATTATGTAGAATTTGTTAGAGCAATATTATTAAACTATTTAAACATACATATCTCGTATGGTGCTGACTATGGGTTAAACATTCCAAAAATTTTAAATATAATGTACATATACCATATTTGATTTTGGAAAGTTAAATAAATGTAATGATTAGGTATAGAAATTGATAAAAATATATTTTTGGAAAAAAAATATTGAAAATAAGTTTGATATTAGGCTTAGGGAAATAAACCCAAACAAAGATCATAAATTGTGGTGCTTCTTTCATCTGAAATATTCAAGATACATGTAAGGGTAAATTTTAAAAAATCATACCAAAATGGTTACTTTAAGATACTCACACATTATAATATATATTATAGATAATTACAAAGAGATACCAGTTACAAAACATTAATTTAACCAAGTCTAGGCAAAAAACAACTTCCTGTAAAAGTTCATATTTGAAAACTTTTATTCACACAGGTCCATTTTTTTAACTTATAATTGATTAAGCCTTTTTTCCTTACAAAAAATACCCATCAAACCCATCTCCCAAACTTAGTCTCAATTCTTTTCTTCCTACACAATACGCAGGTTGCACCTCCCTCATGTGTCGGAGCTCCTCCGTATACTGCACATCCCTCCTATGTCGGAGCTCCTCCGTATACTGCACATCCCTCCTATGTCGGAGCTCAGCTGCCACCTCCATCAGCAGAGAGCAGGCCTCGTCAACGGAGGCACGAAGCTCTCAAACGTCGACGTTGCATGCCGTCCCCATTAGTAGTCGTAGCCTCAACGGAGACGCAAAGCTCTTTGTTCATTAAAAAAGAAATTAAAACTGGAACGGTTCAAGTTTAAAAAATGCAGACTTGTTGGGGCAAAATCATGCAGCACTTGACAAAATTTTATGAATTTTTGAGGCAAAAAATCGTACATGATGGGTAAAAATTTTGAAATTTGAAAAAATTTCATACATTTGGTGCTTAATTTTTTAACCATGTGTATGCATCAACCTAAACTTTGGCATTGGATGCACAAAAATTGGGCATCGGTGCACAAAAATTGGACATTGATGCACTAAAATTGGACATTAATGCATTAAAATTGGACATTGGTGTACTAAAGTTGGATATTGTTGCACGATTTTTTGTACATTGGGCATGATTTTTGTGCAATGATGAACAATTTTCGGACATTGATGCACGATTTTTTTCTACATTGGTGCATGATTTTTTGTACATTAAATGCACTAAATTTGAATATTGTATGCACTAAAATTGGACATAGGATTCACACAATTTTACATTTGGTGCATTAAAATTGGATGCACTAAAATTGGACATTGGATGCACTAAAATTAAACTTTGGATACACTAAAATTAGACGCTGGTGCACTAAAGTTAGACTTTGGATACACTAAAATTGGACGTTGGTGCACTAAATTGGACATTGTATGTGGGTGCACTATTTTTAGGCATGTGGGTGCACGATTATTTGCTTGTGGTTGCACAATTTTTTTGGCATGTGGGTGCATGATCATTTTTTGCCTATGGGTACACAATTTATTTGGCTTGTGGATGTACAATTTTTTTTGGCATGCGGGTGCACGATTGTTTTGGCCTGTGGTGCACGATTTTTTTGATTGTGGGTGCACGATCATTTTTTGCCTGTGGGTGCACGATCATTGTTTGCCTGTGGGTGTACTATTTTTGGCATGTTGGTGCACGATTATTTTGGGCTTGTGGGTGCATGATTTTTTTGGTCTGCGAGTGCACGTGTTACAGTAACCGCGCGAGAGTTATTATTATCATTTCTACAGGAAATGGACCTAAGCGAATTGTTGTATTTTTTGTAAACTAAGTTGAATTATTGTTGATACAGTGGTACATACTTGTAAGTGTCCCTATATGATAATGGAAGAATCTCATGTACTAACATCTTTGGGTCGTCTTGGTTACACCAATGTCAATTACTTAAAAACCTACAAAAATAACTTGAATTTTTCATTGTTAATGGGCAGAAAGGTCAAAAGTAAAATAATTTGAACTTTTCATTGTTAATGTGCAAAAAGGTTAAAATAAAAATAATCTGCCTCTCTCCTTGTCTGAAAATTGCTCCACTTTAAACAAATAAATCCCAGCAGTTTTCTGAAAATTCGATAACAAATTGCAACTTCCCGACCATAATTTCTCATCACGTGTAGAATTTTTTTCTCAATTCTTTAACGTCGCAACATTTTATCCCCTCTAAAATCTAACCTTTCAGGCTTCAGCCAGCATCCCACTCTCATGCTTATATTTTAATTCAGACGAAAATTCTTTTGTTGTCAAACATAACTGGTAAATGAGAGCATTTATATTTATTTGGTTCAAATCTTTATGTCCGTTCAGTTTATCTTTGATTTGGATAGAACTGAATGTTAGCATAAATGTCCGGCAAGCCAAATGTTGGTTCGATGGACTTTATGAACCCTAATTCAATTAGCTGACTCATTTCAACTATAAATATATGTTCATTCTCTAGGGTTATACAATTCCATTCAATACACTCTCATAAGTCAACATCACACTAGCACTGGTGCTGAGCTTGAAGATCTGGTCAGGTTGATTGGACTCGAGGGATCACAACATACAGATTGATTTCGCTGTTGTTAGGAACGATTTCGGGGGTGGGTTGTCAATCCACACTCGAGTTCAACCAACTTGAGCTTCAATAGCTCGTGTTCTTGAAATAATTGCACCGAGAGATTATATCGAGTTCGGTTACAAAACCGAGCGGAAGACACTTGACATAACCCTCTCTGAAATCGATTAATCAAAGGCATTTTAAATATATACAAGAAAGTATGTAAAAACAGTTAGGTAAATAAATGCAGTAAAGTAAAAACACAAGCATTTGTTTCTGGAAGTTCGAAGCACAACGCTTCTACGTCTCCCCTTCTTCCATCTTATGGAAGGATACACTAGAAGACTTTGATTTATACAACTCTTTGTACAAACCTGATCCAGTTTGGTATTCCCCATCCAATTAGAACTCCTAGCAACTCAACTATGTATGTTCTTTAACGTCTCACATACAAAGACCTCTCAATCGGTTGTGATGAATCATCAACCGTTACAATGGTATTTCACTCTTCTATTTTAGCTCACAAATATAATGAATAGAGTGAATACAAAGGCACAAATGATTCCATAATGAATCTGATACAGCAAGGTAAGAGGTGCCAATGGTTTGTGGAGTGCTCTTCATTTATCAGCTTTTATCTTTGAAGTTCCCAAATTGAATCTCAAGTGGGTTTGTTTTGGAAGGCTTGGATTGATCTTCAATCAGCTGTTATTGAGCTTCCAAATCATGTATATATAGCCTCAAATAATGATATATACGTTAGATACAAGAATATAACCGTTGGGACAGTTTTGGTAAGCTTTCAGATATCAACTGTCATATTCTGCTTCTGGGCGGTAGGTGTGATCTGCTAGGTATGATCCGATAGGTGCAATCCGATAGGTACGATCCGATAGGTGCGATCCGATAGGTGTAGGTGTGATACGGTATGTGCGATCCGGTAGGTGTTTCAGCTTTGCACCAGCAAGCTCTTGCAGACGTCTTTTCGTCAAGTAAACCTTTGAATTTTGTAATGCCTCGATTTGTTTTATACACATATGATATGATTATGGTGTAATTATATCAATTGGCGGTATGATAATGGGGGTTCGGGTGGAACCAAGAATGAATTAATATATGTATGAAATGATTTATGGCAAGGAATGAAACATGGTGCAAAATGATTTGAATATGCATGTGAATTTAATTTGAATTGGAGTTGCATTTGAATTTGGATTTCATCTTCATGTACATGTTACTTAACATGTCATTAACTCCAAATAACATGATAGCAATTGATTTAGGGAATTAATGATCTATATCAAGTGAATCAAGGGTGAAATCACATACTACACCACTTTTCACCTAAAATTCTCTACAAAGCTCCTCTCCAAACCTTGGAGATTTTCTTAGTTGAAGCTTGGTTTTTCACTAGGGAATTAAGCTAGAAAGTGGAGTGAAGTGATTTCATATCTTCTTGGTAAGGAATTTATAGTTTTTCACTTGAATTGTGTAGTTGGTGTTGAAGTATGTGAATTGAATATCACATGTTTATGCTTAGAATCATAACTTGTTTCTTTGCCAAGAATTGGATTCTAGGATGATAGAAACATGTTTATATGAACTTAGGGATTGCATGAATCATGGTTGCATGTGAAATTGTGGGTAGGAGAAGAAGTACCATGAAGATAAGCTCAAAATCGCCATTGTCTCGCTTTTTCTGATCGGGCCGATCGATCGAAAAATGGTCTCGATCGATCGCCGCGAACAGTACAATTTTAAGGCTGTTTGAGCATGAGACGATCGATCGGTGATTTTGAGGCGATCGATCGGTACATGTGGCGATCGATCGGTACTTTTGTTCGATCGATCGGTGAAGAGTGAACAGTTCGGCGATCGATCGAGAATCTGGGGCGCTCGATCGGTGATGGCAGATTGTTGAAAAATGTTAAATTTTTGTAGCATTTATTTTTGAAGCCTCTTATAACATGGTATATTGTTCATGTGTTTGTAGCATCATCACAGGGGACGGGGCAAAGAGGCAATTAGCAATCAACGCCTGATTTATCGCTTTTGTTGTCGTATACCAGGTACGTGTTGACGTACGGAGTATAGATCTTATGTGATGATGATGTTATGGTGTTGATATCATATGATTTATGTTAGCTTTGTGTCATATGATTGGTAGTATCATATGCATGTACATACATGGATTTCATATGATTGGGATGGATGCCTTGATAGATATGTGTATATGCTTTGGTAAGATCATTGCCTTGATAGATATGACAGGATTGGTATATGCTTTGGCTGGGATCATTGCCACGATAGATATACTACATATGCTTTGGATATACGCCTGGTTTGGGTATAGGCTCTGGCTATTATCACAGATGAGTACGGTACTATGATATGTGCTGCTAATATGAAGATGTGATGTGGTTCCACTGACATATTGAGCTGAATAAGCATATCATATTGGGCTCGTGATAATAGGGTGTTTGTTGAGACATGTCATGGCATGGTGCATTTGTTGATGCATGATACAGAACATTCACATTATATGATTTATTGTGCTTTATCATTGATATTGATAGTGTGTTTTGATATCGCACTGAAATATTTATTATCTATACTCACGTTGTGTGAATGTTTCTGTAGGGACTCATAGACGTGGGAGGACGGGATGTGAGTCATTTTCCGCTGCGAGCTGAACCACTGGATAGGAGTTATCTTGTAGTAGGTTGTTGTTTGTACATATGATGGGTAGTTGAGAGGTTTTTATAAACCCTGTAACAACTTAACTAGTAAGATACTCTGAATCAGTGCATGTTATTACTTAATTCAGACTCACGTATGTATGTTTAATTGATACATAATGGATTAAGTAACGAGGACCCCACAAATTTGGTCTGCTGGCCTGAAATACGACTTGTAGATAATTGAGTTTTCTATCCAACCCCTTTGGAATCAGGTGGTTTCGATATCCGAGCTATGAGATATGATCAAGTTAGTCAGCAGCGCTCGGGGTCTACTGGATGCTGAATTCTCATTTCCGCAACCAAACTCAAGGCCATTTTTAGCAGATCATCAAGCTGTAAAATATCATCTATGAACTGCACACTTGATGAAATATGTTAGCAACACAATAACAAGTTTTGTTAATATCAAAACCAAGATTATTCGGGTTTTCAAAACCCAACAGCTGTTATCGATAATTCCTTTCTTACATTATATTTGATATTTGCAAGTTTATATATGAATCAGGCGCGATCGTCCGCCCCCGGATCAAATTTGTTTATGTTTATTTTCCGTTGCATTTGGATCTCACACCGGGGGAAGGAAACCCAACACTGGTTCAGAGTCATGTTGTCGCTTTGATTCATATATTTGATAATTAATTTTATTAGATCGTTTCCAATCAATATTAATCGTGTTCAAATTTTCAAAGTGTTGGGTTTCCTTCTCCCGGCATCAGATCCAAATGCAACGAAAAAATAAACACAAATAGATCTGATCCGGGGGTGGACGATCGCTACTGATTCATATATAAACATGCAAATATTAAATATAATGCACGAAATGAATTATCGTGAAATCAATCTATATGCTGTGATACATCGAGTCCAATCAACCTGATCAGATCTTCCAGCCCAACACCAGTGCTAGTGTGATGTCGGCTTATGAGAGTGTATTGAATGTAATTGTGTAACCCTAGAGAATGAACATACATTTATAGTTGAAATGAGTCAGCTAATTGGACTAGGCTTCATAAAGCACATCAGGCCAACGTTTGGTTTCCTGGACATTTATGCTACCATTGAATATATTATTGGCTCTTTCATTTGATTTTATTGCTTTAGATTTGGTGGGTTTCTTGGAAGAAATGAATTTTTAGAGTGATTGATTAGCTCCAATCTCACCGTTTGGTTCTTTATACCATTAAATCTGTTTGCATGTCTTTGTTATTTTAAATTTCATGATTTAAAATGTTGTTTTATTTGTCGATTCTTAGGTTTTTGGTGAGTTAATAATGAAAATTTTTGATTTGAGAATTTGATAGGTTGACTTGTTGGTTTTCTTTTTTTTGAATTGTTGGTTTTCTATTGTGACAAATGTCTAGAATTTTAATTTTTATTGAATATTGAAAGATCAGTACACGATTTTTTTCTATCTAATGGTAAACTAATTCGAATACAACCGTCGACCGATTAGTTGTCACATAACACATTTCTTGAGACGCTCTTTGGGTTTAAATTTATTGATAAATTTTCATCGGTATAAAGTCAACTGAAATACCGAATGTAAATATATTGGTCTAAAAATAAGTTGCAAAAGTCTGCAAGCTACTTTTTCATATTCTATGTTGATTGATTATTACGAAGATGAAATTTTGTGTTATGTCTTGCCGCATTTGGGTTGTTGTTTTTTTATGTTGAGTTTGTATTTTAAGGTGGTTTGAATTATGCATTTCATGTTTTATAAAGTTGATATATATTTTTGGTTTGTTGCGAAGATAATACCACTACATCCGCCATATTTACCATTAATTCATAGATTTTATGTGTCTATTTACGGATGTTGTACTCATTGGTTTACATACGCAATGTTGCGTGTGCATGATCCGCTAATATATATATATATATATATATATATATATATATATATATATATATATATATATATATAAACTAAGAAAGTTGTGGAAGGATAACTACATTTGGTCTCTTATGCTATACCAATTTGTTTTCCCAAAAATACCCCTTTCTAATAAAACCATTATTTTTAAATTAAAACAACATAATAAATTAGAACTTCAAACGTTAATTTTAAATAAAAATAATACATCTTCTGTATATATTTATATATATCTATATTATATTATATTATAATGTGTGGGCATCTTAGAATAACTATTTTGGTATGACCATTATGAAATTCAAAAAATACTATCTATTTGCTTTAATAATAGCTATGAAACCATGATATAAAGAGATAATATCGGAAGATCACCTATTCACTTCCTAAGTTTTTTTTGTTGTTGAGAAAATTAACTTTCCAACTTAGATTCTAATGTTTCACCAGTTTTTTTTCCTTTCAAAAATATGTACGACAGTTTTTTCTCTTCCCCATAAAATATCATTTTTAAACCAGATATTTCAAATATAAAAATTTAGTATACATATACAATATATAAAATTTAAAATTTCATTACACAAACAACGTATGTGCTTCGGCAGCTAATTATATATAAGTAGGAGAGTCTTAGAATAACTGTCCCATTATTTATGAAGTAAGAGTCTCAGAATAATCTCTAATGTCATACCAAATTCTTTCTCCAAAATACTCATTTTATCATAAAACCATAAAACAAAACAAAACATAATAAATTAGAAACTTTAAATATTAATTTTAAATAAAAAATTATTACAACTTCATTATATTTCACATAAGTATTTAAAATCATAGTTTATATTAAAATGTACTAGTAGTTAGAGAGTTAAAAATAAACATGCGTTAATGTACCATTATTTATTTATAAACAAGAACACTGGATAAAAAGTGATCATGATAATCGAAACTTGAAAATAAATTTTGAACTCGGGAATTGAAATATAAAATCTCTTTAATTAGTTGAGGCCTGAAAAAACAAATAGAATAAGCTGACAAACTGTCAAATGTTGTTCGTAAATTGAGGACCCCTCGGTCAGAAACTTTAACGTGGTTTGGTACCATTAATTGCAGACGAAGCAGCTGGGCACAGCTCATTCGTGGTTGCACCCGATCAATTAGGGTTTTTTTGAAAACTGAACGTAAAGCAAAATTTTTTAAAGAAAAGTGATCTCAAGTGTTATTCTCTAATATTTGAGGAGATTATTTTCTTAAAAAAAATTCCTTTAAAGTCATTTTCCCAAATTTCTCCAATTAAATTATTAAATGCTTCTTCGCTATCCATGGATAATATAATATGAGGTGGATGACCTAAATTTATCAATACATTAAACTACACATAAAAAATGAAACATTAATAAATATGGATTATTGATCTAACACTTGAGATATTATATTCACGGGCGGACTTAGGGCAACCCCAAATAAAATAAATAATAAATTGATTTTTTTTACCCTTATTTTTTGAATTTTTTTTTTTGCACCCCAAATTTTTTTTAATTCTTAAATATTACAAAAAAAGAATTCGTCCCACCAATTTTTTTTGTTTCGGTCCCCCTGATTACATTTCCAAGAATATTTCCAATTTACATACAAAACGGCAAAATATGATCATTACAGCTACCATAAAATACGGTGCTAACGTATTTATTTATTTCAGTGTTTTTTTTTTTTTTATAAAGCACAAATGATTTGTTGGATCAAGTTTACAACTCGCCAAAAACTATAATTATTAGATAACTTTATTGTTATTATTATTATTTGATATAATAACAGTGCAAAGCTCATACTAACCAGTAGTAGATATGATAGATTACACCAAGTATGTATTATTGAGTCGGCTTTGTTATGATATTAACGGTAAATGACACTTATCTACGAATGCACAAAAGATATGACGCATAATTCCTTCATTTCCCAAAAGAATTTCTTGTAAATTACTTGCAGCTAGGCTCAAACTCATGACATCGATCTACCAATTGTTATGATCAAACAATTATTACAATGCCAAAAATAGATATTCTTATACAGCAACGACAGTGTAAAACCCTGTATTAAATGAAAAGTGTACATGATGTGTTACACAACAAGAATGTCAATATGTCAGACTTGTTATCTCATAAATAGTGATCAACACTTCATTTACAAGCACATAGAGAATATACTGTATAATTCTAAATACATAGTGTAAGCTTATTATTTAATGATTACATAAAAACAATATTCAAAACAAAAAACTACACAGACATATATATTCTATTAAACATAATATATGTTATTTGGTACCTATTGGATATTGCTCTATGAGATAGATACAATTATATATTGGATATATTCATATCCAACATTAAGAAATATCCTATAACATAATCGGGATGATTAGAGCAACGTTGACCAAGATTCCATTGGATTCTAATCATCAATTGCAAAAGATATGGTATTAATGTAATAAGATAACTATTTACGTAAAATGGGTTCGATCAAAAAGTAAACACATGGCGCCATAAGATTCTTACAAAAATTATGTTATAAGAACTACAGAAAAACTATGTATATAATGGATTAAAAGGGTACAAAGTTAAGGTTTGTTAGACTCCGCAGACTCTATCAACATGACCATGATTCTTCAGACATACAATAGATCAAACCAGACATTCAAGTCCTAGTTGTTTTGATGCTTTCTTATAATTGGTTTTAAGCCCTTAGGAATTATACTGACCCATTCCAAGTTATGCATTTCTTAAGAATATACGAGGTTCTAACTCAAAACTAATTGACAATTAATAGAATAACTAGCTGATATAACTTGTAAATTCTCAATCTAAGACAGGAATCAAAGAAGGGCCACTGACATATTCCCATTGCTTCAGAAGTGGAACAAGAGGACCAAAGAACCATAGGACCTTAAGGTTGTATTTGTTAGGATTATTGGGTTTTAATCATTAAAAGCCCAATATTATTATTAATTTTGTTAATGAGAACAAAATTATGGTAAGTTAATTATGAAAGGCAATTAGGCTAAAGAAATCCCACATTGAGTAATTGAGGCACTAATGGTTTGTTTATATTGAGATACAAATCATTAGAGTGTAGTTAAGTAGTAAAGATGGGTGCCCCTCGCGCACCGTTCGTCCGTCCGCTCCGCTCCGCTCGGCACGTCACGTCACGTCACGTCTCGTCTCGTCTCGTCTCGTCTCGTCTCGTCTCGCGTGTCGCTGTCGCGAAGGCAGTCCTATCTTTTTACTCATATTCTGCTGAGTATTAAGTTTGAAACTTTTTACCTACCTGCAGAATTATGTCAGATTTAAGTGTAGACTTAAATCCGAAATGAATATGATGTTAAGTGTTGAGACTTTTCATCTAACCCACTATGCATTGTCATTTAAGTTGTGGCCTTTGGTAGGCCTGCTGTTGCAGCTATATAAGCTGCTCCAGCCTCATTCTTTATCTCATCCCGAATTTGCATTTGCATATCATATCATCTTCTTGAGAGTACTACACACTTCTTAGTGTTCGAGTGAGTCTGTCTGGGTTTCTGCTTCAACCCATACAGAGGTGTGGCCTCGTCCAACAACAAAGTTTCTGCCCAGTTTATTTAAACTGTTTGTTGTAAGTTTTACTGTTTCGAGCATTTTATTATAACAGAGTATATCAGAGTATTTGTGATCTTCTTATGATTTGTCTACTTGTTTTTAAGAAAACAGAACCAACAATCGTAAACTCTAAATTCTTGTTTGTTTTGTTCTGTTTTATCAAAACTCAACTTTCATATTCACTTAAGATATTGTTCATCAATTTTTCAAAGGTTTAAATCTACTGTTTCATAACTGCTTTGATATTATTTGTGCTCTCCTATTCGTGTTCTGTTTTAGCTAATGGCTGACCAGTTTACCCAACCACCTGCTGTGAATAATGAGATTCCGGTGATCAAAGCTACCGGTACTGAGGCCGCAATGCCAATTCTGAGAAGTCCAATGCCGTTTTCTCAATTTGAGAAACCGGAAAAGTTCAAGGGTTCCAACTTTAAACGTTGGCAACAGAAGATGATGTTCTTCCTTACCACCTTGAACTTGACCAGGTTTCTGAAGGAGGAGAAACAGGTGGAGGACAAAGAGGATCCTCAATCTGCTGTGATAGTAGAGTCTTGGATGAGTGCCGACTACCTTTGTCGTAACTACATACTGAATTCTCTTGACGATGCACTTTTTAATGTGTATTCCCCCAAGGAGACTGCTAAGAATCTGTGGGAATCGTTAGAGATAAAGTACAAAGTTGACGACGCAGGCGCAAAGAAATTTGTAGCCGGGCGATTCCATGACTATCGAATGGTAGATGGCAAGAGCGTTGTTGAGCAATGCGAAGAGCTGCAGCTGATATATCATGAACATGCTGCCGAAGGTATGGGGCTAAATGATGCTCTCCAAGTGGCGATGATGATTGAAAAATTACCGCCATCTTGGAAGGACTTCAAGAGCTACCTAAAGCACAAGCGAAAGATGATGAGTCTAGAGGATCTTATCAGGAGGCTGCGCATCGAGCAAGACAACCGAAAAGTTGACAAGAAATCATTTGGAATGATTTCCAAGGCCAACGTGGTTGAAGTTGGGGACAACTCCCATGGGAATAAGCGCAAACGTACTTTTGAACCCAAGGAAGATACTCAGACAAGGAGGTTCACCGGTGACTGTTATGTGTGTGGTAAGCCTAACCATAAGGCCAAGGACTGCACTCAACGTCAAAACAACTGCACTCAACGTCAAAACAATGACGTTAAGAGGAAGATAGTCCCTTACAAAGGCAAAGGCAAGAGGCCTGCACATGCCCACATTGCTGAGGACAATCTGAGCTCTGACATGGATGACATGCATCTGAGTGCTGTGGTATCGGAGGTGAATCTTGTTGGAGGGAACTCCAAGGAATGATGGGTGGACACTGGGGCTACTCGCCACATTTGCGCCAACAAATGGATGTTTAAGACCTATCAACCGGTGAATGATGAGCACTGCTACATGGGAAATTCAGCAGTCTCAAAAGTTGAAGGCAAAGGGACGGTTGTGCTAAAAATGACTTCCGGAAAAGAGTTGACTCTTACCGAGGTGCTCCACGTGCCAGAGATCCGAAAGAATCTCATCTTCGGAGCAGTGCTGAACAAGAAAGGCTTCCGGCTTGTGTTTGAGTCCGACAAAGTCATTCTGTCCAAGGGTGGTATGTTTGTGGGCAAAGGCTAATTGGCCAATAACCTCTTCAAGATGAATGTAATGACTTTAGCTCCTAAGGCTAAGTCTAGTGTAGATGTCGAGGTTGATGTTAATGCAGCAAATGAGGCTAGCACAAGCAAAAATAATGTAATGACTGTTGCCAATGTGGCTAATAAAACTTTAAAGTTTGATTATTCTTGCGAGTCTTTACATTTGTGGCATGGTAGATTAGGACATGTGAATTATAAGTCCTTACAAAGGCTAATGTCTCTTAATCTATTGCCTAAATTTAACATCAATCATAAACACAAGTGTGAGACTTGTGTAGAGGCCAAATTAACCAAGTCATCATTCCACTCAATTGAGCGAAGCACCGAACCGTTAAACTTGATTCATACGGATGTATGCGATCTAAAGTATGTACAATCTAGAGGCGGTAAAAATTATTTCATAACATTTATCGATGATTGTACAAGATATTGTTATGTCTACTTAATGAGAAGTAAAGACGAATCAATTGATATGTTCATTCACTATAAGAATGAAGTTGAGAATCAACTTGATAAAAAGATTAAAATTCTTCGAAGTGATCGAGGCGGTGAATATGAGTCACCATTTGCACAAATATGTGCTGAGAGTGGCATTATTCATCAAACCACTGCGCCTTATTCTCCCGAGCAAAATGGTATTGCTGAAAGGAAGAATAGAACGCTTAAGGAAATGATGAATGCAATGCTTATAAGTTCCGACTTACCTAGGAATTTGTGGGGAGAAGCTCTGCTTTCCGCCAACTATGTGCTAAACAGAGTACCACATAAAAAGTTTGATAAAACGCCTTATGAATTGTGGAAAGGTCGTGCACCTAGTTACAAGTTTTTAAGGGTTTGGGGCTGTCTAGCAAAGGTACCAATTCCTCCTCCTAAACGGACTAGGATAGGACCTAAGACAGTAGATTGTGTATTTATCGGATATGCGCAAGATAGTAGTGCCTATCGTTTTCTGGTTCATAAATCAGATAATGCAGAAATGCATGTAAATACTATCATTGAGGCTAGGGATGCTTCGTTCTTTGAGGAAATTTTTCCCCACAAAACTCCGACAATGTCTGAAACCAATGTTGAGAGAAATGTGGGGGATAGAGAATCTCAAGAGAATGTAGAATCGCCTAGACGAAGCAAAAGAGCGAGAAAAGAGAAATCTTTTGGCTCGGATTTTCTAACATATCTGTTGGAAAAAGATTCGACTACTTTCAAAGAAGCAATGTCTTCACAAGACTCTGATCTTTGGAAAGAAGCTGTGAACAGTGAGATAGAATCTATCTTACATAATCATACTTGGGAACTAGTGGATCTTCCTGCAGGTTGTAAACCACTAGGCCACAAGTGGATCTTCAAGAGGAAGATGAAAGCTGATGGTACTGTAGATAAGTACAAGGCTAGACTTGTAGTAAAAGGCTACAGACAAACTGAAGGTGTTGATTATTTCGATACATACGCTCCTGTATCCCGGAAAACGTCTATAAGGTTAATAATTGCATTTGCTGCATTATATAACTTAGAGATCCATCAAATGGATGTTAAAACGGCTTTTCTAAATGGAGAGTTAGAAGAGGAGGTTTACATGGAACAACCTGAAGGGTTTGTAGTTCCAGGTAAAGAAACGAAGGTGTGTAAACTTGTGAAATCCTTGTATGGATTAAAACAAGCACCTAAACAATGGCACGAAAAATTTGATAGTGTCATGCTTTCAAATGGGTTTAAAACAAACCAATGCGATAAGTGTGTCTACGTGAAAGGAGACAATACAAACTATGTAATAGTATGTCTATACGTAGATGACATGATAATTGTTGGTAATAACGATAACATCAAAATTACCAAGAAAATGTTGTCACGAAATTTTGAGATGAAAGACCTAGGTCTTGCAGATGTGATTCTTGGAATGAAGATCACCAAACATGCAGATGGCTATTTTCTCTCCCAGGGTCATTATGTCGAGAAGATACTTGACAAGTTTGACAAGGGAAATAATACCATCGCTAGAACACCTATGGAAGTGGTATCAAATCTTTGCAAGAATCGCGGAGAAGGTGTGCAACAACTTGAGTACTCTAGAGTCATAGGCAGTCTAATGTACCTCATTGATTGCACTAGACCTGATATAGCTAATTCTGTCAATACATTGAGCAGATATACGAGTAATCCCAGTTATGAGCACTGGAAGGCAGTAGTTCGAGTTCTTAGATATCTAAGATATACTTCTAACTACGGACTACATTATACGAGATACCCAGCAGTAATTGAAGGGTATTCAGATGCGAATTGGATATCGGACTCCAAAAATATAAAATCTACGAGTGGATATATATTTATAATTGGCGGTGCTGCTATTTCATGGAAATCATGCAAACAGACATGCATTGCTAGATCAACTATGGAATCTGAGTTCATAGCTTTAGATCTTGCGGCAGAAGAAGCTGATTGGCTTCGGAGTTTCTTGGAGGATATTCCAATGTGGTCAAAACCAATGCCACCCATTAGTTTGCACTGTGATAGTCAGTCAGCTATGGGAAGAGCACATAACAATGTGTATAATGGGAAATCACGACACATTCGTCGGAGACATAAATCCGTGAGAAATTTACTAAAACCGGTGTCATTTCTTTAGATTATGTGAAGTCTAAAGAAAACATTGCTGACCCATTTACGAAAGGTCTGACAAGAGACCGAGTAGAGATTTCATCGAGGGGAATGGGGTTGAAGCCCATGAAATTGATTTCCAACCATGATGGCAACCCAACCTGAATTGTAAAATCCAATTTGCAGGTTCAATGGGAAAACCGAATTGTGGGGGGGGATCGAACAAAGCACTCCGGAAATTGAGTTCCTTACCTATTCCTGTGATGAAAGAGTGATAGACCTGTACTTTGGGAAGGCTGAGCTCATGCTCTTAATGATTCTTCTATCTTGAGATGATAAAGTGGGGTATTACAGGATACTCTTTAGGAGAAATCACCTATGTCGAATGTGAAGGGGCCGCTTCTATGAGATGACCTGAGGGCTAAATCTCTAGAGCATTCGATGAAACATCCAAGGCAGTCCAGGGCCAAAATGGACAACAACGAAAGAACCAATAAAGTGTGGAGATGAAGCTGTGTGAGTATTGTTGTCTTGTTATAGATAAAACGTCGAACAGTTCAAGGCATCACGTCCACTGGTTGACAAGTATATCCGATGATACTTTACTAAGGAAGGTTCAAGGGTAATCACCACCTATCCTGATGCAGTGGATTCTCAAAGTACTCTCAAATCTTCATCTAGGTGCATTGTGTAATTTTTTCGTCATATTGCATTCATGTGGGGGATTGTTAGGATTATTGGGTTTTAATCATTAAAAGCCCAATATTATTATTAATTTTGTTAATGAGAACAAAATTATGGTAAGTTAATTATGAAAGGCAATTAGGCTAAAGAAATCCCACATTGAGTAATTGAGGCACTTATGGTTTGTTTATATTGAGATACAAATCATTAGAGTGTAGTTAAGTAGTAAAGATGGGTGCCCCTCACGCGCCGTCCGTCCGTCCGCTCCGCTCCGCTCGGCACGGCACGGCACGTCACGTCACGTCTCGACTCGACTCGACTCGACTCGACTCGCCTCGCCTCGCCTCGCCTCGCCTCGCCGCGTCGCGCGTGTCGCTGCCGCGAAGGCAGTCCTATCTTTTTACTACTCGGATTTCTGAAATGACTTTTCATATGCCTGACTTTTCATATTCTGCTGAGTATTAAGTTTGAAACTTTTTACCTACCTGCAGAATTATGTCAGATTTAAGTGTGAGACTTAAATCCGAAATGAATATGATGTTAAGTGTTGAGACTTTTCATCTAACCCACTATGCATTGTCATTTAAGTTGTGGCCTTTGGTAGGCCTGCTGTTGCAGCTATATAAGCTGCTCCAGCCTCATTCTTTATCTCATTCCGAATTTGCATTTGCATATCATATCATCTTCTTGAGAGTACTACACACTTCTTAGTGTTCGAGTGAGTCTGTCTGGGTTTCTGCTTCAACCCATACAGAGGTGTTTGGGACGTTGTACCTTGGAACTCTCTTGTCCAGGAGGCCAGAAGTTGTAGGCGGGAAATTTAGAGTTTACGGGCACACGGTTTACTGTGGCCTCGCCCAACAACAAAGTTTCTGCCCAGTTTATTTAAACTGTTTGTTGTAAGTTTTAACAGAGTATATCAGAGTATTTGTGATCTTCTTATGATTTGTCTACTTGTTTTTAAGAAAACAGAACCAACAGTATTTGGATTGATTGATTTGATTTGGAGGAAGGTATTTGATTTGGAGAGAGATTTGAACAATGGATTTGAAATGACATCCATCTTGGGTGTATTTTAAATCCATCATAATTATCATTACATCTACTTAAATTAAGAAAGTGGTGGATTTCAAATCCTCCAAACATAAATTCATCCAAACAATCAAATGTATTTGAAATCATGGATTTGGAATCCATGACTTCAAATCACACAATCCAAATGGACCCTAAGATCCACAACATATTTGAATAGAAACCAAGATTAAAGACAACTAACACTTTCACGTAAACACACTATAACAATGTTATGTTGGATTCATAACCAACCACCTGAGTTTAGGTAGATGAATGGAGATCTATTAAAGGAATTCATTCTTAGGGCATCGTTAAGGGGGTTGTAAATTGCCAATTAGGAAATTTGCAAGTCCTAGTTGGCAATTGCAACCCCAATTACATTTCTAAGGGGGGCAATTATTAATTTGCAAGATTGCAAATTTAGCAATTGGCATCGCGAGTGCAATTTTCTTTCTTTTTTATTATTTTTTTTAGTTTTTTAAAAAATTCAAATTGATTTATTAAATATTATAAATAGTATCGTTAAAGGATATAAATATTATATTTATTGATATTATATTTAAAATTAAAATAAATATTATTATTTATTATTATATAACTATTATATATAATTATAATATTTATAATTAAAATATAAATAATATTATTATATAAATAATTATTATAAATATTAATATTTTCTAACTATTATATATTAATCTAAGTGTTTTTAGTGAAAGTATAAATTTGAAGAATAATATGTAAATTATGCACAAGGATTTATAAATAAACATAAAATATTTAAAGGTTTATTATAAATATTAATAAAATATATTAAAATGTGAATAAATATAAAAAATAAAATGAGTGGATCTCATTAATTGAAATTGAAATGCAGGGATAAATATGATTTGAAATTGCTGAATAGAGCAACTGCAAAAGTTATTGATGTTACAGTGAGACCCATTTTTAACATTGATTTGTAATTATAGGGATAAAGATGGTCTAATATATAACTTTGTCTGTAAAACTATTTTGACTCTGTTGTAGCTAATTTCCTAGCTGCCGCAACTAGCTGCCACAATGTCCGAACAGAAACAAATGGTTGACATCATGTGAGCTTTGGGTTTTTTTGTACTGATTCTTATTTTGTTTCATCATGTTATCAAATAGATTGATAACATTTTGTATACTTTTTTGTGTTTCTATACGAGCTGCAAGCTATTATCATTGGCTTTTGTGGCATATTAAACCAAAAATAATAACTATTTTACGTTTTAAATATTTGAGTTACTCGGTGCAGCTCCGAACACTCCGACCAAACTTTTCGTTTCAAGAATTATGTTCAAATGTCAAAACTATAATATTACCATCTGCAACGTTTGATCATCATTTGGATTGATTTCCAAAAAATGAATAAAGTGACTAGAGGTAAAGTTTCATACCCCTGCTTGCTATTCTGCATTCTGAATTTCTGAGACTCTACAATAATTTTTTGGTAAATTTTGGTGATTCTTTGTTTTTTACCCCCAAGAACCCCTCCAAGCACAAAAACCCCCCACACTCTCCTCCCGCCCACCATTGTAGTTTTGCTCTCTGCCTTACAAAATATATATATATATATATATATATATATATATATATATATATTATTTTTAAATTTATTTTCTATATCCCCAATATAATCGTTACTTATTCAATTTTTCGAGACCATCTTGGCTATATCCCCATGGAATATCCCCAATGTGTGGTGGGATATATCACATTGGGCACCTATATCCCCATGAATATCCCCAATATGTGGTGGGATATACCCTGTAAGGTGGTGTCCAATGGGATAGGTAAGAGGAAACCCAATTTTTTTTACTAATTCTAAAAAAATTATAAAACTATGTTGAATTATAACTCAGTACATTGTATTTTAAAATTTTTAATTGCTGAAAAAATCTATTATTAAATAAAACTTAGCATTATTTAAGAAGAAGTTTATCCATTTATTAAATTGAAAATAGAGAGGGTGGCAAATCAAATCGAGATATGACGTTGGTCGTCCACCGAAAATTGCGGATGACCAAAAAAGCTAAGCTACATTATTGTTAAACAATATACAAAAGTAGATCATTATTTTTTGTTCTCTCATATTTTATTTTATTTTTTATAATTATATTATAAGTAAACAAATATCTGCAATTACCATATCTACCAAAGAGAAATGGTGCACTTCACGCGCTTGAGAGTGAGTGACAGATTTATATGTTTCCAACGACTACATTGTCTTGAGTCAGACACACCACCTTCTTCCTCTTCAAACTGTAAAGCTACAACAGAAGGAAATGCAAAATTCCTCCGGCATCTGCACCATCAATTCAAGAACGCATCATTACCATCTCTTTATTTGATTCGTTTCGTATTTCTTGTTAATTGCTGGTATATATTGAGAAATTCATTCTTCTTGTAAATGTCTTCAACGCCGCCGGGAGCCTCACCCGCTCCCACTTCACCGCCGCCGCCTTCGCTGCCAGCTAATGCCACCACTCCGCCACCCGCCACCCCACCTTCACCGTCTCCTCCTGAACCTGTCACTTCTCCCCCGCCCACTCCATCCAGCTCTCCTCCGCCGGCATCCTCTACCTCACCACCATTGCCTTCAAGTCCGGTTCCTCCGACTTCTCTATCTGGGTCTCCACCGTCCCATACGGGGCCTTCCGGTAGGGGTTCTCCTCCGGGGCCTTCAAGTAAAGGTTCTCCACCTGCGCCATCTGGTGGCACACCGAGATCTCTGCCGCCCTCTACATCGTCGTCTGGTGGGGGAATACCGATGGGGCTTGTTGTGGGGATAGCTGTAGGAGGTGTTGTCATACTTGCTGTATTGAGTCTACTGTTTATATGCTGCAAGAAGAAGAAGAAGAAGAGATCGCCACTTAATTTCTATGCACCTCCACCACAACCACTTGGTCCTAAAGGTAACTGCTTGCTTTTTTCTTACATAAATTGTGGAGTTTAGTATAATTTTAGTTAATATCATAATGTCATAATCTGTAGGCTTCATGGCTAGAACTCATCAACAGTTCAACTTTATGGTTAATTCATCATCATCATACTGATATAGCATGCGTTACTTTTGTTGCTTACTCTGAATTTCTTTGTTGTTTTCCAGCTGACCCTTACGGTAATCCAGTACAGAATTATCAGTATAACGTCCCCCCACCTGGTGATCATGTCGTCAAAATCCCTCCTAAACCATCTCCACCGCCTGTTGGTGCATCTAGGCCGCCGCACTCACCAGTACGTGCCCCATCACCTCTACCACCACCACCTCCTCCTCCTCCCATGAGTAGCAGTGCAGGTTCCATTTCCAATTATTCAGGCCCTGAAACTCCAATTCCGCCTCCTTCACCTGGAATTGCTTTGCGGTTTTCGAAAAGTACGTTCACGTATGAAGAATTGTCGATGGCGACAGATGGATTCTCAACGGCCAATCTGCTAGGACAAGGCGGTTTTGGTTATGTGCACAGGGGAGTCCTTCCAAATGGGAAAGAGGTTGCGGTAAAGCAGCTAAAGGCTGGAAGTGGACAAGGGGAACGTGAATTCCGGGCAGAGGTTGAGATCATCAGCAGAGTGCACCACAAACACCTTGTTTCATTGGTTGGATACTGCATCACTGGGTCTCAGAGAATGCTCGTATATGAGTTTGTTCAAAATAACACCTTGGAATTTCACTTGCATGGTTAGTTTATTTGAAATCTTTGTTTAGAACTATATTAGCTGCAGAAAAAAATCGAGGTGCTAGAATACAGAGAAAAGAATCAGTGAATGATTCTTTAATCCGTTCAGTGGCAGCTTAGTGATCTTATATTTTATATTGTCTGCGGCCTTATTGAATATCAATGTTTCTCCTTCAAGCTTTAATATTTACGATATAATATAACAAGCCACTGAAAAACTTGCTAATCAATGTATTTCAGGCAAGGGTAGACCTACAATGGATTGGCCCACGCGATTGAAGATTGCTCTAGGGGCTGCAAAAGGACTTTCATATCTGCATGAGGATTGTAAGTTTCCTTTAGTGAATTTCTACAGATCATTCAACACATGGAAAAATGAAAAATCTGTTTTTCTTTAGTCTAAAATAAGTTTATTGTCCAGTCCCAATGACGTTATTTTGAATCAGGTAATCCAAAAATCATTCATAGAGACATCAAGGCTTCTAATATTCTTTTGGATTTTAACTTTGAAGCAAAGGTATTGTTTTTGAGTTTCGTGATTATATTCTAACTTTGATCTTGTCCTATCGTTCCTTTTTTTATTCCCTTTTTTCTGGTGAAGGGTTGAATCTTCATGGAGAGCATTTAAAAGACCTTACTTTGAGCTCAAATTGAATAATTTGAGATTTATACTAATTTTCAAAGGAAATAAACAAAAAATTAGCAAACTACTGATTTTCTCAGGTTGCGGATTTTGGCCTTGCTAAGTTTTCTTCTGATGCCAATACTCATGTCTCCACACGGGTGATGGGAACTTTTGGGTATGACCAATTCTTTTGGCTTTTTTATTGCTTTAATAGGAATGCTTATTCATCATCTTCATGGAACCATCGGTTCCAAAATAGTTGGGATCATTTAAGATGTGTCCAGGATTCAAAATTAGAAAAAAATTAACTTGTATTGCCTGAAACATATCACTATTTCTCAATTCTGGTCCGAATACCCATTTTTTTACTAATAACTCACCATGATCTAGATATGTGGCACCAGAATATGCTTCCTCTGGAAAGCTAACTGAAAAGTCAGATGTATTCTCTTTCGGAGTCATGCTTCTGGAGTTGATAACTGGACGCCGACCTGTTGACACGAGTCAATCTTTTATGGATGATAGTTTGGTAGACTGGGTGAGTGGTCGCTTAAACTATGATGGACTCTTTATCTTCTAATATTCTTTGTTCGATGATAATTTCGGAGCACGGGTAGCTGTTTATTCATAGGCAATATGCATAAATTATTTATGATATAGGCTAGGCCATTGCTCACACGAGCTCTTGATGATGGAAACTTTGATGCTCTTGTTGATCCACGGTTGCAAGTTGATCACCATCAAAATGAGATGGCTCGTGTTGTAGCCTGTGCTGCTGCTTGTGTGCGCCATTCAGCAAGGCGTCGGCCAAGAATGAGCCAGGTAAATAGATTTCCTTTAAAGTTTTAAGTACTGTTTCAAATATTTCCGGTTGAACGATTTCATAAATGTGGCCGTTCATGAGAGCATATGGGTTCTAAGATAGATTTAAATTGTCACAAATGAGCTATGCTCTGTCCATAAACTCTCACGAATCTGAGCAGGTTGTAAGGGCACTAGAAGGAGACGTGTCCCTGTCTGCTCTGAACGAAGGAATCAGACCCGGACACAGCTCTATATATGGATCTCATGGAAGTTCAGACTATGACAATGCACAATTCAACGAGGACTTGAAAAAATTCAAGATAATGGCTCTGGCAAGCGGCGAATATGGGAGCAGTGAGCGGTATAGCAATCCGACCAGTGAATATGGATTATATCTGTCTGGTTCGAGTGGTGAAGGCCAACAAACTAGAGAAATGGAAATGGGAAAGTTGAAAAAAGGTACGCGAGGCAATTGAGGACTGATGACATCAATCGTTTGTTCTGAATTAGTTGCTTACCTAATTGGTTTTCCCCACAATTATTTACATATAAATTGACGATTTGATTCTTGTAATGCTGTATGCAAGCAGTATTACGGGGTGTCGAGCTAGCTTAGATTTGTTATTTGAAATGGTGTTGCAATATCTTGTTTAATGTATTGTAAATGACATGTCTTTATTTTGAAAATTTGAAGTGCATCACTTGGGGTTATTCATGAAAATAAACAATTTGAGAATCATTTGTTCGAGAAAATCTGAAAATGATGTCAAAGAGTTTGAACTTCGATAATTGGAATCTGGATGTGTTGTGGACTTTATCTGAAAACATAGGAATGGACCTTATGCTTAAATTTTTCTTCTTGGTATTTGAGTTTACAACTTTTTCCCAACTAAAGCTATGGGAGCTGTTGGATCCAATAAATTAGTCCATGTGATATGCACTCGAGTACTAGGTTCAAAAGTAAATAAATAAATGTGAAAGAAGTAGTATTTCAATATACCTGTATTGTTGGTGGATTTTTTCCAAATTAATTGGACCATCAGGATGGGCAAGGCTATGCTACATCGGGAGTAACACTCACATTGCAGCCATAACTATTGGATGTGGTGGACCACACGTCCAATGTTCAAATTACATGGTGACTTTTCCTCCCCATGTAAGACACATGAAGCTTATGGAATGGACAATCTCAGATATAGTGTCAAGCAAGGTTTTAGAGAAGGCATTTTTTTGTCGAAATGGCTAGTCCAAAAAAAGGGAAATGAGGAAAGAAAAAAGGAAGAGATTAATAGAATACAGTGATGAAATTTGATTTTAAAAAAAAAAATTTAAATTTCAGTTTTTTTATTTAGAATGTTTTTACCCTCTCGCCTTTCTACCGGATATCGGATACCAACCAATAATTTTTGAGAAGCGGAGGATTCCTAATTCCTAATCCAAAAAATGAAACAGTAAAAGCACATGCAAACCAAGTCATTTAATACATGCATGTGTGTATTGGTCTTTAGTGGAGAAAAAAAACAACTATAATGTCATTACTGCACATGGCTGCACATCACACCAATGTTGCCAGTAAGTGTAACGCAGAGCCGGAATAAGTGGAAATTCTATACGAGTTAAATTCAAAAAATTGAATCCTTTAACCTTATCCCACGTCAATCTCCAAACAAAATAAACCGTTTCAGAAATATTTCCTACAAAACATTTAAAAAGATTTGGTCATTCATATAATGTCATTACTGCGCCTATCAATATGCACTAGAAATTCAAAATCAAATACTTGCTTGTTCAAAATTTCATCCCCTACGTGGAGAATATGATGATAGTTACAAACTCATACCCGTGATGGCGCTGCTACACAAGAATCTTGAATTTGTCATATTACACGGGGAAAAAGTTACGTATTCACTCGTAGAATGTAATTGATTTCTAAATTTGTACTGAAAATTAAGGGGTAGTAAAACGAGAAGAACCTGAGCCTTTTCTCCTCCTCCGGCCTCTTCTCTGCCTAATTTTCCAAAAACTGCAGAGCAGCAGAAACCCTGCAAAACAGCAGAATAAAAATTTAAGAATTCAAACAAAGGAATATCCCACAACATTGTCCATCGCAGGGAAAATCAGCCAAGGAAGCTTGCTCACCAGAAACAGCAACAACAACAGGGATAAGCCAATGGCTAGCAACTAACTCTGGAAAATCGAGCTGCAAACATAGTAAATTGATAGATAGTATCCTTCAGTCAGTGCAGACCCAATTACTGTACCTGATAACTAACAAAATAGAGCAGTCATGTCAAAAGTATGGTTCTTACGTCATTTCTATAAAAATAGTGCAGGTATCCGTCTCCTGAAGGATCATCATCATTCTTCTCTGTTGATTTAGAGTTATTAAAAATTGGAATCTCGAGTGTAAAATTCATACCTCCGCCCAAATCAATGCCACCATAGCCAGGAAATCTACGATTTCTTCCCCTAACATGTAAAGCATAACCCTTTGTGCCCCTTACCTCAAATCTTGAGTCACTACCGCATATCAACTCTTTTCCCACAACCCTGGAGTATGTTGAGAAATTTACATCAGTTCTGCGAGAGGGTAATTGATTGTCATTTAGGTACAGTGGTTTATCTTGTCTACTTGAATCTGAGAAGAGAACTGGATCTTTTATGTTCTTGGCTGTAAAATCTAGTATTTTTTTCAGGAGCCAATAACAATTTGTAACCATATGGCTGCTATCCAAACAGTTTGAATCTCCATAGACTGCAATTCGTCCACCAGCAACCTCCAAGAGACCAAGAATAGGGGAATCTACCTGCGTTGATCAGAACACATCATTAAGAACAAACTGCAAAGCATTGAATTTTTTTAGGTATTACTTATTACATTAAAATGGTAAGGGAATTTCACGTTGTGTTATGGATCTTACAAAGACGAAACAAATCGGAATACGAAACTAATATACTAAGATATTCATTTGAAAAGAAGCTAGATACACTGATTCCCTTACAAGTTCAGCCAGAGAAAACTCAGAAAACCACGTGAAAGAAAGCGACAGGTAGTTAGTGGTTTACAAAATATTCATGAGTTACGATCACCTAGTCAAACATTTATCATCACATCAGATGCGTATGGGAAGTGAGCATTGCATAAAATACTCAAATAATTGAACAATTCAAATAAATTTGGGAAACTTTAACAGGTCTAATTTCATCTAATTACCACACCATCCAGTTCTTGTGGCCTTTTCAAAAGATAAGATGACAATTTAAGAGAACCACATCAACTCACCTTACTCATACCAGATAGAAGGAAATTCTGAGTCGCACCACTCTCTGAGCTATCCAGGAAAGGGAAGCTGTGCAAGTATCCTCCACCAGGAAACTTCACGATATCAGTTCCAGATGCATATCGACTCTGTTCGGCATTAATCATAAAATCACCATTCAGAATCTTATCTCCGAAAGCAATACCAAATGGGGCCAAGAGATCATTCAGTGCAGGTACATTTGAACCTCCAGTGACTGGAGTCCACCAGCTTCTTGTGTTATCATCAAAAAACTTCATTTTCATCATAGAGTCCACATTGTACCAATCAGCAAACACCACAATACCTAGTCCATCAATAATTACATCATCTCTCAATTTTTTCAGTTCTTCAGGAAAGTATTCATCCTCAAGATCCACCAGCAAAAGTGTTCCATATTGGTGAGCATCAAAACAAGTAAAAGGAGAACCCAGAGTTTCCACATAATATCCCGCATCCCTTAACATGTTAAACATGATGTGGAAATTTGTATGCAAGTGGTCTCCATGCCAGTCGAGGATGTCGTTCCTAACATCCAAGGAATCTCTCGGGACATAACCAGGAGGGTATTTGATACTATGAAATTGATCCCATAAGATCCGCACTGATCTTGCAGGAGTAGGAACAACTTTTAGTTTCAACTGAAGTACACAGGTACTTCTTCTAGGGTTTTTCTCTCCTTGAGCAGGTGGACTATAAATATCAACAGTCACATTGCCTTCAATTTGCCCAGAAAAATGTACCCCCTCGTCTTTGATTTGAATGTGGAGTGCAAAATAACCAGTCCATGGCCAAATAACATCAGAGTGGGTGAAGTGAATGCTGAGAAGATTGCCTTCCTCATTTGTAGGATGCCAAGACGGAGGAGTTTCAACATAACCTATTACACCCATTCCATTTAAAATGGTGGCATTAAAGATCACCGGCATGGCCCCTGCATACAGAGGTTGACGGCAGAAAGGCCAAGAATAAGGGCAATCCATGTTGTTGAGGGCATTGGGAAATATGCTTGCTCGAGGTTCATAGTTCTTCAAAGTTTCATATGATTCTAGCCTGACATAATTCAATGTCAGCATTAAAAATTTGACACTCAAATCTTACACTATTATGTTATTCAAAATGACTTACAGATCAACCTTGCCTGCTCCCTGCTCATACATGTTTGGGCCTGAGAGCTTTGAAGCACCTTCAACCAGCGCTTGTTTCATACTGGCTGGATTTATAATCTCTTTTCTCTTGTCTTCAGGAGTGACACTAACAAGAAGGCACACTATCCCAGCAACCACAGGACTAGCCACACTGGTTCCTGATAAGCTTTTACAACCTCTACTAATTTTGGATCCCATAATCTCTCGTCCATAAGCAACAATATCAGGTTTAACGCGACCATACCTGTAATAATGAAGGTTTCATCATCATAAATCCATGATCCACATCAGAAACAAGCTATGTGGAGTAAATTGTTCAATAATCTATAGATCCTCTACCACTATGAGTATGACAAAGTTTTTTAGCAACAGTTTCACAATCATTTACGTTTTACATACAATATGAATGATGATTTGCTCGTTTTGACCAACTGCCTCTGAACTTGTCATGTCCCAGACATCTCTTTCTATTCACAAACAACCCCCCCCCCCCCCCCCCCCCCCCCCGACACACACACACACACACACACACACAGAAAAAGCTCCACTTTATATGCAGCCTCTGTATCATCTGAAAAGAAGCTCTAAGAATTCAAGAAAAAATCTAAAAGAGAAAGCCACTTAGAACATTGTTGTGGGATGATTTCCATGTATTAACACTTCACAGTGCGTGCGTTCTACAATAGTTTTCCTTTGGAGAAGTAAAATCTTTACTCCAAAAAAGGGGGGCAATAAGGACTCGATGACACTGAGAAAATAAAAAAAAATTAATTTTTTGTTTTTTTATCAGGCAAATAATATGATAATATATAAAAAGAGTAACAGAGGTACTGAAAGGTTTAAAGCAAAAAGAAAAAGCTAGAAAACCCTAAAAAACTACGAAATCGCAAGGGTACATGGCCGAAAGACAACCGCAAAGATCTCATATTTGCATTACAAAACTAGTTATCATGCTTTAGTTTTTTTCTTTTCAGATAATAAATGATGACGATCGAATATTAATAACACCCATGCATTTGGTACATATTCCTAAGAAAATGCATGTCTCACAAAATATCTTACTATGTGATCATGTTCAACTTCAGATTCAGAAGTTTTTCGGGCATACAAGGACTGCGTGATCATTTTTATCTACATCAATCGATGGAATCTCTGCACATCATCTCAAAAAAGAAAATGAAATCTACAGGCACTGGATAAAATCAAAAGAAACAAAAAATTAAAGAAGAGAACAAAATTCAGGAGCATATAGAAAATCAGAAGAAATGAAGATCCAGTACCCATGAGGAATCTCCCAAGTACTCATGCCACGTGAAGAAAATGAGGCCATGTGATCATTGTAATCAATGCCACCAACACCAATAACATCACTCTGATCAGCAGGATTATTCAAAGTTCCATAAAGTGGTCCATCGTTTCCAATCGCTGATACCATGATAATATTATTAGCTGTAATTTCCCAAACCTAGTAGAAACAATAAAAAGAATTTTGATCAATAGAATGTCGATAAATTCAGCTGTTGGATGATATTGTCAATAAATCTGAATCTAAATACCAAACTCAATACTCTTTCAATAGAGCACTTATTCCATTATATAGTATCAGATTACATGTCTAAGAATCAACCTAAGAATCCCTAAGATTCTGCCAAATCTGCTAATTACCATCTATATTACAAATCAAATAATATCATATCAAATATTACTATACCTATCTATATAATATTTATGTAATATCCTTGACATCCCCCATCAAATTGATGCTGACCGATCAAAAGCATCAATTTGTCAATCCAAATAATCCGCAGTAGAAGAATCAACACCCTAGTCGGGCAAATCCGTCGCAAACACTTGTGCAAAATACGTCTCGCACTGCGACAGAAGCATAAACGCACAACACCCGTGCAAGGCTCAAACACACAACAACCGTGCAACGCTAAAACGCACAACTACCGTGCAAGGCTCAAACGCACAACTACCGTGTCAGGCTAAAATGCACAACTACCGTGCAAGGACACCGCAAACGCCGCGGCAAAAGTACCGACCACCACACACACCAGAAGTGTTGTGGTCACCCAGGTCCCCAAAATCGAGCAGAAGCCACAAAACGAAGATTCCGCCCCCGGAATAAATGATGAAGAAGATCCAGCATGCAGTAACAACAAATCGCGAAAGCCATATCGTAAAGCAACGAGCTTTGATTCTAATGAAAGTGTCTATGGAACAGGCACATGGGAACAATCAACAATGCTGAGATGAAGGCCCTACGCGATCGATGCCAAAAAAATTCCAAAAGCCCTAAACCACCAACCAGTCGGTGTCCCAAAAAATTACGGATGTAATTTGGATCGAGACGAACAAAACCACTGCAGGGAAGAACCAAAAATTCCAGAGATTAGTGGAACGAAGAACATACGCACAAAACCGAAGATCCAAACACCTCTGCGCACCAAAAGCGTGCACACCCAAGAAAAGTTTTGCCCAAAGCGTCAAACGGGTCGACCGACAGCAAATCCAATTGATTTGTGAGCACCCACATAAATTATTCCGAATAAAAAGATCCAACCACTCTGAGAACCAACAGAGGGATTGTAACCAAATTCCAGGAACCCACACAACGCTTTGGTGATTTCACGAAGGAGTATCCCAATGAAAGTCAAGATCACTCCAAAATCAAAGAAAGGAGATTGCGGACGGGAAAAATGCGATGAACAGTAACACGATGAATAAACGCGATGAACAGTAAACGAGGAACATGAAAAAAGCGCGTTGAACATTACACAATGAACAGTAACGGGATGAATAGTACGCGGCTTGAATAGTAACGCGATTAACAGTGCGCGATGAACAGTAATCGCAAACCCAAGACATCGTGCAAGATTCGGCTGTTGAAAATCTGACGGCAAAAAAAAAACAGATTGTCGCGCAAACAGTAAGCGAAGGGGAAAAAAACAAAGAAAAAGCTACCACTGCCTGCTGCCGCCGGAAAGGAGTCGATTAAGCCTACGGGCAGAAGCCCAGCGCAGCCTGTAAACCCTAACTCCCTTTTTGTTTTAAACTGGCTCTGATACCATGTCAATAAATCGGAATCTCAATACCAAACTCAATGCTCTTTCAATATAGCACTTATTCCATTATATAGTATAAGATTACATGTCTAAGAATCAACCTAAGAATCCCTAAGATTCTGCCAAATCTGCTAATTACCATCTATATTACAAATCAAATAATATCATATCAAATATTACCATATCTATCTATATAATATTTATGTAATATCCTTGACATATATTTCATTCTTCGCGCCATTTTTTATGTAGAAAACAACATATAATGTTTTTAAAGCAAGAAAGCTTGTTTGTTTGAAAATAAGTAATCTCTTTTTGGGTTCTTTTAATAAACCTCATTCTTAAATGAAATGGAGAATGTTTGAGCAACACAATTTATATACAGAAAAATCCTGCTCAGACAGACTTTTTTAACGAGAACATTCAGTGCTCATCCCAATGAATGCCCTGAGAACAATTATATAATTCCATGCTCTTCATTTTTGTGTGTAAACTCATTCTCTATATAGATGTATTTTGCACATGCAATATGCAATGTTTAACTTCTTCCTCGTCAAGGAACATCTACCGATCAACAAACCTTTCTTTCCTTCGGCAAAATTCTCATAAGTTCTACTCAGAGGTACAAGTTTTACACTTCTATAAGTACACATGTATTCTATGTATTTACGATTACAGCATGTGCAATGTGTACATTCTACATCGTGGCTGAAGTTTTTTTCCATTAGCAAGCCTACTACCACCACACAGTTCTATTACATTAATCCAAAATAGGTCTTTAACACAAGAACACTGCAGTTTGCTAAATCCATAAATGGGTTAGAACGCAAGAAGAAGCTCAATATCATAATATGAAGCAAAAAACCATACACGGACTAGAATACAAGAGAATTCCGATATGATAAACATGGTTCAATGAAACAATTAGAGATCTGCAACTAGTCCAGTTTTTGTTCAAGATATGTTGAAGAAAAAGCAGAAACCAGAGGATAAATTTTTAATTAAACTAAAAAACTTAAGGAGGAAAAATACAGGAATACAAGACACACTAAATTAGGAAAATCATAATCATGGACACCAAGCAGGAAAAAAGTGAGAATGTCGAAGTAAAACCAAAGGTCAATGCAGTTTGACCTTCTCAATAAACGGGAGGTCAAGATAGTCAGGTCCACCGATGCTCAAATTCAGCACGTCCATCTTGCGTGCAATAGCATAGTTGAATGCATCAAGGAACCATGATGTGTAAGAGACCTGCAATGAGCTGAAAAAGTTTCTCATAAACTACCTTAGCATGTTTCCAAGTGATAATAAGAAATGGAAACATTCGCAGAAGAAAGTATAATGCCACATTTAGGAACAAAATAGTAGAGTTTGAGCCTATGGGTACAGAATTAACACGCAAGACATTGACACAAGGCATTTACACTTGTCTTGATATTTGAATGGTATACAAGTAGCAAGAAAAGGACTGCACAACAACTTATAAATAGACAAATTTTCTCATAGAACTAATATAGAACAGTACAAATGGAGAAAAAAGAGAAGGTTCCATATATTTTGGGCATGAGAATTATATTTTATATTGTACTACCTCTAACAAAATTTTAATAATCCTATTTCTCTCATTATGGTGTTCCAGATTAGGCTTTAACAGTACATCAATTTGATAGTTTTCAATGTTAACGTTTAAAGCATTAGTCAATACTTTTTTGAAATTGTAGGAAATTATCTGTGTTCCTCACATAATCAAAATATGCGCATTCACAAAGAGTGCCTCTTTTCTCAGTGGTAGAGTCATAGGTTGAAAGATAGCTTGTCACAAACGCTTAGTTACCTATCTTATTCTATAATTGGCTAGCGATGTTTAATCTTTGGTTTCTTATGGTTATTTTTTACATCATCTGTGCTCATTTCAATCTGCACACGCTAGTTCATTATTGTGCTGACTGCAGTTAGATGATTGCTTCTTTCCAAAATATTTTCAACCATGGCAATGAAATTAAACAAAGGTAAACAATACTTCAGATAAATTTGAGTAAGTTGCTAACTCTATTCATGTAACAAATAATTAGAATATGCTTTGCTAGTATACAGTCTGCATTACCTGTGCATCAGTAAACACCCGAAAAGCATAAATCTCAGTGTCTGGAGCAAAACCAAGGCACTCTTCATCTTGACTAGCAATAACACCAGCCACAAATGTCCCATGTCCAAGATTATCATTAAGAGTGTCTTCACTGGTCCAATTGGTTCGTTCCTGAATTCAGTTATTATCAACAATTGAACTGTGAAGAAGAGGAGGAGGAGGCAAAGGGATCATGGCATGAGAGCTGTTTTCTGTCAGTAAACATGTACCTTGATATTGCGGAAATGTGGGTGATCAGCGCGAATCCCAGTATCAAAAATAGCCATTTTTACTTTAGAGCCAGTATATCCCTTTGACCAGAGTGCATCCGCTCCAAATAGAGATGTAACTTGGGATTTCTGCAATGATGCAAATGATGACAGATGCAAGATATGTTTAACCAGGGAAATGGAAGTGAAAAAGAGAAATTCATGACCATTCCCAAGTTATGAAATAGAGATATAAAGTATTCACATGTCATGTAGAGCGCTAGGGCAGTAGGGAACACATAGCATAAGCAACAGTTCAGAAAGTTTATCACGTGGAATACAAGTTACAGAAACAAAGCATGTTGCCCTACAAGTAAGAACTATACTAATCATACAGGAAAAGAAAAATATCATCATCCAATCTAAGGCATGCCAATAGTACCCTATAATGCAAGACAATCCTATTCTTCCCAGTTAAAAAGAGGAGCGAATGACGGGTAATTTTCATTTAATATCTCTTAAACATTTAATATGCTAATCATTTATTTGCTCATAGATATCGATTCTTCTTTATTGTCTACGAATAGATGCTCTGGTCTTCACTGACATACACATATCTCTGTAACTAAAAAAGTTTGCAACTACTTATAGTTATCCAACTATCTCCAACTAACATTTTACACTTTGAAAAAGCCATGGAACTCGAAGAAAGACTAGGCAGATACCTTTGCAGGCAAAATTGATTCTAAACTCACCAACGGTCATGTTGAATCGCCAAGAAGATTCCACATTTTCAAATGTGGAAGGAGAAACAAACTTCTTCAATGATTTGCAGAAACCATCAAGACTGAAACAATCAGGACACATCAAAATCCAACCCATCTAGAGCAACTACCCCTTCCCAAGTTCAGCCAATATAATGAACAAAAGAAGTTCCTGGACCGAGTTATGTGGAATCAAGTCTTTAACCAAATTATCCAATTGTATATGAGTATCTCTAGAAGAATTGGTTAAGAGAAAATAACACCAAAGCTCCTTAAACAAGAACATGCATGATTTGCATTTGTGTGGGTACGAGAAGTATGTGCGCATTATTTCTTTTATCATTTTTTTAATCAATTCCTATCAGCACCATTTCCATTATTAATAAATTGCATTAATTTCAGGTGTTATCCACCATTTTCTTTATCGGAGTAATGAAGACAACGTACGGGATACAGATTCACAACCAAAAGGAAAAACTATATAAAAAAAACTCACCTGCATCAACAGATTCCTCCCCGCGCTAAGTTCGACCCCACTACCGTTTGCCAAGCAACTCTCAAACGACATGGCTGTGAAAATCTTGCCGGGTCTCTTCTTTCCATCCGAAAATGCCCCACGTTTTTCATAAAGAACATCTCGTTGGTAGCTTAAATCCAAGGAAACATCCTTGACCAGCTCCAATTTCTTAAACTCCCCAGTCAGAAAGTCACTAGAACCTTGCTGGATTGCCACTAACGCAAAATCCGTTGGAAATTGCATGGCGGGGTTGTTCCTCGCAACCCACTCCCACCCTTTAGATTTTACATTGCGCTCTAGATATTCCCTGAACTCATGAGCTTTCTTGTATTGAATGAATCGGATAATGTGATTATTGGCACGGGGTTTGTGCAGACAGCAAGCAGAAGTTTGTGAGCTGGCTGAGTAGAGAAAGTGGTACGTTGAGATAGAGAGGATCAGGCAAACAAAAGAGAGAAGAAAGATGGAGAATTGGGAGATCATGGCGGCAGAAACCCCTCATGTGCGAAGGGAGACGAATGGGGGTTTCAGGGTTTGGTGGTAAACTATGGATTCGATCGCAACCGTCTTGAGACTGCAAATCGATCAGCTTAATTGTGTTCGTTTCATTTTCCAAGTCAACGGGCTTAGTTATTTTTCAAAAATAATATCCGACTAACTATATAATATGATTAATTATATTCGTTTTAACCCAAGTTAATATCATCACGCTTTGATTATGTGTATTTAAAATAAGTTTATATTATCTCGATTCTATATTTACAAATTCACACACTCTATATAAATTTGATAATGTGTATTTCACATTTTATGTTTCAAAATATACAAAAATCATATTTATTGTCACGCCCCGAAACCGAGACCGATGACACAGATGTTGCTTCCAAATCAGAAATTCGAAAATAACAATAATCGATACAGATGTCAAATAACCAATTTTTCATTTCATAAACATTAAAATTGCTCTTTACAACTGAACTGATGATTACAAGACCGATTACACAGAACTTAAAAGTAAGATGTAGTGGAAGCTAAATTAAACAGAACTGAAATAACATAACAGTTGACTCTTCAATATCAGTAGCGGTTCACCAACTCCAGAACTGGTATTGTTCATCATCTTCAATGTCAGCCTCACTTTTATCTGGGGAGTGACATAAGGGGTGAGTGTTTGGATAAACACTCAGCAAGTAGATGTCAATCAAATATAGTAAAACATACATATATTCATAACTTCATAACATAACAGATTTCAGAATACATATCAGAACATAACATAGCAAATTTCAGATCATAACCGAACATGTATATCATATTCAGAATGCATAGAACTTAAAACATGGATCCATTAACATCGAGAATTCAGATGTGTTTATATGGATTCAAGTGGTGGCTCCTGTATATGTGGCACTTGCTCCGCAGATTCAAGAGGTTGCCCCTATATACATAGCACTTTGCTCCTAAACACATATTTCTCTGCTGTCTCGAAATTTCAGAAATCTCATGTCTTGTATTCGATTGATTTTAATACATACGTATAGCTTTTAAAGTAAAATGGCAGTTATATACAAAAACTCGCTTTCTATAATTTCAGAGATTGAACAAAATTGATGCAGAAAGCTTCAAAATTTGAGTCATCTTCCTCATTGAAAATGGCTGCTTGTACTATGCAAAATTGTGCAAAGTTTGGTGAATTTTTGGATTCTTTTTTTGTATAGTTTACAGAGAAATTCGTGTGGTATTTATAGGGATTAAGGTCGACGGTTACAACTCATTAACACCCACTAGCCAATGATCTAAGATAATTACACCCAATTAAATCCCATGATCCGATACTTTTCCAGTTATGTAACTGACACTTAGTGTGTGATTTGGTCGTACGACTGGCCTAGATAAGTAGAGTTGACGGGATCACGTATGTAGAGCTGATGCCATTGTGCAAGTAAAGCTAATTGAAAAGTATATGTTCTAATTTGTAGGTTGCTTCGCAGGTTGAACTGATGGACTTCCTTCACAAGTTGAGCTGATGGAAGTTGAGCATATGTTGAGTATATGATAGGTTGACTGATGTTTATCTTCATGGGTTGAGATGATTCACAGCATTTGCTGCGTTGATGAATCTGTTAGATACATCAGTTCAAAAATGATTTGGCACAACCGATGCATCTCCGAACTGATTTGATTGGTCGGTAGAGCTGGTAGAATCATGGTATTCACAATAATAAAATAAAAATTTCATTAGATTCTTATATTAGATCTCGTTGTTAGCATAAAATATTATTTACTTGTAATTTATTATAGTAAAATCATCAAAATTAAAATTAATCAAAAATGTTTAATTAAATGACGCGGGATAATTATCTCTTCCAATTATGATAAATCGTCAAATAAATAAATTAAATGTAAAAATGATAAAATGGCGCATGATACCTATTTCTTCCGAGTAAAAAAATTATAAAAGTTAATAAATGCAATCTAATACGAGATCGACTCAAATTTTGTATTTCGCAACTATGACTTTCTCATGTATTCGGAAGTACGAAATGTGAAATACATTTTATCATATACATTTAGAACACCTGGATTTGCAGCTATAGAATAGAGGTTATGTAAGCTTGTGTTTAAAAGCACATGAGTCATAAGATTATTTTTTTAAAACTTAGTTGGTTTTGTGCAAGTTTGAATTTTTCAAAATTTACTACATCAGGCTCATTGTAGTAAATACAACATGCATCCTGGATGTAAGAAAATGTATCGAGATCTGTCTTCCCATTTTTGGTGGAAAGGAATGAAACGAGAAATAACAGATTTTGTGAAACCATGTCTAATATGCCAACAAGTAAAAGCAGAGAGGAAAAGACCAGGTGGTGAATTACAAAGCGTAGCAGTACCGATGTGGAAGTGGGATCACATATCAATGGATTTTGTGACTTATCTACCGAGAACTCCTTTGGGGTATGACGCGATTTGGGTCGTTATAGACGATTATCAAAGGTAGCGCATTTTATACCATATAATATGAGTTTTACATTTGTGAAAATGGCTCAATTATATATTCAAGATGTGGTAGGATTGCATGGGATTTCAGTATCTGATGTGACTAGAAATAGACACATCTATTGCGCTTAATTATCTACGATTTGGTATATTTTGATGGATAAATTGATACATATGCTACCTAATCGTATATTTGTGTAAATGTAGAGAAATGTGCAGAAATCAAGCTAAAATGATGAAAGAATTACTAAAGTTGAAGAAAATAGAAAAAAACCAGAATCCAAGACACAAGTTGCTCATTACTCCTCAAATTTCTATATGTTCGAGCCATGTTTTGGAAATGTGGACCATAGAAAAGTTGTAGAACTTTGAGTTATCTTCGCGTGGACAGCTGATTCATCAAATTCGGAGTTAGTACGAGAATGTTACGGGTAAAATACAAAACTCGCCAGAAAAATGGAGGACAGGCGTAATTACGCCATTCTCAGGCGTAATTACGCCAATGCTACGGCATGGACAGGCGTAATTACGCCATTCGGAGGCGTAAATACGCCAGAAACGCCGGAAGCCAGATTTTTGACATGTCATCAGGCGTCTTTACGCCATTTTCTGGCGTAGCTACGCCAGCAGAGTTTTGGAAAGTGTAAAGACTTGATTTCTTTCATTCCCACATGGATTCTAACCTACTCCATCAGCCTCCCTATACATATATTGTGGGGTCCTCGTTACTTAATCCATTATGTATCAGTTCATTATACATATGTGAGTACGAATTAAGTAAAACATACACTGATTTAAGAGTTTAGTTATGTAGGTTGTTACAAGTTGACAAAAACCATGTCATTACTACTCATCCTATATATATACATCACAACAACCTAAACCAAAACTCCTAAGCAGTGGTTCAGCTCGCAGCGGAATAGACTCACAATCCCGTCCTCCCAGGTCTATGAGTCCCTACAGAAACAATCACACAACATGAGTATAGATACAAAACCATCCCAGTGCAATATCAATATAAAACATAAACGATAAAGCACTATAAACATCAAATGTGATTGTCATGTATCATGCATCATCAAATGCAATTATGTCATGACATGTCTCATCTCATATCATGTTATAACCAGACCAATATGATATGCCTATCTCAGCTCAATATGTCAATGGAACATCCTCACATCTTCATATTAGCAGCTCATATCATAGTACCGTCCTTACATGTTATAACAGCCAGAGCATATACCCAACCGGCGTATATCTCTCATGACAAAGCACATGTAGCATATCTATTGTGGCAATAATCCCAGCCAAAGCATATGCCAACACCGGCATATCTATCGTGGCACCGATCTCAGCCAAAGCATATATTACACATCTATCGTGGCATCCATCTCAACAATGTAATATCATGAATGCACATGCATATGATACCACTAATCATATGATAACATGCTCACATCATCATCAAAACCATATCATATACTCGTACGTCAAAACGTACCTGTTCTGCGACAAAAACGATATAAAGTAGGCGTCACTGTCTAACCGCCTCGTTGTCCCGTCCCCTGTGATGATGCTACACCAATACCAACAATATATCATGTTATCATAGGCATTAAAATCAAATTCTACAAAATATAACATTTTTCCAATTCTGGACCCTGGCGATCGATCTCATGTTTTGAGGCGATCGGTCGCCTAAAGATTTGGTCATAGGCGATCGATCTCCTCTTTTCACGCGATCGGTCGCCTACCCCTTTGGAAAACATTCTGCCTTGAGGCGATCGATTGCCTACTTGAAGCGATCGATCGCTCAAGCACCGCCACTCTCATGTTTAGCCACAGGCGATCGATTGCCTTGAAGGTAGCGATCGATCGCCTCCTCTGTTTTCAGAAAAACCATGGCGATTTTCAAGCATATCTTCATGGTTCTCAACCTACAACTTGAAGCTCAACATTTAAACATGTTTCATGAAATCTCTAGTATCATATAAACATGTTTCTACCATCTTAGAATCCAATTCTTGGCATATAAACATGTTATGATTCTAAGCATGAACATTTGATATTCAAATTCACATACTTCAACACCAACTACACAACTCAAGCTCAAAACCATAAATTCCTTGCCAAGAAGTTAGGAAATCACTTCACTCAACTTCCTAGCTTAATTCTCTAGTGAAATCCAAGCAAAAGATGGAAAATCAATCAAGGTTTTGAAGAGGCTTTTGGTAGAGATTTGTAGGTGTTGGGAGGTGAAGTATGTGTTCTAAAATATGATTTGATATATATATAAACCTTCAAATTCAATTACAAATTCACATGTAATTCCCTTCAAACTCATGGCAAACGTATATGGAATGCAACTCACATGTACATTCTAATGCATACTCATAGTTTACTTGATATGCCACTACACTTGATTTAATTCAAGTCATACATTGTCATATGTTTCATTCATTGCCATATATCATTTTATACATGTATTAATTCATCCTCGGTTCAACCCGAACCCGAGTCCATATCATACTGTAATTAATCATAATTACACCATAAACATATAACACATGTATACGTCAGATCGAGGCATGACATTTCTCCCCTACTCATTGAATTTTGTCCTCGAAATTGCATATACATAACATGCATATATATACATCAAATCAACAATCCTTTTATAAGAAATATAATCATATATGCAACATCATATTACTCACTTACCAACAGTATCATAAAAACTGTAAAGTCATACCAGTAAATAATTCAGGATACTGTTGTATCATATGCTGCTCCGTCTCCCATGTTGCCTCATCGGACACCCCGTCGATCCCACTGTACCTTTACCATTGGAATCACTTTGTTACGCAATGTCCGTTCAGCTCTATCCAGAATCTATACTGGTCGTTCCACATACGACACGTCTGTATCCAACTGTACATCAGATGGTGGCAATACATGACTTGGATCTGGTTCATATTTCCTCAACAATGAAACATGAAACACATCGTGGATACTACTCAATGCTGGCGGTACTGCTAAGCGATATGCCAACGTACCAATACGTTGCAACACTTCATACGGACCAATGTATCGTGGAGACAACTTTCCACGCTTACCAAATCGTACTACACCTTTAAAAGGTGAAATTTTCAAGAAGACTCGATCACCAACTTGAAATTCAAGTGGTCTCCGTCGCTTATTAGCATAAGCAGCTTGTCTATCCTGAGCAGCTTGCAATTTCAATCTAATCAGTTTCACTTTCTCCTCCATTTCACGTAACATTTCTGGTCCATGAAGTGCAGTCTGATCAACATCATCCCAATATAATGGCGATCTACATCGTCGCCCATACAATGCCTCAAATGGTGCCATCTGTATACTAGTTTGATAACTGTTATTGTACGAAAATTCCACTAATGGCAACAACTCTTGCCAAGAGTTATCAAACTCCAATACACAGGCACGCGACATATCCTCAAGCGTCTGTATCATACGCTCTGTCTGTCCATCTGTCTGAGGATGATACGCTGTACTCAATCGTACTTCCGTTCCCAATGCTGACTGTAATCCTTCCCAAAAATGCAAAGCAAATCGGATCTCTTGTTATATATGGTATGGTTAAATATTGGGCACTGTATTTTATGATAAACAATGATATGATTTTACTATTATTATATCCCCGTAGAGCCATCACAGAATACTGGTGGACATCGAACAGGGTGAAAGGTCTTGTTGGTGATCACTCTACCTATTTTGTATCAGGTACGTGGGACGTCTGAACATTGGTATTACCATTTATACCTTATTGTGAATATTGTATGAAGTGGAATGAGTGAAAATCAACGCATTGAGGCGTGTTTGTGTACTATTGTGAGGCATGTCGTAATATAATATTTGGGGTTCTTATATGGAGTTGAAATGCAATATAGATTGGCTACTCTTATGATGGGATCATAGCGAGCATAATAGCAATGGTATATGTGCTACCCATATAAGAATAAATATTATATGCAGCCTGCAGACTTGGAGATGGTATTCACTGGGATGAATTTACTAGAATTGCACGATTGAGATGAGATTGTGACATGTCATGACATTTACATTAATATAATTTGTAGAAATTATATTATGTTTGAGTATGCTACATGAACAACTAAAGGAACCCGAGATACAAATGAGATATAGGGAGTTTTTACTGCATTGGAGATTTAATTGTACTATTTGTTGCTTATATGTTGGTTTCCTAATGTATAGAATAATGGTGTTCATGTATCTTTTGTGGGTTGTTCTGTAGGGACATTTTGGGCGAGGGAAGCCAGGATTGTGGGTCCTTTTTGCTGCATCAATGAAGATAGAGTAGTCGATTAGAGAAGAGAGAAGACATGTATATTTTGAATGTAGTTAAACTATGGCATGCAATTCATAATTACATAGTTGTGTTCCATAATCGACTTAACTCTAAAGTGCAAATATAATTAATGTTCATATTATATTCTGTCATTACGATTAAGATAGTGAGGGCCTTACAGGATAGCACTAATCCTTCCTCGTAGCAAACATCTGAAAAGATTTCCAAATGTGTAAGATGCTCTTTCATGTTTCTTGATGCAATGAGGATGTCGTCAATGTACACAAACATGAAGCTGAAGTAATCCTTGAAAAGATTATCCATCTTCCTTTGGAATATCTGGGGAGCGTTTGCCAATCCCATTGGTGTGACATTCCAGATATATTGTCCTTGTGGTGTGGAGAATGCTGTGAACTTTTTGCGCTTCATCCATCTTAATCTGGTAAAATCCAGACTTACAATCGAACTTGGAAAACACTTTGGCATTCTTGATGTTGTTTACCAAGTGTTCTCTGCTTGGGATAAAGTATCCATCAAAATCCAAGATATCGTTGATTCCTTCATAGTTGATAACTAATCTTGGATTTTCTATTTTGATTTCTCCATGATTCCGAACAAGAAATCATGGACTGCTATATGGAGAAACACCTGCTGAGATTACTTAAGGTCCAAATGTTCCTTAAGTATTATCCGCATATTCATCCGATTTTCCATATTCATGGAGATTGGTCTGAATCTAACGAACTCATTTTCTTTTCCATCTTTCACCTTCAAAGTATCTTTGAGCTCATTCTTATTCCACCATGCTAGTGGATCTTCATTGTAGTTCTTCTGAATCTTCTTTCTCACATCATCTATAGATTAATTTGCTCTTCGAGGGTAGCTCCAGGCTGTGAAACCTTGTCCTGTAATGCCTTTTTTAGTAACAATTTGGTGTCTGAAGTGACTTTCTTCCTCGTCATGTTCTCTGAAAGACATAGTATTAACCAAGTCAAAAGTTTTGGAATTCTTTTCATTAGGACCTTGTTGTCGAAACTGAAGGATTGCTTAACCAAATTTCCGCTAATCCTTCATCTTAGGGTGTTGAAGTTTTCCTTCATCATCACGCTTCATGCGAAAACTAATGGGGAATTTTCTGTGAAACGCTTCCCGGAGTCTCTGCACAATAATCTTATGATCACAAAGGGTTGTGAAAATAAGTATCCTTGTCTCGTTCTCCTATTTAAATCGCTTGAATGTCTGTAGAAAATCGTTTCCTAACAGCAGATCAGCTCTTGTATCATGGAAATAAATAGGTGGAGTCTTGACTTTGTACCAGGGGGTACCGCTTGCTAGGGGTGCTTAACGGGTCGGGTCAATCCGAACCCGATCCAAAACCGGACCGGTTAGCCCGGTTCGAAACCTGAACCGGGCTAACCTATTTCGAACCTGTCTGGAACCGTTAAGATACCGGTCCGGATCGATTCTACCGTTTTGAAATCGGTATCTTACCGGTTCCGGGTTGAATCGAAACCGGATCCGTTAATTTAAAAAAACAATTTTTTAAAAAAATTTAGATAAATATATTTGAGGTTAGTTTACAAACACAAAGGCCCATTAGCTCAATTGGTTAGAGCTTTAGAGTAGAAGACGATGGTCGCGTGTTCGAATCCTCCAAGCAACAATTTCCCTTGATTTTTTTTTTAAAAAAACTTCAAAAAATCTGGTTCCGGGTTGGAACCGCTCCAACCCGAAACCGAAAGAACCAGAACTGGATCGGATCGGTTCCAGAATTAGGGGATCCAGAACCGGCCGATTCCCGATCGGATCGGCTCGGGTTGCCCCGTTAATCACCCTACCACCTGCTCCTCCAATTATTATTTCCGCCGCCTGGACTCCTACATTAAAAATAAGAATCCGTTTAAAAAAGTCTCTTCCGACAATGGCTGATAATTTCTCACCAACTTCTTTGGGAAAGATGCCTCTTTTGCCCGTGCATATTCCAGCTCCTGAATCAATATATGCTGCGAAATATTCTACACGATATTTATCGTATAACATCCCAACGGAGATGTCTATGGAGAATGGACTGGTGGTCATCTGATCCTATATCTCTTTCCGTCCACTGTAAATTTCATTCCGTCTTGTAATCTTTCCCAAGGTTTATGGTCCTCGAGAAATTCAATCCCAAGAATAAGTTGTTCTGGGACCATGCCTGTAGTTCCTTCATTGTTAGATCAATTTCACCAATTGAGGTTTCCTTGATATCTCCCCACCGTAGGTTGTTGTAGCTAATATAAGACATCACAATGAAAGCTATTTTTCTTTTCAGTAATGTCAAAGATTATCTGCACTTCACACAATCCTTCTGGACACTTCAGAATACCTGTTGTTTTGAAGACATCAGGGATCTTCTGAATCCTACTCGAGACGGCCTTTTGCTTATCCCCGAGATAGTTACTGATCAACATATCCTGTTGGAAAGACATTCTTCTTGGCTCGATCATAAGGCCCAGGCTTCTGTTCAAAACAGGCTGGTCTTGTATCCTCACGTCGATCTCTCTTATTGTCGGAGTATTAATAATGTCAAGCAATACTGCTTTGGTTCAAAGACTCTAGGGACTTCGATGAATTCCTTTCTCAAGAATACTTCTGAATGATGAGTATTCGAGAGCGTGTATGACACCTTGTAGGTGATCGAGTAATGCATGTTCCCTTCTTTCATCAAACCACTTTTAAAATCATAATGAAGAGTAAGAGCCTTGTTGAGGTCTCGATTTCCTAAATTGTATGCAATTCTCGAATAGATGTTAAATGACATCTTTCCTGCATACAGATTTCGTGCAACTGCTCCCAAACAAGAATCTTTGAGGTTCGGGATTCTCTTGTCAAAGATCGCTAGGTTGAGGGGCGAATCAATTTCTTCCTTGAAATTTGCTTTGATTATAACTTTAATGGGCTCCAATATGAATCCATGAGAGCGTGTTAGCAACTTTTCTTTTAGCCTTGTTCTTAATCTCCTACATTTCTTTGTAGGGGATTAACCGCATCTCAATTTCGTCTCCCGTGAATTTCATCGGGATCACAAATTCTCATGTTGTCACCCTATGGATAATCTGATGCTTCCTGCTTCGAAGACCAATCATATCCATGGATTTTTCCATTGCTCCAATTATAAATACATCATACATCTGAATTTTTGGTTCTTCTTTCATGATCCTCATAAGAGTTTTATGAGAAACCATGGTATGTGAGAAAAACCTCGATGGTTCTTCTCTGATCATGTGTTGAAGGAATTATCCTTCACTCTGATTCTGTACTGGTGATAAGTGTATTTTATACACTTATAATTCTTCTTATTTTGCATGGTTTAGTGTTAGTTTTCGATCAGAATTACGCTTTTGGTTTTGTTATGTGTTGTTTTGCAGGAATCCAGGTAATTACATGTTTTGTGGACTAAAAGGGTGCAAATGACGGAAAGAACGGATGAATTGAAGCCAAAAATCTACACTTTGAATCAAAGCAACAGGCGTAATTACGCCTGTCTTGAGGCGTAACTACGCCTAGCTTACGGCATTTGAGCTTTTAAAGAATTTTAAGTGGCGTAATTACGCCACTTTTGAGGCGTAATTACGCCAGTCACGCGGGAAGCCAGACTTTGGACACGTCTACAGGCCTAACTACGCCACTTCGGAGGCGTAATTACGCCAATGGAATTTTGGCAATTTTGGAGACTTTCCTTAGTTGATTGCACGGGACTTTTAAAGGGTTTAGAGGAGGATTTTCGAAGGCTATTCAGACTTAGACATATTTTTGGAGAGAAGGAGGCTAGGTTGAAGAACGGAGAACAATACGACGACGGCTCGGAGCAAAAAGTAGAGAATTCATCACGAGACGGCGGCGTTCATCGGAGATCGAAGAATAGCGTCCAATTCGTTTTGTATCTCTAAACTTTTAGCAATTTTTATGGGTTATTTAAACATGTCTATGTGTTTAAATACTTCTAGCATGAGCTAATTTTATTTTCTAGGAGACGATGTAGCTTGTTTTGAAACTACGCTTATTATGAATTGATTGAAGTTTATTTGGATTTCCGTATGGTTTATTTATGTTTTCCTGTTCTTAATGCTTTTAATCTACTGGCCATGGATTGAAGGATTCCATATTTGTGATCTATCACTCGGGAGATGCGGTTATGAATAGGAAAGAAGGAATTCGTATCGTGGTAGTTATATTGTTCGGAAGGCCTATAACTCCATAGAAGTCGTCATAGGAATTACTGCACTTTTACAATTGTCTGATAATTCATCTTAGATAGGGATATCAAGATTAATATTAGATAATTACTTCTGCTTAACACCCGGGAGGGGGAGTAGAAACAAATAAGAATTCTCGGCTAGTAAACTAGGAAATCCATAACATGGAAATCAAGGAATGATAAGTGTAGTGGATGAACAAGTGAAATCGTACTCCTAGATTCATCTCCAACTGATTTCTTTTCAACTCAGTATTTGATCATCGTTAGTTAATTAATTTTTATTATTCGCATAACACTCAACTATTCGATTCTCTAAATAAAGCAAAGATTATTTTAATTCAGTACTTAGATTTAACTATTTAATCAATCTCTGTGGGTTCGACATCTTTCTATACTAAAACTTGACTACCGTACACTTGCGGTAAGGGATTTTTCGCAACAAGTTTTTGGCGCCGTTGCCGGGGATTGATTTATTTAGTACAATCTGATACTGTACCAATTAATCTTGGTTTTAATTTAGAGTTTTTATTCCTTTTATTTTGGAGTGATTTTTGTCTTTTCTGAATTTTTGCAGTGCATGCGAAAGTACACTACTCCTGAATCGTTGCTGTTTGATCCTGAGATCGAGAGAACTGCAAGAAGACTGAGAAAAACGAGAAGGGAGGAATTGATAGAAATGGCTGCAAATAGAGACAACAACGAACCACCTCCACAACTTGTTGAACCTCAAAGGGCGATCAGAGATTATTTCAAACCTTTGGTCAACAACAATTACTCTGGGATAGCTCGCCAGACTATCAATGCCAACAACTTTGAACTTAAGCCGGCATTGATAAGTATGGTGCAACAGAATCAGTTTGGTGGATCCCCTGTTGAAGACCCCAACTTACATTTGAGGATATTTTTGGAGATAGCTGATACTGTGAAGATGAATGGTGTTCCAGAAGATATTGTGAGACTGCGATTGTTCCCTTTCTCTCTTAGGGACCATGCAAGGAGTTGGCAACAATCTCTTCCAAATAATGGTATTAACACATGGGCGGAAATGGCATCGAAATTTCTCTCGAAGTTCTTCCCACCAGCTAAGTCAGCTCAACTGAGAACTGAAATCAGTACGTTCAGACAAATTGATTCTGAACAACTATACGAGGCATGGGAGCGATTCAAGGATTTATTGAGGAGGTGCCCACAACATAACTATGAAAGCTGGGTGCAGATTCAGTTATTTTACAATGGGTTGAATGGACCAACTAGGATCATTGTGGATGCTGCAGCAGGAGGAACACTATTTTCTAAGACAGCAGATGCTGCCTTTGAATTACTTGAGGAGATGTCGGCTAACAGCTTCCAGTGGCCCAGTGAGCAAGCCATGGCAAGGAAACCCATAGGTATGTATGAGGTTGATCATTTTAGTACTCTTACTGCACAACTGTCTGCACTAACCACGCAGGTAGCAGCTCTGACCAAGCAAGGAGCACAACCTACTATTGAATTAGCCGCCGCTGCAGCTGGAATGGAGTTGTCAAGGGAAGCAGAGCAAGAGCACGTTCAGTTCATAAACAATCGGTATCCCAACAACAATAATAACTACCGAAGCAATCCGTATCAACAAGGGTTCCACAACAATGATAGACTCTCATATGCCAACAACAATAGTGCTCTGAATCCACCACCTGGATATGCTCCACAAAAGAATGAAGGTAAACCTTCACTTGAAGATTTGGTGAATACTTTTGTTCAAAGTTCGAAATTGAGGCTTGAGAAGAATGAGTCGAGGCTTGATACGATTGAGGGTCACATGAACAACATGGGTGCTACAATGAAATCTCTTGAGGTGCAAATTGGGCAGCTTGCTAATGCCATGAACAACCAACAAAGAGGATATTTCCTAGCAACACCGAAGTGAACCCAAGGGAGCAGTGCAAGGCCGTGTCATTGAGAAGTGGGAAGGAACTTGGGGATGTAGAACCAGCACATGTTGATGAGCCATCTGTTGAGGAGACTCAAATTCAGGTTGAAATCCCTAAAGAAGTTGAAAAGGAGAAGCAAGCCACATTACCGGAAAAGCTTCCTATGTACAAGCCTACACTTCCATATCCTCAACGTTTCCGGAAAAAGGCTATAGATGACCAGTTTGCCAAATTCTTGGAGATTTTCAAGAAAATCCACATAAATATTCCTTTTGCCGAGGCGTTGCAACAAATGCCTAATTATACAAAGTTTATGAAGGATATAATGGCAAGAAAGAGGAAGCTTGAGGAATTTGAAACCGTGAAACTCACAGAAGAATGTAGTGCAATACTCCAAAAGAAGCTACCACAAAAATTGAAAGATCCAGGGAGTTTTACTATTCCTTGTATTATTGGTAGTTCTACATTTAATAGGGCGTTATGTGATTTAGGTGCAAGTATTAATTTAATGCCTTTATCTGTTTTCAGGAGTTTAGGGCTTGGTGAAGTAAAGCCTACTACAATCACATTGCAATTGGCGGATAGGTCTCTCACATATCCCAGAGGGATAATTGAAGATGTGCATGTGAAGGTGGACAAATTTATTTTCCCTGCAGATTTTGTGGTTCTAGACATGGAGGAAGATGGAGATGTTCCATTAATTTTGGGGAGACCATTCTTAGCAACAGGCAGGGCACTCATAGATGTCCAAAGAGGAGAATTATCATTGAGAGTTGGAGGAGAAGAAGTCATGTTCAATATTTACAAGGCTCTCAAGGGACCTGACGAGGTAAGTACTTGCAAGTTTTTGGATGTAATTGACTCATGTGTCCATAACTTTGAAGTAGGAGCAATACCGGAGGATCCATTGGAGAATTGCATGGTCAACTCTATTATGAAAGTGGATGCAACTGAACCTGATCTTGCTGAGCAAGTGGAAGCACTTAAGAGCTTGCCTAAGGAGAACAACACTGCTGGGAAAGAGGAAGATGTACGAGATACATCAGTCAAAGAAGATACGAAGGCGAGCTCGGAACTGAAAGAACTACCGGCCCACCTTACTTATGCATTCTTGGGTGAGAATTCGACATACCCGGTAATTATATCTTCATCTCTTTGTTCTTTAGAGAAGGATAAATTATTACGTGTATTGAGGACATATAAATCTGCTTTGGGTTGGTCGATTTCTGATATCAAGGGGATTAGCCCGTCTTTGTGCATGCATAAAATTCTTATGGAGGATTCCTTCGTTCCCTCCAGTGATCATCAAAGGCTAAATCCAGCAATGAAGGAGGTAATAAAAGCAGAAGTGCTTAAATTGTTAAATGCTGTGATTATTTATGCTATTTCAGATAGTGCATGGGTTTCCCCAGTACAGGTCGTGCCAAAGAAAGGAGGGATGACAGTGGTAAGAAATGAAAATAATGAGTTGATCTCAACTCGAACTGTGACGGGGTGGCGAGTTTGCATTGACTATAGGAAACTCAACAAGGCCACAAGGAAGGACCACTTCCCTCTCCCATTTATCGATCAGATGCTTGACAGGTTAGCCGGTTATTGTTATTACTGTTTCTTAGATGGCTATTCAGGATACAATCAAATTGCCATAGACCCCGAGGATCAAGAGAAGACAACGTTTACCTGTCCATATGGCACCTTTGCGTTTAGAAGAATGCCTTTTGGTTTATGCAACGCACCTGCTACTTTTCAACGGTGCATGATGGCGATATTTTCAGATATGGTGGAGGAGATCCTTGAAGTCTTCATGGACGACTTTTCGGTATTTGGTTCCTATTTTGACCATTGTTTGCGTAACCTATCTCTTGTGTTACAGCGCTGCCAAGAAAAGAACCTCGTGTTAAATTGGGAGAAATGTCACTTTATGGTGCAAGAGGGTATTGTCCTTGGCCATAAGGTGTCATCTCAAGGACTTGAAGTGGATAGAGCAAAAGTGGTTGCAATTGAGAAGCTTCCACCTCCGAACAATGAGAAGGCTATTAGGAGCTTCCTTGGACATGCCGGGTTTTATCGCCGTTTTATTAAAGATTTTTCTAAAATAGCTAAGCCCTTGTGTAATTTGTTAGAAAAAGACTCACCTTTTGTCTTTGATGATTTGTGTTTGCAGGCATTTAACAGGCTAAAGAAAGCACTTATATCTGCACCAATCATCATAGTGCCGGATTGGAAGGAGCCATTTGCTTTAATGTGTGATGCCAGCGACTATGCTGTGGGAGCAGTTTTGGGGCAAAAGAGAGACAAGATTTTTAGGGCGATCTACTATGCAAGTAGAACTCTTGATGGAGCCCAACAGAATTACACAACCACCGAGAAAGAGATGCTAGCTGTGGTGTATGCATTCGACAAATTTAGAGCATATCTGATCGGGACAAAGGTCATAGTTTACACAGATCATGCAGCGATTCGTTATCTTTTTGCCAAGAAGGATGCGACCCCGGTTGATTAGATGGATCTTGTTGCTACAAGAGTTTGATTTCGAGATCTTGGATAAAAAGGGCAGTGAAAATCAAGTAGCAGATCACTTATCTCGTTTGGAGTTGGAGGATCAAATGTATCATGGAGTCATACAAGAGAACTTTCCTGATGAACATCTCTTTGAGGTATGTACTAAAACTCCGTGGTTCGCTGATTTTGCTAATTATTTGTCGTGTGGTATATTGCCTCCAGACCTCACTTATCAGCAAAGGAAGAAGTTCTTTCATGATGTGAAGAATTATTACTGGGATGAACCGTATGTATTCAGACGCTGTGCAGACCAAATTGTCCAGAGATGCGTAACTGAGGAGGAATCAAGAGAGATTCTTGAAAAGTGTCACTCCAGACCTTATGGAGGACATTTTGGAGCAGCAAGGACAGCAGCAAAAGTGCTTCAATCGGGTTTCTATTGGCCAGAGCTACATCGAGACAGTTATACTTTGGTGAAGACGTGTGATCGTTGTCAGCGCATTGGTAATATTTCTAAACGCCATGAGATGCCGTTGACAAATATCTTGGAATTAGAAATCTTCGATGTATGGGGTATTGATTTCATGGGACCCTTCCCACCATCTTGTGGACAGTCATATATTCTGCTAGCAGTGGACTATGTTTCTAAGTGGGTTGAAGCGATTGCCACATCGACTAATGACGCTCAGGTCGTGGTCAAGTTCGTGCAAAAGAACATCTTTACACGGTTTGGTACTCCGAGATCGATTGTCCGTGATGAAGGGACCCACTTCTGTAACAAGATCTTCAGTGCTTTGATGACAAAATACACTGTGAGGCATAAGATTGCATTGGCTTATCATCCACAGACTAATGGCCAAGCCAAAATTTCTAACCGAGAAATTAAGCTAATTCTTGAAAAGACGGTCAGTATTAACCGAAAGGATTGGGCCCTGAAATTGGATGATGCATTATGGGCATACCGCACTGCATTCAAAACTCCCATAGGGATGTCCCCATATCGTCTAGTTTTTGGGAAAGCATGCCACTTACCGGTAGAGTTGGAACATCGGGCTTTCTGGGCCATAAAGAAGCTGAACTTTGATTTGAAGGCTGCTGGTGAGCAACGGTTGCTACAACTCACTGAGATGGATGAATTTCGTAATGAAGCGTACGAAAATGCTAAGATTTACAAGAAGCGAATGAAGAATTGGCATGACAAGCAAATCGTGAGAAGAGAGTTTATTCCTGGTCAGAAAGTGCTACTATATAACTCTCGTCTCCGACTATTTCCAGGAAAGTTGAAGTCACGATGGTCTGGGCCGTTCACTATTGAGAAAGTGAACCCATATGGAGCAATTGAACTGAAATGCGATGACGGTCACACATTTCAAACAAATGGGCAGCGATTGAATCATTATTTTGGGGAAGAAGTAAGAGACGTGGACGAGGTTCATCTGAGCGAGCCTAAGTGAATGGATGGAAGACAGTCGGGCCGAGGACTATAAACTAAGCGCTTTTCGGGAGGCAACCCGAATCCTGTATCCTTATTTTATTTTTATTTTATTTAACAAAAAAAAAATTGAGATGCCGTAGGACAGGCGTAACTACGCCTCTTTGTGGCGTAATTACGCCTGTCAATTTTCAGAAAATTTTAAAAAGCCGTAGGCGAGGCGTAATTACGCCTCTCCAGCGGCGTAATTACGCCTCGCGTCCTCTTCCCCTCAAATTTTCAATTCCAATTTTTTCTCTTCAATCTCTCTTAATTAAGCTATCCCACCTCTAACGTCAATATTTTTATCGATTATTTGCAGGTTTTTGGAGTCTACTGGTGCAAGGAAGCAAGTTTAGGGGGGGTTGCAACAAAGTGGTCTAGCTTAGCCAACCAAATCGAAAATTCTTCATCTACGGGTTGCCGCCGACTTTCCAGCCAGCACTTTTTCCACAACCGCCCCCGACGATATGGATGACGATGACCACTGACGGTCATCGATTAGGTATGTGCATCGTTCTATTTATTCCTTCATGTGTATGCATTGAGGACAATGCACATTTCTAAGTTTAGGGGGGTACTTTGAACTAGTCAAACTACTTGGATTGTTGTTGCTTTTGTGTGTTTGTTTTTCTTTTTTTTGATTGGTTTTGTCTTGATTTAGAGTCTGTTGAGTTTTGAGTGTCATAAGTTGTATTACGAGTCAGTTGAGGCCAATGATGAAAAATTGAGTTGATTTGTGGAAAATTTTAAAATTTTCATGTTTTCATGTTGCTCTTGAGTTCTCACATATTCTTGCACTAGAACCCATGACCATTTGATTAATCAATGATGATTTGAACGAACACAAAAATGATATAGGCAATTCTTGATAATTTGGGCCTTGATTCTTTCATAGAAAATTGACATAGTAGCCCCTTTGAGCTTAAATGTAAAAGAATGAGGATTGAATTGTTTGCAATATCTTTTAGAATCTCATTCAAATTTTCTGTGATATTACCATGGTTTTCAGATGCAACTGAGCACATTGGTCAAATCATGTAAGTTATTTGTGAATTGAGAGTAGTATAGAACTTACTATAGTAATCTTTGAGGCGAAATACAGACATATGTGGCTTAGGAATGATTTAGGCAATTTTTTTGATCGTTTGAGCCTTTGAAGCCACCAAAATACATCATTTTCATCTGTAGTTACTCTTTTGAGCTTATTGAAAATCGAATGGCATGTGCTTAGGCACATAATAACCCCCATTCGGCATCATTTCAAAATCCCACATTGACCACCTTGCTAAAGCTTATACACTATCTCCTACCCTCAAGGGAGTAAGCTTCTATTGCGCTTTAAAAGTTCAAATAACTCCTATGATCTTAATTGAAAATGAGAAGTGGAGTAACGATGAAAAAAAAAAAGAGAAAAATAATGAGGTGAATAATGATGAGGAGGATGAGAAAAGAGGATGAATTGAAATGAAAAGAAAATTGATGAATCATCAATAGAAGGAGTCGAAAGCGGGATGAGAATGCGCAAATTGATTATAATTTCAACTTACTCTCTTGCTTTGAATATCTTTCCTTTTATTGAAGCCATGAGCCAAAGCCTAACGTTACAAGCTTATTAAGACCTATTGACCAAGCCACATTTGTCTAATATACTAGTGGAGAAGGTTATGAATAGTGAACCTATGACACTCGAGAAACACTTGTAATAAACATGGTTTTGACATTCACATATGAGCATCTCATTACCTAGTCTTGATGCATTGTTGCATTCATCAAAATACACTCTGTTTTTTAACAATGCAATTTGAACCTATACCTTGCAAAGTCCTATTGATTTGTGTGAGTTAAGATTGCTTTAATGATTACATGGAAATGGTAGCACACACACACGTGAGAATTCTTGAGAAAATGATATGCATGTTTGAATACTTCTGAGGCCTACACAATTGGAATGTTTTACAACTTTGTTTTGTGTGTCTTTTCGTGTCAGTTTAGTTTTGATTTGTTTTTGTTTTGTTTTTTTTGTGTTGTTTTGCTCGGGACTAGCAAAAGTTTAAGTTTAGGGGGTTTGATAAGTGTATTTTATACACTTATATTTCTTCTTATTTTGCATGGTTTAGTGTTAGTTTTCGATCAGAATTACGCTTTTGGTTTTGTTATGCGTTGTTTTGCAGGAATCCAGGTAATTACATGTTTTGTGGACTAAAAGGGTGCAAATGACGGAAAGAACGGATGAATTGAAGCAAAAAATCTACACTTTGAATCAAAGCAACAGGCGTAATTACGCCTGTCTTGAGGCGTAACTACGCCTAGCTTACGGCATTTGAACTTTTAAACGAATTTCTTGAGGCGTAACTACGCCTGATTTGAGGCGTAACTACGCCTAAGCCACGGCATTTGAGATTTTGAAGAATTTTAAGTGGCGTAATTACGCCACTTTTGAGGCGTAATTACGCCAGTCACGCGGGAAGCCAGACTTTGGACACGTCTACAGGCGTAACTACGCCACTTCGGAGGCGTAATTACGCCAATGGAATTTTGGCAATTTTGGAGACTTTCCTTAGTTGATTGCACGGGACTTTTAAAGGGTTTAGAGGAGGATTTTCGAAGGCTATTCAGACTTAGACATATTTTTGGAGAGAAGGAGGCTAGGGTTGAAGAACGGAGAACAATACGACGACGGCTCGGAGCAAAAAGTAGAGAATTCATCACGAGACGGCGGCGTTCATCGGAGATCGAAGAATAGCGTCCAATTCGTTTTGTATCTCTAAAATTTTAGCAATTTTTATGGGTTATTTAAACATGTCTATGTGTTTAAATACTTCTAGCATGAGCTAATTTTATTTTCTAGGAGACGATGTAGCTTGTTTTGAAACTACGCTTATTATGAATTGATTGAAGTTTATTTGGATTTCCGTATGGTTTATTTATGTTTTCCTGTTCTTAATGCTTTTAATCTACTGGCCATGGATTGAAGGATTCCATATTTGTGATCTATCACTCGGGAGATGCGGTTATGAATAGGAAAGAAGGAATTCGTATCGTGGTAGTTATATTGTTCGGAAGGCCTATAACTCCATAGAAGTCGTCATAGGAATTACTGCACTTTTACAATTGTCTGATAATTCATCTTAGATAGGGATATCAAGATTAATATTAGATAATTACTTCTGCTTAACACCCGGGAGGGGGAGTAGAAACAAATAAGAATTCTCGGCTAGTAAACTAGGAAATCCATAACATGGAAATCAAGGAATGATAAGTGTAGTGGATGAACAAGTGAAATCGTACTCCTAGATTCATCTCCAACTGATTTCTTTTCAACTCAGTATTTGATCATCGTTAGTTAATTAATTTTTATTATTCGCATAACACTCAACTATTCGATTCTCTAAATAAAGCAAAGATTATTTTAATTCAGTACTTAGATTTAACTATTTAATCAATCTCTGTGGGTTCGACATCTTTCTATACTAAAACTTGACTACCGTACACTTGCGGTAAGGGATTTTTGGCAACAACTGGATTCACCTCCATTATCAGAATATATTTCTTCTTCATGGATACTTTCATCTGAGGTGATATCCTCAAACTGATACACCTGCATCAAATCATGGAAATAAACAGCATCCTCAAACTCTTTGGTATGCTCGAATTGTCTCTCTCCTCGACTTTGGTTCTCTGGACAATCTGTAGAGATATGTCATCTTGCTCCGCATGTCCAGCAGTGACAATCTTTGAAACTCTCATTCACACGAGTGTGAAGTGCGTCTGAATGTCCTCTTCGTTGTTGTTCTACTAGTATTGCTTGATTGGAACCTGTCGACGAGGTTATACTCCTTATTGGTCCTGGTCTTTGTCCAGATCTGTAACTTTGGGCTTTCTGTTTTGACCAGAAATTTCTAGACTTCCATGAAGACCTATTTCCTTTGTTACTACTTCCTCGGGCATATGGATGAGCTCTGTGCTTTTTCATCTTCCACCTCTGATAGTAGTTTTCGATGATTGTAGGAATATCATTCCCTGTATAGCAAGATGATCTGTTTTGTTGATTCCTCTTAGCTTCTTGTAATTCTTTTGGAGTTTCGCTTGATAGCACCACTCCGCAAGCTTCATTTTAATAAATGACATTCTCCTGGACACCGTCTCTTTTCCTTGTGGTGTATATTCCTGGATAAGTATTTCTCTCCATAGACTCAATATTTTGGCAAAGAATAGTTCTGATGCGTCTTTTTCTACCATCTTTGTCTTCCATCTATACTCCGTGAAGAGTTTGATGTATTCGTCTACATAACAGATATCATTATCATGTAGTTCCAGGTTAATTAGAGTTTGTCTACATTTTTTAGCCTTTTCTTCCTCCATTCCTTCGAAGTAACCCACTCCAATGAAACAAATTTTAAAGAATTTTTCCATTTTGTCCACGATTTATTTCAGGGACTCTCTGGCTAATACTTCTTCCTTGGTACTTGGGTCTCCGAGTTCCCAAGCAATTTTGGCTGATCCTTCTAGACTCATATTAAGAAGTAGTCTGAATCATTCTTTGTTGAGATCAAGCGTTACTGCTGTTATTCTCATTGCTAAAACCCATTTATAAATAAAAATTCTCTATTTTAAAATCCAAGATATCCATGTTGAGCATATGTCTATATGGATGTATCGGATCTAACTGGGATTTCCTGTAAGGCGTTTTGATGTGACTAGAAATAGACACATCTAGTATGTTTAATGGTCTATGGTTTGATATATTTTGATGGATAAATTGATACATATGCTACCTAATAATATATTTGTGTAAATGTAGGAAAATGTGAAGAAATCAAGCTAAAATGATGAAAGAATAAATAAAGTTGAAGAAAATAGGAAAAATTGGAATCCAAGACACATGTCGCTCGTTTCTCCTCAAATTTATATATGTTCGAGCCAAGTTTTGGAAATGTGGTCCAGAGAAAAGTTGTAGAACTTTCAGTTATCTTCGGGTGAACAGCTGATTCATCAAATTCGGAGATCGTATGAAGATGTTATGACCAATGCAAGTCGATCGCCAAAAGCTGAAAAGTGAGCAAAAAACATTCTGGTTCTGCCGATCGATCGAGAAGCATTGCCGATCGATCGAGCAAGGCTGAAAAAGTCACGAAATTCTACTGGAATGCTCGATCGATCGGCCCCTTTATCTCGATCGATCGCCCGTAGTTTTGAAAAATATGGAAACATGATTTCTTTCATTTCCACTTGGATTCAAACCTACTCCATCAGCCCCCAAGCCTATATACTAGATATCAGCCTCTTGAAGACATGATTCAGACCTTAGAACATAGTTTTATTATTTAGAATAATTTTTTTTTCAATTTTTGTGAAGAACGCTCGAAGAACGAAGACGAAATCAACAAGCCGGAATCGTGCTTCGCTTTAGTAACTTTCTTTTCTCTTGATTGTTTGATGTTTTTAATACAATTTTTATTAGTTTTATATTTAGTTATGCAAGGCTATATAATTTGATTCTTGGTGAGGGAGACTTGCTTTTGGAATTAAACACTTGTGAAAATTTTGGTTTGATTGTTGAATTTTTAATTCAATTCAATGTGTTTTCCAGATTATGATTCTTATGTTTGTTATGTTTGATTAAAAGATTGATCACCTAATAATCACATACACTATCTAATGCTAATTAAGAATCAACTAAGATTGATAATTACCTGCTGTTGGTGTTATTAAATTCTTAGGAAAAACGATTGGATGATTAATTCTAACGGCTGTAGTTTTTATTGATTAGATCATCAAACTTACTGGTTTTTGAAGCTATCATTGATTTAATCTTAACGACTGTAATTTTGGTTAAAGATTTGATAAGAGTCGAATTGAATGCTGTTTCCTTTTTTACTACGATTAAGGTGAGGGAGGAATTGAGTTTCCAATTGATGAATAATTGAATGAATTCAAATGTTTAGTAATTTTATGATCAAGTGAATATTTTCCAAAAGTAAAGTTGACAAAAAACCAAGAATCGCTTTTCTCTTATAATTTTAATCACTTTAGTTAATCTAGCTAATTAGTTTAATTCATAGAATTTGCTTAGTAATAGTTAATCAATTCAAAAAAAATCCCCTTTTTAATATTTGTTTGCACAATTGACATGAAAGAATACATCATTCTCTGTGGGATCGATACCTACTCACGCTACTACATATCTATTGATATTAACTTAAGAATGGTTAATTTGGGCGTACGCGATAAACACTACCAAATTTTGGCGCCGTTGCCGGGGAAGGCATTTGTATTATTTTGTGTCGATTTTTTTTTATTAATTGTTATCCCGCACCACTACTTTGGTTTGTTGATGAGTACAATTGGATCGTTTAATCACGAAGATAACTTTCACTACTATCCTGAGATCGAGAGGGCGCTACATCGGAGAAGAAGAGAAGCAAGGCTACTTGAAGAAGAAGAAGAAGAGAGGAACATGATGGCTGCGAATCAAAGCTTGAGGCAGTTGGCGAATCCTAACTTGGATCAACAACCTCTCTGCATCACTTTCCCTGCTATCGTAAATAACATAAATTTCAAACTCAAATCTGGTTTACTTCACTTATTGCCATCTTTTCATGGTCTTGCAGGAGAAAACCCGCACAAGCACTTGATGGAATTCCACGTGGTATGCACTACTATGAAGCCAGCTGGCGTGACGGAGGAGCAAATAAAACTACGAGCCTTTTCATTTTCTCTAAAGGATGCTTCTAAGGATTGGCTATTCTACTTACCCTCCGAATCAATAACCACGTGGACGGATTTACAAAGAGTCTTCCTTGAGAAGTACTTTCCAGCTACAAGGGCGACTAACATAAGGAAATAGATCTATGGTGTGAAGCAGTACCAGGAGGAGTCACTGCATGAGTACTGGGAACGTTTAAGAAGTTGTGTGCAAGCTGCCCACAACATCAGATAGGTGAACACTTGTTAATTCAATATTTCTATGAAGGTTTACTTTCTGGTGACAGAAACTTAGTGGATGCGGCGAGCGGAGGAGCTTTCATTGACAAGACAGTGGAGGAGGCAAGGAACTTAATAGCTAACATGGCGGCCAACTCCCAAAAATTTGGACATGTTCGCCATGGACAACCGCCAAGAAAAGAGGGAAATGTATCGAATATGGAACAACAACTGATAGACTTAACTTTTCTTGTGCGTAATCTTGCAGGTGGCAATGTGGGGAAGATGAAGCCGTGCGGAATCTCTCTAGCTGTGAACCATCCCACTGATGCATGTCCATCACTACAAGAGACATCCACTGAGCACGTGAATGCAGCGGGAGGATTCTCAGGGCCACCACAAAGGAGTTATGACCATCCACCAAACAACTACAATCAAGGTTGGAGGGACCATCCGAACCAAGGCTATGGGAACCCACAGATGCACCAACCTCCACCCTACAGACCGCCTTATCAGAGACCTCCACCACCCCCAGTGCACCCTCCTTCTGACATGTTAGAAAATATTATTAAAGTTATTGCTGAAATAGCTTGCAATTCCAACAGGAGACAAGGGCGAGCATCCAGAGCCTGACTACGCAAATGGGACAACTGGCAACTTCGCTCAACAAGATTGAAGCGAGAGTATCAAATGGACTACCTTCACAGCCCGAGGTGAACCCTAGGGAGAATGTGAGCGCTATCACTTTGAAGATGAGCGAAGATACAGCTGAGGAGAAGGTGGTACTGACGCCACCCAGGTAAGAAGAGATGAAGGAGACAGAGAAAGACGTTGAAGAGCCCATACAAGAGGAGGAACCACGGGGTAAGTTCCCTAAATTTTCTGAATATAAAATTGAACCCGCATTCCCCCTTGCTTTTAAGGAGAATAGGAAAGATGAGGATATCAAGGAACTCTACGAGACTTTCCGACGATGTGAGGCAAACGCTCCACTACATGATGCCATGATGAAGATACCTCGATGTGCGAGATTTTTTGAAGGAAGTTTGGAGAACGGATAAGAACAAGGAACGCAAAGGGTGCCCCAAGATCGCACTAGGTGAGAATGTTTCGGCGGTCATTCAAAGAAGCATTCCCACAAAATGCAAGGACCCTGGTATGTTTTCTATCCCATGTGTGATTATGACCATTAGGATTGAGAAGGCAATGCTCGATTTAGGATCTTCCATTAATGTCATGCCTTACTCAATCTACACTCAACTGAAACCTGGACCTTTGAAAAGAAATAACACTGTGATTCAATTAGCTGATAAGTTCACGATTATACCTAGGGGATAGTATGACGTACTTGTGCATGTAGAGAATTTGGTTTCCCCCGCCGATTTCTATGTCCTAGACATGGAAAATGGTGATCCATCTAGCCCCATTCTTTTAGAGAGACCATTCTTGAAAACATCAAAATCTATGATAGATGTGCATAGTGGCATGTTAACAATTGAGTTTAATGGCGAGGTTGCAAAATTCAATATTTATGAACCCATTAAAACTCATGAGCATTCTAGTTACGCTATTGATATAAATGATGAATATGATTCTGATTTGATAATGATGAATTGTGGAGATGAGAAATGCTACTGATGGCCTTGATGACAACGGAGGTATGGATTCTCCTTTTGTGCATAATGTTCATACTATTGCCGCTTTATCTACTCATGATACTGCTGACCATCTATTTTCTAACTTGCAGGATCGTACCATTGAAAAGAAGCACCCTCCGGATCGACCACATCAATCAACAAACGATGGAGGAGGAACAAAGATTGGGGACGACCGCTCAAAGGCAAACAAACCAAAATTCAAGGGAATTAAGAAGATATTGAGGTGGAAGAGGAAGGATAGAGCAACATCGCATCACCCACCTTGATAGAGGACTGGCGTCGGGCCACCGACGTTAAACAAAGGCGCTGCTTGGGAGGCAACCCAAGAGGAGTTAGTTTCCCTTTCTTTTATTTTTTATTGCTTTTTTAGTTAGACTCTTCTCTTTTCTTGTATTTTTGCCTTACATTGGGGACAATGCAAGATTTAAGTATGGGGGAGGGTTTAGTGGTGTGTTATTGCTTTCCTTATTATAAAAATACAAAAAAATCAAAAAATTTGAAAGCTCATAGTTAAGTAACGAACGGATGCTTAGAGTCACTAGCCCATGATGAAACCTAATTGATATCATGCATGCTTTTGAACATAAGTGAATTGTTAACCTTGGAACACTTTGAACTCTAATACAAATTTTGCTTTGACATAGTAGTTGAATATTTTGAGCATATTATTGTCATGACTTGTGAAGTGTGCATAGCTTAGTGAAGATTGTGTGAATTTTATGATAGTCTTAAGAAGTCTCTAATGCATGCTAGAACTTAACTACATGCTCTTTGAGGCGTATGTCTAGGCTACTTGCGAACATGAAAGTTATATAGGCGATCTTTGATGCGTTTGAGCCTTTCAAGCCTACCATGTAAAGAAAATCAACCATTAGTACACTTTTTGAGTTTTAATGCAAAAGAATGGTTGTATGCTAAGCATACAAACAACCCTCATTCGACATTCTTTGACTAGCTTATCATCCTTCCCTAATAAGCCTAAATGTGATTTTAATCCACACCTTTGAAGGGAGTATGGTGTATTTCATTCATATGCACTTATGTTTTCAATGATTCAAATGTTTTATGAACTTTATTGTCAAAAGAATGAGATGCATGAAAGAAAATGGATGCCTTAAGAAAATTGCTAAAAAAATGACTCCAATGGGAGCCAATGCACAAAAGAAGAAAATAATTGAGTTAAACCTTGAGAAATGAACAAGGTTTGAAAAAAAATCATGTAAGAAGAGAAGTTTAGATTGTGCATATCATCATACTCTCTTTCTTGATATATTCTTACCTTTCTTTCATAAGCCAACACCTAGGCCAAGCTACAAGCTAATAAAAACCTACTTGATTCATGTTTGCAAGTGGCTAAGATAGTGGAGAAGAGTGTGCAAGTGAGCTTATACTTGTGTTAGTGTATGACTTGAGCTATTATGGCTTTGCATCTTTTGGATCTATAATTTGTGCATAACACTTGTTTATGAACATACACACATGTTCAATACTTCGTTGGGTATAAAATGTTTAGGGATTGAACTTGTTCCACTGTTAATTTTTCACCGCCTTTCATTACTATGCATGTTTAAAATTGTTGATGCATTAAAGTGGGGATAAGTCAATTTGTTATGAATCTATGAGCCAACCAAAAATATTTTAGTTTTGTCTGATTTCCTCGAGGTCGAGTAAAGTTTAAGTATGGGGGTATTTGATGTGACTAGAAATAGACACATCTAGTATGCTTAATTGTCTACGATTTGGTATATTTTGATGGATAATTGATACATATGCTACCTAATCGTATATTTGTGTAAATGTAGGAAAAAGGTGAAGAAATCAAGCTAAAATGATGAAAGAAGAAATAAAGTTGAAGAAAAGAGGAAAAATCGGAATCCAAGACACATGTCGCTCGTTTCTCCTCAAATTTATATATGTTCGAGCCAAGTTTTAGAAATGTGGTCCATAGAAAAGTTGTAGAACTTTCAGTTATCTTCGCGTGGACAGCTGATTCATCAAATTCGGAGATCGTATGAAGATGTTATGGCCAATGCAAGTCGATTGCCAAAAGCTGAAAAGTGAGCAAAAAACATTTTGGTTCTGCCGATCGATCGAGAAGCATTGTCGATCAATCGAGCAAGGCTGAAAAAGTCACGAAATTCTACTGGAATGCTCGATCGATCGGCCCCTTTATCTCAATCGATCGCCCGGAGTTTTGAAAAATATGGAAACATGATTTCTTGCCTTTCCACTTGGATTCTAACCTACTACATCAACCCCCAATCCTATATACTCGAGATATCAGCCTCTTGAAGACATGATTCAGACCTTAGAACATATTTTTATTATTTAGAATAATTTTTCTTTCAATTTTTGTGAAGAACGCTCGAAGAACGAAGACGAAATCAACAAGCCGGAATCGTGCTTCGCTTTAGTAACTTTCTTTTCTTTTGATTGTTTGATGTTTTTAATACAATTTTTGTTAGTTTTAGATTTAGTTATGCAAGACTAGACAATTTGATTCTTGGTTGATGGAGACTTGCTTTTGGAATTAAACACTTGTGAAAATTTTGGTTTGATTGTTGAATTTTTAATTCAATTTCAATGTGTTTTTCAGATTATGATTCTTATGATTGTTGTGTTTGATTAAAAGATTGATCACCTAATAATCACATACTATCTAATGCTAATTAAGAAGCAACTACGATTGATAATTACCTGCTGTTGGTGTTATTAAATTCTTAGGAAAAACGATTGGATGATTAATTCTAACAGTTGTAGTTTTTATTGATTAGATCATCAAACTTACTGGTTTTTGAAGCTATCATTGATTTAATCTTAACGGCTGTAGTTTTGGTTAAAGATTTGATAAGAGTCGAATTGAATGCTGTTTTCTTTTTGACTACGATTAAGGTGAGGGGGAAATTGAGTTTCCAATTGATGAATAATTGAATGAATTCAAATGTTTAGTAATTTTATGATCAAGTGAATATTTTCCAAAAGTAAAGTTGACCAAAAACCAAGAATCGCTTTTCTCTTATAATTTTAATCACTTTAGTTAACCTAGCTAATTAGTTTAATTCATATTATTTGCTTAGTAATAGTTAATCAATTCAAAAAAATCCCCTTTTTAATATTTGTTTGCACAATTGACACGAAAGAATACATCCTTCCATGTGGGATCGATCCCTACTCACACTACTATATATCTATTGCTATTAACTTGAGAAGGGTTAATTTGGGCGCACGCGATAAATACTACCATGTTTGGTGTAGGTTCGGCCCACGAGAACGACTCTTTATTCAAAATGGGGGATCTAAAGTTGCTCCAGCAATAAAATCTTTTTGGTGGGGCATGCTTTAATCTCCTTCGGGTGGATTGTGCAACCCAAAACTTTCTTGTGGTGGAAGTCGATGAATTCTGCCAAATTGATTTGTTTTAAAGTCTACTAGATTTAATCGCGCAAACAAATCAGCAAGATCATGTAGATATTCCAGGTTGATTTTTTCCATTACTTTGTTTGAAGTATTGGGTCTTCTCGTACTGCAATCATTTTTTCAGTCTCCATCAAAAGCCTTCAGACCTCCCATGCTTTCCATTTTTGGTGTAAAATGAGCTCTATTCCATAGGACATTGGTAAACACCCCCATTTCTTTCTTCATGAAGAGCTTGATCGTGACTCCAACTCCTTAACTCGGGTTTGAACATCTCGAAGGTTTTCAAGAATTTCCTCCTGATGTTTAATCACGATCTCCATCTGACTTTGAATCTGATGGACATGTACAGAGACATGGTATTGTAGGTATCCATAACGCTGCACTATCTTCTGGCTCTCTCTAAGATCTTGAGATATCTTAGAAGTATCCGGCTTAATTTCTCGAAAGGTAGGTTCACCCATTCTATTCATCTGGTCCGGATCCGGTTAAGCTGTTGAGATCTGGAATCCTGTGGTTATGCTCAAGATGACCTCTCTCCTAGGCCTCAGTTATCTCGAATTGTAGCTTGAGGTTCATCCTGTAAAGGTTCATCGCTACCTTCTTCTGTTCTTGATACTGATATATGCTAGCAGGGCTAGCACCAATTTCCAGTATAATATTCCATTTCTGGTTGAAGTATTTAGCTTCGGCCAGATATCTTTGATTTAGTTTTTTCAGTTTCTGGAAGTACCACATGTATGAGTTGCACCTCGAACATACTTTCAGATCCATATTTTTTATTGAATCGTCTCCTCCGTATATGTTACAAATTAATATTCAAGATAGTACTATAGTATTTCCAGAATAAACCTTCTGGTACCATTTTCTGAAGACGGATCTCGAAGGAAAATGTTATAGGAAAAAATGGTAAAACTTTGGGTGAGATTTAAAAAGTATTTAAAACTCTATAGGGGTATCAAACAATTAATCCCTTTTAACTTTGTAAGGGTATATTGATAAAGTGTTGTGTGGTAGGGAGTTATGATAAAAATGAAAGTATTATCGGGGAGTTATGATAAAGAATATTGGATAAGAGGAGTAAAATTAAAGAAAGTTTGGGTTTAGAAATTTATTATGAGTTTACCCATAAATTTATGATATTAATTAAATTTTTTTGAAATATATATTAATATTAATTATTAATTATATATGTTTCTGAGTGATAGTGTGGACCCCAGTAAGTGCTGCACGCATTGAATTTTAGACTGCATACGAAAGAACAAAACGTCCACCAATTTTTGTAAGATTCCTCAATCATTCAAAAATATACAATAAAATACACATTCTACAGCCAAAAAATCACACATGTTTACGTGTATATCCATCCTTCCTCTAATCCAGATATCAGCGCCACCTTTACTCGGGGTTTGATTTTTGACTTTTATTAATTGTATGACCTGTATTGCTCTAATAGATATATGTGGTATTTATTCTTGGGTAATTGGAATGAAATACGAGCATATCTGGAAGTTGTCTTCGTCTGGTTCTAGTATATCTTTATTTATCTTTGATGGGGTTTGTATTAGATTTTTTCGTTAGAGGATTAAAATTTTTTGATGGGTCTTATGTCATCTTTAGTTAAAAGGGCGTGTTGTGATTTGGGGGTTGGTCTTTTGTGACAACTGCTTGACTGCCGGTATTCTTTTTGGTTAGTTTTGTTTAAAGGGGACCTTGTAATTAAGGGAGAAGATTTTAACTCCCAGTCTTCAGCTATCACACGTATAATGTGAGAAAATTGGAAGTGATTTGGAAATTCGAGGTGCCGATTTGTTCTTCTGTTTCATCAGTCTTGGATTAGTTCCTGGAAACTCTTTGAAGCCGGATTGACAGTTATATTTGGTGATTGTTCTTGAATCCAGCTTGCTTACTGGAAAATTAGGATCTAACATATGCAATCCAACCGATGCTGTATATCTTTGAGTTCCCCAACTTCATGTTGTGTAATGTCATGCTTACTTTTGGAGATTTATAGTCGAGGATGCCTCCACTATCTCGGTGTTTGAAAGATGGAATCTTTATGCCGCTGTCCACTGAAAATTGTGTTGACTTTGTTAAGTCTACTTGTGCTGGTAAAATCACCCAGTATATCTGCTTTGGAGCTTTTGAAGCAGCGGAAGGCTTGTGGAACATACCATATTAGATGCTTGGGTGATTTTGGTCACAAATTGTTCTTTATAGACGGGAAATTGGTGGACAGATATATCTTCTGTGAAGCTCTGAGAGACGATCATGCGAGACACTGCTTCTTTACAAGAAATATCGGAAAACAGTACTGTGGGTTGAACTTTACAGTAGGTATGCACCATCTTCAATTTTCACATGATTTATTCAATCATTAGTCAATTTGATTCACTATTCATGATAGCATTGATTATATTTTATCACTTTTGTAAAGTAGGACACATGTCTTTTGTGTTGCAGAAAAGTTGCATTCGCATGTGGGAAGAAAATTTTTAAAAGCTGTGGTTAGAGAAGAAGCTAGTGGGCATGATAACCATAAAACATCCTCGTATTCGAAGGATAATTACTCTTGGAATCCCAAAATGCTAGCCATGGCAGTGCCAGTGTTCTTTGTTTTAAGTTGCCTCGTGCTTTGCCCGTGCTTCCAAGCAAGAAAAAGGGAAACCAGACACACCATTCTCTCGCAGACTAATTCAAGTGAGTAAATTCAGTTTTTGTTCTCCATATTACATTGATTTATTATAAATTGGATCCTCTTGCCTTCAAAAATCCAGTGTAAAAATCGTTATATTGGTTAATTGTGGTTTGGACAATCATTTTTAGTCTTGGAAGCCTTTCCACTTATTTGAAAGTTTTTGGAGTTGCCTGAGCACAATCAGCAAGCTGCCCGTCTAGCATTTCGCATAATGCAAGCCGGTCTTTGGATAAAATATCGTTTGTCTGGGTGTTGGCGCATGTACTCAAATGTACAACTCTTTTGGTGCACTAATAATTTTTTCATACCTTTACCTCACTTTGCTGGATGTGGATAGTTACATATTTTTCTCTATCCTTGCAGCTGATTCGATTTCATCTTTAGAAATGAATCCCATGTTTGAAAAGTTTCCAGGCAGTCCATCGAGAGTGCCACCAAGTCCTTTGAGAGTTCCGCCCAGTCATTCAAGATTTTCCATGTCACCGAAGCTTACTAGGCTTGGACCTCTTCATCTAAATATTAGCCAAGTTGCCAGAGCGACAAATAATTTCTCACAATCTTTGAGGATAGGCGAAGGAGGGTTTGGAACGGTCTACAAGGCTGAGCTACCAAATGGTCAGGTTGTTGCCATCAAACGAGCAAGAAAGGTACATATGAACTCCTTTCTATTAACCTAATGTTTACCCCCTTCCGCTGAATCGTCTTTTTGTTACGGTAAATGATCATGAGATTATTGCTGAATGGTGTTTTTTAATTTGGGTGGTGAAGAGGAGGAAAAAGTAAGTATTGTGGTTTAAAGAGTCTATTATGGAGATTTTATAGAATTTTTTCTTTTCTCAATGTATTGGTCCAGAATTCCATCCTTATTCACTACATGTATAGATTATTGGCTGGGATTAATTGGACATGACTTATGTCTCCACGTGGCTGAACAAGCCTTTGCTATTATTTCAAATGCTATCTTTTTTGTAGTTGATGCGGACTTTCCTATGGATGATGTTGCAAATTTAAAGTAACTTTTGACTACCCTTACATATATGTCTTGCAATGAATATGTAAGAATATCTTTGTCAATCAAATGTTTCTTAGCTATGATTCTCTATCTGATTTTTTTTTACCGGATGAATAAATGAAGCAACAGGTTGGAGCCCTGCAGAGTGAGTTTAGGAGTGAAATTGAGCTTTTGGCGAAAATTGATCATCGGAATCTAGTCAAGTTTCTTGGCTATGTTGAAAAAGGAAAGGAACAACTAATTATCACAGAATATGTGCCGAATGGTACATTAAGAGAACATCTTGATGGTAAAGCTGTTTAAACTCTACAATGACTCCAAAATTCCTTTTATGTTACAGAAACATAACGCAGTTTTTGTGTTAATATTTACTTGCTAGGTCTTAAAGGGAATATATTGGATTTTAATCAGCGGCTTGAAATTTCAATTGATGTTGCTCACGGCCTAACCTATCTTCATCTGTATTCTGGTAACTACTACTTCTACATGATGTCTTTATATTGATATCTGTTTTATATATTGCAAAAAAAAAAAAAAAAGATTCTTCATTTTCTGGTTAATTATTATTTACTTTTTTGTAGAGAAGCAAATCATACACAGAGATGTCAAGTCCTCCAATATTCTGTTGACGGAGAGCGTGAGAGCCAAAGTTGCAGATTTTGGATTTGCCAGGCTGGGAGAAGACTCGGATAAATCACATGTATTAACAAAAGTAAAAGGCACTTTTGGTTACCTTGATCCGGATTATATGAGAACAAATCAACTCACAACCAAAAGCGATGTGTACTCATTTGGGATATTGTTATTAGAAATCTTAACTGGTCGTCGACCTGTGGACATGCAGAGACCACCTGAGGAGAGGGTGATAATTAGATGGGTGAGTTTCTTTCTGCACCTGACAAGGTTATTTTCAATATTCATTATTCAAAACACATGGTCCATGTTCTCTTCCCTTTTGGATGCATTTCCTTAAATATTTGTAGTGTAAACTTCCAAAAAATGTGGTCTGACTTTTTACGCTGTTTCCTATGCTAAGAATCTGTGAAACAAGACGAAGTGGAACATTCCCGACCTATTTCTTTATTTTACTTCAATGGAGTACATATAAGATCTTAAACTCAACTTTTTTACTGATTCAGTATTGTTTGCCTGGTATATTAATTCATCAGAGACATGATTCTAGAATTGGTTAGATGATTTTTCACTTTAACAAGTTGGATCTTGTTTGTTGAACTTACGTGCATGTTCCGTAGGCTTTCAACAAATACGACGAAGGAAAATATATGGATTTGTTAGACCCTTTGATGAATGAACCTGTAGATGATGAAATAGTGGCGAAAATGTTCGGCTTGGCCATCCATTGTGCGGCACCTACACGAGCTGATCGTCCAGATATGAAAACTGTAGGGGAGCAGTTGTGGGGAATTAGGATGGACTACTTGAAAAATGAAAAGAGATGTTGATATGTTTTCCTAAACTAAGATACTCGGTACTCTTGTTATATACCCCAATTGTTCTTCTTGTTTTATAGAAGATTGTATTAGTAGATTATATCAATTTTTAGATTTTTAGATCATGTGGTATTGAAGTTCAAAAATCTTTGAATTGAGTTGTTTATTATTCATGCTGTCTTTAACAAAAAATGATGGTTTCTTAGGTTTGTGTATGTTTCTCTTGTCTGTTGTACTTGCATCATATTGTGGCGAATGCATGGTGCTTGGCTGTTTTATCTTGTTGGTGCTGGGTTTACCCGGTAGATCGAATTGGTGTAAGAAGGATCAATGAATTTATTTTGTTAAAATGATAAATAAAAAAAAGCCAATAATTGGATTTCATTCTTATACCCATATGTATAAGATGTGATTCGGACATATAAAACATATGGTTGAGGAATCAATTTCACCTTTGTTGAGTTAATTGGTTGGTCATCGCTTGATGTATTCGACTGATAACTCATGCTTAGCAACTAAAGATAAAAAAGACTCGTGCTTAGCAACTAGCACACACACACATCTATATCTATATGTGTATATGTTAAATGTCGCTAAATCTAATGCATTTCTGAAATAGCAATAATTTTAGAAGTTTACAAGTTCCACAATTGCTTGTATACGAGCATGTACCTATAAATTAAAATACCTCTAATTTCATTGCTATGTGCTGTAATCTATCAATGCACTGCTACATAAGAATGAAACAGGGAGGCTAAGGTTGAAAGCATTGTGGGTATACGTTCCGAGAATTCTAATAGCTCTAACACAAAGAACCTTCTTCCTGGACAACTGTCAAAAATCCTATGAGTCGCCTATCGACTAAATTTTTACCTTGTTGAATGTGATGCCAAGTGCATTCAACAAGAGATGATGTTCTCATCTCCATTATGAGCTTCCCTTCCTGTTACCAGTTCGAGTAGGACGACACCAAATCTGAAAACGTATTGGGATATCCATGTATGCTTGTAGCACCCTTCCTATACTTGGACTATAATAGTATCATTCACATTCCAGGCATGAACTAAACTATATCAGATACACAAGTTTTCTTTGTTTAATCATCATGATCTTTTACTTCTAAAATATTTAGTGATTCAATTTTATCCTCGTTTCAATTAAATCACATATTATTTTAAAAAATTGCGCTCCTCATGCAAAACCATTTCTTACTTTTCTTTGTGACAAAATACATGAATATAGAAAGATTTAAAGATTTCAACTATTAAAGTTATAATATATTGCTTGCTTTGGTTGAGAGTCCATTTTGTATGAGAACACTAACATTGCACATAATGATCATGGTTATCGTGAGAATGTTATCCTAAAGGCAGTGTCCTAGGGATACATTAAAAGCTAACAACCCAAAATAAGAGAATTATAGCAATTCATATTCGTATGTTTATTATTAAAACTGAAAAAAATACAACTCATTGTTTCAATATTTATCAGAAACCTCTATAACTAAAAAATGAATAATAACCTAATCCCTAATTTAAACAAAAGACTTGATAACCTACATCTCTAGTTTAAAATAACTTCTAGATACAAAATTATCAATATATATGCACCATTGATTTGGAATAATCCGCATAGATGGTGATGATATCCTTAAGGGTAGTACTCAGCATTAAACTAACCGTTATCGTGATACCTCTCAGAGTTACAGAGAGGCAAGAAAGAGAATCGCTGAAATGCGTCACTTCTGATTTCACCAATATCGAGTCCTAGGTTCTGGTTTTATTATGCCTCAAAGCAACCATTTGCAGAAATTTGGGTTGGGTCAAAATCCACAAATCGAGGAGAGCTCTCTTTACCTCACACAACAATTCCACAGCAATTTGGCTTCTGTATGTTAAAAACGTATCTTTCCGTATGTTAACAAGTCCTGATATTTCCATCATTGTGGATTAGGATTTCATAGCTCGTCGTGAGTATCTCCATAAACTAAGAGCCAAAATTGCCAGGCCAGCAATACCAGCTAAAATCTGCAGCACAGGAAACGAGGTTGTAAGAAAATGTGCGGATTAACATGAAATAAATGGAATCAATATGAATAGTTTAAAAAAGAATGGAATAAATGGAACTTGAGAATCTGTTAGATAAAACACTAATATTAGTACAATGAATATGTATGGAATAAATGGAAATTCAGAATTTATTAGATTAAAGAATAGTATAATAACTGCTTTCCAGGGGGAAAAAAAAGATTAGTATAATAACAGAGCTGACCTTGGCATCCCTACAATAATGAGTTGGCACAGAACTGATGAATGAATTTATCCACTTGAATCGAGATGTCTGAGGCATTAGAATTACTACGGTATACTGCTTTGTACAAGGAAAAGGTATAATTCTTTGCAATGCTGACTGGGCTGTTAAAGGAGTCAAGGTGTTTCTTACTCTGGTACGACCCTCGTCTTGAAACTGCAAGTAAAATTAACCGGAAAAAGAATATGACACTCAGAGATTAATGTACAGAAAAACTATTATGCCATCAAATGGAAATCATGGAAGAAGGAAACAGCACAAACTTATTTTATAATTTATTCATGTGTTGCTTTACAGCACGAATTGGAGGTTGATCGCATTCGACAGTTCATACATTTCTTTCTAAGAGGATCTTTGAAACTCTAGCTAGATGGTTCGTCCACCAAGAGTGGATGGACTCTAAAGGTTTTTAGCCTGTTGACTTAATTTGCTCAACTCTACCGCCAAGTTTTTTATGGTAAAAAATCAGCTGCCAAGCAGCAGCGTGTTAGACAGAACATAACCTGTATATATAAGTCAGGGGGAATCGGACCTTACCTCTATATTATAATGCCAAACGAACAAGAGAAATTACTTATGTGAAAGATCTAAACCACTGAGAGACATTGAACCATCAAACCACGGATGTCCGACAACTAAGATTTACAGACTCCAAATGTAGTTCCAAGCACACTAGTAAATGACCATCTGTCAACTAGCAAGTGTACAAAACAAACAACAAGATATTATATAAAGCAGTATGAGTGCAAGACTTAATTTACAAAGTCTGAGGGCATATGCATGTGAATTTCACAGTTAAAAATGATCTGGAATAAAAAAGAGTCTAAAATGCAGGCACGTCACTTTTGCAGTTTAGAATCGAGAGGTGATGATCAGAATGCCTCTCTCTCTCAAGAATAAAACAAATAAAACATTAAAACTGATCATAGGATATTCATCATAAATATGCTTATTTACCAGAAAAAATAGCGCTACGTTATCTAAACAAGAAAAACACATTCCACACTGACAACGTACAATAGAAAAACAAAAAAAAAAATTCCACCCCAGGGTAATATTAGTCAGGCAAAAAGCCCGGATACTTGGGTTAGCCAAAATAACAAAAAATAAATAAAATTGGGTTGACGAATACCAACAGCTTGAAACAGTAGCTTCCATAGAAAGATCAAATAAACAGTGTATTTTACCTTAAATGAAGCACCAACATCACCAGAATAAATCCTTGACTGATAGCTGCGAAGAATCCTCTCCAACCAATAATAGTTCTCCTACAAGAATAAGAATTTGTGTAACTATGGCATGGAAATTTCATAAACGTAGCCAAAAGCTGTTATTGCAAATATCATAATTAAGTAAAACAGTTTCAATACTTTCATTGTCATTCAAACAAGCAACCATATTGCATACAAGCATATCCAAGTAATACTTTCAGAAAACAAATACCTGTAATCCATTTTCATGGGCCCTTTGTTCAATTTCTAGGATGGTTAACACATCATCAATAGAAGGCCCCTCTTCTTGAAGTTGCAAAATTTCATCCAAGGCAAGATTGACCTTGTATTGAATTGCAGTTCAGATATCAACTTAATTGGAAAAAAATTATTGAAGTGAAGAAGCTCACCAATGTTGAAGAGATGTCAGGATCACAAGAAAAATTAACACTTATGTCGCCACGAATGTTACCAACTCTTGAAGGCTTGTTACCACCAAGGAAAACAGAAACTCCAGCTGAGTAAATCTGAGGCATACATTATTTTATCAAAAGATTAGCACCATATATACCCACATTGAATAAAAAACTCAGAGCAGACCTGCCCAAGCTTAAACCGGAGGACTTGTATTATTTTTGTTTCCAGAAGCTTGCTCATGAATCCAACCAAATGAACATCTTCCATCTGCAGTATAAGTATAAGTAGAAGTAAACATAATTTATAAGTTAGGAAAGAAGTCACAAAACGTTGTAAAAGTATTTCTTTACCATGTTATCATTATTGAGCTCAACGGGAAAGCACAGTTGGACGGAGCACTGGGCTTCCACCATGGGACTATGAACTACTTCTCTACATGTATCATATAAAATTGTGGATGAAAATCAATTTGAAGGTAAATAAAGATGAGGATAAATCATAGATGGTTAGTTCTCACTTCCAACCAAATCCAATTGATATTATTGTAAAATAAATTATTCAAAGCATGAAGATGAATTCCATCTACCTAATTACAGTGGAGGGGAAAGTAAAAGGTAGGCCTTGGAGTTCATCATGTTTGAAATTCAAAATTGGCTCAGGAGCTCTAGGGATCCCACCCTGTGTAAAGAGACAAATGCCTGTAAGGCAAGATATCATATCACCAAAATATGGCCAAGAGAGAGTACCAGCACTGACCAAATACTGCAAAATCAGAGGGCAAGCAATAGCAGGGTCAATGTTTCCAACAAGAACAACTGTATAAGTCGCTGGATCCTTAAAACAGTTGCTAAAATATTCACATGATTTAAATGGATCAACTTTCTGAAGGTCACCAATTTTAATTGGCTGCAAGCAAACATCAAGTAAGATGTAATATTTAGGGAAATACAGAATGATTTTTTAACTTAATAACTTCAGCTAGCTCACTCTAAAAAAATATGAGCTTCCATAATTTAGCTCCCTCACGCGATTTGCAAACGCATTAAAAGGATCTCTCTCTTGAGCACGTACAGATTCTTCTGCCATTTGCATCACTATTTTCACGTCTTCTTCACTAGGTTCTAGGTTAGTCATGAAGAGTTGATAGACCAACTGGAAGAGAGAAATTAGTAACATTTACACAAAAGAATATAATCAGGACATTACTTGCACACGAAAAACAGCAGTTAATAAACCTACTACAAGCGAAGCAAGAAGGCAATCAAAGGAAGCCAAGTGTAACAAATGAAAAAAGCCTGAGCAGGCAAAGCAAGGTACTTAAAAATACTGAGAGTAACTTTTTCGCCTCATGAAAGTGGTGAAAAAAAATTGCCTAATACCATTCTTTCTGTAGAGCCGGTAACTTCAGCAAACTCAACGTAGGTTAGATATCTTGAGCAAATACAAAAAGAAAAAAGAAAAGAAAAAGAAAAAGAGTGAGCAAATTTTCAGCAATATCAGTTTTCATTGCTCCCAAGTTTGAAAATAGCAATCAACTGAAAATACTACTTGAAATGTGATGAGAGAATACATGGTTAAAGAACAAAATGTTATTTCATCAAATGCGAATAGTAATTTTCTTTTCCATGGTCTGTCTTTATCATAATGAAAGATTATGAATGCTCTCAATTATAAGGTATAGATATAAATCTAACACTGGTTAATTAAAAATAAAAAAAAATCCCTCAAAAAAATCCACATTAACAAAATGAGTTATGAACTGCTGAAATAGGACAGGAAGAAAGATTGTGTGATAGGCATTTCGTTCAATAAATGTACCTGCAACGCAGTTTCCAAGTCTGAAGGCGAGCAATCACCAGAAAAGCTTCGCATATACGCTCCCAGTTTGGTGCCAACTTCAGCTCTTTTACCAGCAAGCATATCCATAAGCACTGAAGGTCTATATCCAAAAACACCAATTTCTCCAGCAATAGTTGGACCCATCGAACATGAGAAATATTCACATTCTTGAAGTTCAGATAGACCCCCATATGAGAAACCTGTGAATAGAACCTATTGACAAGTAGTTAATTGCAAATTCCATTGGGACAAAGATCTGTGAACAAACGAGATTGAATTTGTGAACTCTCGAAGACAAATAAAAACAGACGGGATTTGTGAAGATACATTAAACACGTTCTTCGTTTTTCTCCTTTTTTATTTTTATTCTGATATATCTCAATGTTACAATTGATAGTTCTATAAATAAGAAACTCAATCAAATCTAAATCTCTTATCCTACTACTTTAAATAACAACAAATCTTATCAGATTAAATTCAAACACTCCTAGATCTCATCATTTTATCAACACTCACCCTCAAGTTGGCAAGTAGATATTTATCATCCCCAACTTGCTGACTTGTTCTTCGAAGATTTGTCTTGACAATCCCTTAGTTAGGATATCTGCAACCTGCAATGAGCTAGGGACAAATGGAATGCATAGTACTCCGTCTTCAAGTTTCTCTTTAATGAAGTGTTTGTCAACTTCAAAGTGTAATGTCCTCTTATGCAAAACTGGATTATGAACAATACTGATGGCTGCCTTATTATCACAGTATAGTTTCAGAGGAAATTTTCATTTCCCTGTTCAATTCTTCCATAACCCGTTTTAGCCACAATACTTCACACACTCCTTGAGCCATTGATCTATACTCTGCTTCTGCACTGCTCCGAGCCACTACGCCTTGTTTTTTACTTCTCCAAGTTACCAAGTTACCCCATAAGAATGTGCAATACCCTGATGTGGATCTTTGGTCAGTGCTTAATCCTGCCCAGTCTGCATCACTGTATACTTCTATTTCTCTTTTCTCATTTTTTTCAAAGAAAAGATCTCTCCCTGGAGTTCCCTTTAGATATCTCAGAATTCGATATACAGCCTCAAGGTGCTATGCAAAGGGTGAGTGCATAAACTGGCTCACCATGCTTATAGCAAAAACGATGTCAGGTCGAGTGTGAGAAAGATAGATTAGTTTCCCAACTAATCTTTGATATCTTTCTGTATCAACTGGAACTCCATCTTTTATGTCTCCTAGTTTAGTATTTGTCTCTATAGGAGTCTCTGAAGGTTTGCAACCACTCATCCCAGTTTCTTTCAGAAGATCCAAAATGTACTTTCGTTGAGAAACCATGATTCCTCTTTTAGATCTTGCAATCTCCATTCCAAGAAAAGATTTCATATGTCCCAAGTCTTTTTCATCTCAAACTCATCTGCAAGACTTTCCTTCAAGCTGTTTATCTCTTCCGTGTCATCACATGTTAAAATAATGTCATCAACATAGACAATTAATATAGAGATTTTATTCTCATTGGAGCTCTTGGTGAATAACGTATGATCAGATTGTCCTTGACAATAGCCCTGGTGTTTTACGAATTTTGTGAATCTCTCAAACCATGCTCTTGGAGATTGTTTTAATCCATAAAGTGACTTTTTCAACCTGCAAACTTTTGATCCAAATTCCTGAGCAAAGCCAGGTGGAGTATCCATATATATTTCTTCCTCCAATTGCCCATTCAAGAATGCATTCTTTACATCCAGTTGGTTCAGAGGCCAATCCAGATTAGCTGCAATGGAGAGAATTACATGCACTGTATTAAGTTTGGCAACCGGGGAAAAAGTTTCATTGTAGTCAACTCCATATGTTTGGGTGAACCCTTTGGCCACCAACCTAGTCTTGTATCGTTCAATGGACCCATCAGAGTTATATTTTACAGTGAAGACCCACTTACATCAGACCAGTGACTTTCCTAAGACAGTTTTCTCCCAAGTTGCATTCTTCTCTAGAACTCTCATATCCTCGTGAATTGCTTCTTTCCACTCGGTTATCTCAAGAGCTTCCTATACACTGTTAGGAATACTAATGGTATTTATCTGAGAGATAAATGTGAAATACGAAGGTAACAACTTTTTATAAGATATGAAGTTTGAGAGCGGATGTTTGGTGCATATTCTCTTGCCTTTTCTTAAAGCAATTGGAAGATCAATATCGTTGGAATTACCTGGAGTAGTCGAGTTAGAAGGATTAGTTTGTGTATCAGGGTTACGCATTGGTGTTGATTCATGTCTATATGGTTGAGCAGTGTCTCCTCCTCTCTTTGCTTCTCTTCTCCTGGTATAAACAATATCATGTCTCTCTTCTACCTCTCCTATGCTAGTTGGATTATGATCATGCATAGTATAGTCAATTTGTTGATTATCTCCAAAATTCAATGTTAAAGTTTGATTTGGTTAAAAAATCATCTTCGTTAGCAGTACATGTCTCCCCCTGAAGATGAGAGGTATGGTAAGACTGCCCTTTGAAGAAAGTGACATCCATAGAGAAAAAATATTTTTTTGAAATAGGATCAAAACATTTGTAGCCTCGTTGGTTTGCAGGATAACCAACAAAAATACACTTCATAGCTCTATGGTCGAGTTTGGAGATGTTGGGATCATGATTATGAACAAACGCCGTACTTCCAAAAATTTTAAAATGGATATCCGTGATGAGCCGTGAATGAGGAAAATAATTTTGAAAAGTCTTTAGGAGAGTTTCTGTAATAACCGAGTCTAATACTTGCATCTATGTTTAACATGTGTTAGACTGTCATGAATACTAGTAAAGCTGCTTAAATCTTCGCCGAAATTCGACGAGGTCAATTTCGTCAAAAAGATAACTCGTAGAGCTACCACTTTCATGTTTTGAGTTTTTGCCGAAAACTACCGGAGGAAGGGGAAAAATTAATTTTGAAGTGTGTCATATTTAGGTAGATTTGACATAACTTTCTCGTCTGATATCCAAATAGAGTGATTCTAAAGCCAAATGAAAGATAAGACATAAATATATAACTTTCCTTCAGACCATAGTGGCTAACTCGGTCATTTCAGTACCCGAATTCATGTCCAAAGTGGTATGGGTATATGATTCAAATAATAATAGTAAATAAAATAAAAAAATACATAATAAAGAAGTAATATGTTAACCGACTTAAATATAGTTTATATTATACATATTTGTAGTATAACACACGCACACGCACAGAGGAATATACACGAGCCGTAGGAGAGAAAGAGAGGGTTTTTGCGGTTTCTTCACTTTTCGGATTTCGCAACGTCGTCAAAACTTCAAATAAATTACATAATCGGAATCCTCGAATTATCATCTTCGATTGATCTACTTTTCTCTTGGTATTTTTAGCGTTTATGAAAAGGCTAATTTCTAGCAATTAGATGTGATTTGGGGGTGTGACAGTTTCAAAGTTCAAAATACGTGAGAGTAAACGATTAATCAAATAAGTTGCTGTCAAAATTGCATCACCCCAAAGATAATTCGGAACTTTAGTATGAAAACTAATAGCCCGAGCCACTTCAAGAAGATGTTCATTTTTTTCATTCAGCAACTCCATTTTGTTGAGGGGTATGGGGAAATGAACTTTGATGGATTATGCCCATGAAGAAGAAAAAAATCCCCTAATAGTTTATTAAAATATTCTTTTCCATTATCACTCTGAAATATTTTAATACTCGTGTGAAATTGAGTTTGTACCATTTTAAATTTTTTTTAAAGATGACAGCTGCATCAGATTTATTTTTAGAAGAATACCCAAGTCATACGAGAATGATCATCAAGAAATGTGATAAACCAACGTTTTTCAGAAAAAGTTTTAATCTTGCAAGGGCCCCAAACATCACTATGAATAGGGGTGAAAGGTGCAGATTTTTTATATGGATGAGATGGGAAAATAGAGCGATGATGTTTTGTCAATTCACAAGATTCACAATTAAGCGAATGAATGACTTTATTGATAAATAACTTGGGAACAATCGTTTTAAATATGCAAAACTGGGTTGACCTAACCGACGATGCCATAACAAAATATCACTAGCATGAGATGAAGAAACAGAATTGAGACATAATTTATCATCTACGGAGGCAAGAAACGAGCGAGCATTGAGAAGATAGAGACCACCGTCTTGCCTAGCATTGCCAATCATCGTCCCCGATGCTAAATCCTGAAATGCACAATGAGAAGAAGAGAAAGTAACCCGACAATTAAGATCCCGAGTAAGTTGGCTAATGGATAGAAGATTATAGGAAAGCAGCAGAACATGTAAACATTAGAAAGGGGACAAGTAGGAGAAACTGAGATAGATCCCTTTCCCGCAACGGAGGCGAGAGATCCATCAGCAATTTTAACCTTTCTATTCCCCGCACAAAGGATTTAGGATGAAAAAAGATGTGACGAGCCTGTCATATGGTCTGTGGCACCTGAATCCAAAATCCAGAAGTCATTAGGAAGGAAATCAACGATAGTGGCAGTAGAAATACCAGTTTGGGCCAAGGAACATGGTTTGCCTAAACGAGTGTCAAACATTTTGTACAGTTGCTCCATTTGATCCTTTGTGAACGGAAGTGATTCAGAAGGAGATGGAAGTTGTCCAGAGTCAGATGCACTCGATTGGAAGGCATGACCACCCACGCCCTGTTTACTGCCAAAGGCTGATTTTTTCTTGTTGTGTGAGGGCCGACCATGAATCTCCCAACATGTGTCAATAGTATGCCATGGTTTCTTACACTTCTCACACCAAGGTCGTTTTCCATCATGACGATGAGGATCGGAAGCGTTATCTCTACTCACCATGGCAGAACCTTCACCGACTATGGGAGAATCTCGTGGCATCATGACCAACCGTCGAGATTCTTCACGGCGAATTTCCAAGAACACCTCGCGTATGGTAGGCAGAGGTTTTCGCCCTAGAATTCTCCCACGAACCTCATCCAAGTCCCTGTTCAATCCTACAAGGAACACAAATACGCGACTACAATCAAGTTTTTTCTTGTAACAAGAGCTATCCTTCGAATTTTCCCATTCATCAGCATCAAGGAGATCCAATTCCTGCCATATCACCATTAAATCATTGTAATAAGAAGTAACATCCCTAGCCCCTTGATGAATCTGCCACATGCGAATGGTCAATTCATATAACTGAGAGTAATTCTCCAAATCAGAGTATATCTCTCGAATGGCCTCCCAAATATCTCGGGCCCTCGGCAAAAAAAGAAAGGGCTTACCAAGCACCGGATCCATTGAATTCAGCAACCATGCCATGACTAAGGAGTTTTCTGAATGCCACTGGACGTATTTGGCATCATCGATGGCTAGTGCTGTTACGGTGCCATTGAGGTATCCCAATTTTCCCTTCCCGTCAATGATGAGGCGCATAGATTGTGCCCATTCAAGGTAATTTTTACCATTGAATTTATGGATCAAAATCTGGAAGGAGTTATCGGCCATGCCCATGCCTGTGGATTGAAGCGGCGATGTGCCAGAACCTCCAGCGGCGAAGACGGTGGTGGTGGACGACGAGGAAATGGAATGCGCGGCGGCCATGGTTGATTAACAATCCAAGAATCGGAACTTTTGAAGCTCTGATACCATGTGAACAAACGAGATTGAATTTGTGAACTCTCGAAGACAAATAAAAACAGACGGGATTTGTGAAGATACATTAAACACGTTCTTCGTTTTTCTCCTTTTTTTTATTTTTATTCTGATATATCCCAATGTTACAATTGATAGTCCTATAAATAACAAACTCAATCAAATCTAAATCTCTTATCCTACTAGTTGAAATAACAACAAATCTTATCAGATTAAATTCAAACACTCCTAGATCTTACATTTTATCAACCAGAAATCTTATCAGATTAAATTCAAACACTCCTAGATCTTATCATTTTATCAACCAGATCCTAATAGTTTCCTGAAAAGTTCTATTCCCTCATCCTAACCCACCCCAAATCAAAACACAAAAGATTATGCTCAAGGGCCGAATTGAGCAATGCTTAAAGCTGCGTATTTTTTTCCAGCATGGAAAATAATGTAACACTTCTAGCTCCAATATAATTATTTATTTCATTCTCCCTGTTATGGCCTATAGAATTTTTCAAAATAACTCTCATGATTCAATCTTTCATCATTGGGATACATGTCTGTTAATTTTGAATAGAGGAAGATGTGAAAAGAGAAAACACACATAATAAAGGACAAATAATTCAATTATGAAGACATACATCCACGAGGCACAAACCCATATAGCTAATTGTATTCTATTATTTATGCAGCTTGAAACACAGGTCAAGCAAAAGTGGCGCTACCTCATCATCAAGGAAGTCGGTGCATTTATAGCAAATACGCATTCCGTTGGAAAGAATAAACTCAGTCGCGCCAATGCCAGGATATTCAAACTGATGTGCCACGTGACTGGAAAAAAGTAAAAAACTAAATTAAACAATTGCCCAACTGTGAACTTGCCAAGTTGCTGCGTCTAAAGTTCCAAACGTATGAAGTACTCATGAGAACACTTTCTCCTATAAGAGATATGAGCAGGGGTAATGGAACCAATGATGAATCAGTAAAAGAAGGTGTTACTTGACTTGGACTACAAGCTCTAAGAGTACATCCTGCCTTTCTGTTAATGGGATTTAAGCTTACCCAGAAGTTGGCTTTGCCCCAATAATTTCCTCTGGAATGTGTTCTTCGTCCCAAAGAGAGATTCTTTGTTCTTCCTCAAAAGAATTGACCCGAAAAACAACAGTTCTCAAATCATCCACAGTAGCAGTTGATTGAGGCTCAATCGTTTTTATAACACAGCTACAGGATGTACGGAAATTCTCGGCATATTTGGATACCTCAGAAGCCGATATATCTACCACCACACAATAAAACAAGTAAATATTGCAACATTATGCTATTAATAAGGTCATAATAAAGAGTTATCAAATGCTCACAGGGTAAAAGAGTTTTGTGAAGTTGTGCCTCGTATTCAATCCCAACAACAGGTTCATTTCGAAGAAAATGCTGCATAACAAAATAGGAAGGCTGACATGAAACAAGATTTGTTTGTATACTCAAAATGAACCTTTTAATAACATGACTAAAGAGTGGAAGTGGTGGTATGCAAGAAAGCATCACTCACCTGCATATATTCATCTCGTAAATTGGTGGATTGCATTTGATCTCGCTCTAGATAAGCAGATTCAATCTCTGACAGTAATAGAGCACGGGCAAAAGATATTTCACGTTCAGAAAATCCATGTAATCGAACCCTTGCAACCTAAAAAAAGACACATGAGTGATCTGTACAACCAAATTGTGGGTTCAATGGGATAAAAGACGAACCTCTGTCAGCATTGATTCCAATGCTTCAACAGTCCCATTTTGTTTACAGGATGAAGTCATTATATAGGCCTTCGTTTGACGAACCAGAACATCTGCAGCAGCTGAGCATGAAAAGTATGGTGGATCCTTCTTACGAGATAATTTAAAGAACCTTTGGTTCAGAGCATGAAAAAACATGGATTCAGATAGTAGATTCCTGTAATCCTTCACGGTTTTCAGCTCATCAACCGGAACCTTGCAACTGATCATCACTGCCGACTGTCACAATTATGATTACAACATCAGGCTAAATATATCTACGACGCCTTCAAAAGGCACTTGAATTGAAAACTGCAGAAGTAGATGAAGAATCTATATTCTGACCCCAGCTGCTTCGGATTCCACGAAGATTGAAAAGCGTGGTGACTCATGTGAAGGTACTGTAAAGCATGGGATGACCGTAGGACGAACATCTGGAATTTTGTCTTCAAAGTGAATCTTTATCAACTCAACAACACTCTACCATGGAGAAGTATCAAAGCAGCCAATTAACTTGATTGCAAAGGTAATTTCTCCAAAAAGTACAATAAAGTTAAGAAAAATTTTACCTGCGTATCAGGAAAATCTCCTACAGCAATCACAGCCATATTCTGCATTTGGTACCACTTTTTATAGAACTTATTTACAATCTCAGGTTGAACTGTGCGAATCACCTTTTCGACTCCAATTGGTAAACGCTCTGCGTACTGCTACCAGAAAGGAGATTATACTCACCACAAAAAAAGGAACAATGATTCAGGAAGTAATGGCCTAAGTCCATGTTACGATAAATGCAGACAAAGAGAAGGCTTTACTTTTGAGCCCTCCATCATGAGAACCCAATGCGCATCTTGCATCCTTCCATTAGCATTTCGGCTTCCTCGATACTCTTCCATAACGGCTCCCCTTTCTTTTTCCAAGTCACTGGCTGATACACGAACCTGTGCCACAAAAGATGTGACAGTGTTTGAAAAAATAGTATCACACAATATGCCACGAAAATGAAACCGATCCTGTACCTCAGAACTGAACTCCGCCAGAATTGAAATAGCCTGAGATAATAATTCAGGCTTGTCGACAGGAACAAATAACTCGTAAACAGTTTCATCAGCTGAAGTTACGGCGTTCTGACAGGCACCAAATTCAGCACCAATACTTTCAAGAAATTTAACAATATCATGATTGGTGTATTTCGTAGTTGCACTGAAAGCTAAATGCTCAACTATATGAGCGACTCCACGCTCTTCCTCCTCTTCCAAAACTGAACTGCCAAGAATCAAAAGCGGTGCTTAGGAGACAATCAATTATTTAAGAGAAAGATCGGTCAAGAATGCTAATTTACCTAATTCATGAATCACTTATTAAGCAAGGGCCTTTAAAGGAATAATATTAATCTGACTAGACCGATATTTGGAAGGAACTTTCAGGACGAGATACAGGTTGGTATTTGTCCCATGGCATAAGATCACTTCCCCATCTGTCACACCCTTCTCATTGGAGTTTCACTGCTATCATGGTTGAGCTGTTCATGTGCTAACACAGGGATCCACTACTATCTTATAAACACTAGGTGGCTTGATGTCACGATGGGGTTCCAAATGAAAAAAGGTGATTATTACATGTTAAAGTTCTCACAACACTTCCATCGAAGCCTAACCACCTCTACCCTATTTGTTTTCTCCCTTTCATGAAGGAAACAAATATATCCAAAAAAAAATTGAAAGTACAAAGGATAACCACTTTTCAACTAATAGTGCACCCGTGTTCTAGGCACAATTAGCCGATTTTCCAGCAGCGATTAAGCAAACAATATTCCGAGCAGAAAAGAAGAAAAAAAAGAGAAACAACACACTGTTGCCACAATTACGCGGAAACACCACCTTAACTGATAACTACCACCAAAATAAGACGGGATGCTGAAACACTCAGCAACATAATTCAACTAGTACAAGCTATGGTTCCACCTAGCACTGAAACCATCAAAAAACTTCAATTTATTTAAAAAGAAAAAAAAAGCGAAATTACCTCAAGCGTGTTGAAATTTGTTAGAAAAGCGTACGTACCCAACCTTGACGGCAAGTGCAAGAGCGGCACGCATTTTTGGCTTGGAATTGCAGCGGACATAGTAAGTGAGGCCATTGGCGAGGCGGCCATAGTCAGCGCCGTAAGGACTCTCCGACAATACATCATCGTAATTGACGTTGACGAGCTTCAAGGAGCGGAAGCGCGGTTTCTTTTTGGCCAAGATCTGCCGCGAGTCTCCCGGTAACAAATCCATGCTAATTTCTGGTTTCTTTTCCTATTTCTACGTCTGTGAGTAAGATTTCAGCGTAGATTCCAATTGGCGTTAAATATGCTTATTGGGGTAATTGAAAAGGTTTTGTATCGCATCTTGCAGCAATATTTAGCGTTATCCATCTACATCGTGACACGTAGGTTGTTAGAATTATGCTTTCCAATTCAGACCGATCCGATTCTCGCACACAAAACCAGCTTCCTCAAAAATTAATATCTCACAACACCGCTCGCGAGGGAAACATTATTGTTGTCCTGAAGGCACTGCCCTCAAGGACATCATCTATCATTTATGTGGAATCTTTTTTTTCCTTTTTATAAAAAAAATTTCAAATGAATGATGATGATGCCCTAAAAATACTACCCTTAAGGACATCATCAAACAAACCCTGGGTGAGATAGTTGACATCTTTATCCTCTACATACTCAACTTCAATTCTTTATGAACAAAATTCTCCTCCCTATTTTCTTCGTAAAATAATTTTAATCAGTATATTTAAAAATAGAAATTTTAACTTAATTTAAAAAAGTAATATTAATTATAATAATATACTATAAAAAATGTTTTGAAATAATTAGCAAATTTCATTACAACATTGATTTTTTTTTTATCAAAATGTAACATATGTAATTTTTTTTGTTAAAAAAAGTATAATAATTTGAACTGAATTATTTAGAAAGTTACTTTAATTATTTAAAATAAAGTAATGAGAATATTATTTTTGAATCTGAATCGTGAAAGGGTGTAGCCAAATACTATATTCTTAGTTGTGCCTCGTGAGCTAGGAGTAGCAATGAACGAATAAATAGGGTGTAAAAGAGCCACTTGGATCGGATTCAATGATTGGTGCGAAAGGAGATGGATCGGTCAAGAGCTTGGATCCAGGTCAGTGCTCCTGTCGTTCGTACTCCTTCATGGATGGGAAGAAAATTGATTGAGGTCAGCAGATGGGCACAAGTTTGGGACAAAGAGATGGATGGTTGATATTCGCGCCTTAGCATCGGAAGATAATGGGTCGCCTAAATTGTTAGCAGTCAAAGCGGTCAATGTACTTCTTCGTATACCGCTTTTGTAGCTGTGACTCCTGGCACGATGGAGAACGCTCAAAGGAATCTGTTGTCGGATTTATGGGATATGTATTTTAGGAAGGTAGTAAGCAAAACAACAAATGACTTTATAATAGGAATGTCGATGCGAGATTTTGAATCTCCGTCCTTAAGACAATATTGCCTCACATCGCGAAAAATCACACCCATGAACGGATACACCATTCCGCGCAACAGACACGAGACTCGATCGATTGGCACCTGGTGCGCGATCGATCAAGCCACTTATTCCAACAAACGAAATTTTACTGCCGTGCTCGAACGATCGAGACCAAGGTCTCGATCGATCAAGTGCTTTTTTTTTCTTCTTTAGTTCAATTAAAAATTTCAACAATCCCCCACATGAATTAAATTAATGCATGTATGCAATTGAGCGCTTTTAACGAACTATTATGGCATCTGGAGATATAGTTTGCGGTTTTGAATCTTTTGGAATAGTATTCAATCGGATTTACTTGACTTAATAGTGAATTTATAGTCTTGAACTATTTAGTCGCTGGTGTAAACCTAGACAGTTGAACCCGCACCATAACAATTCTAACATTCGTATTGGTTTCTTACGGTTGTGTCCATTCCGGCCTTGGACCACGCTTGGTTTCATAAGTGCTTTCCATCTTTGAAGCGGCCACACTTCGCACTTACGTATGTGATCTCCTAAAAGAGTATCTCGCTATACTCCAACATATCTTTATATGTTTTAGGAATCATTAAATGCCTTTTGCCTATCATCGTACCCCTTTTGCAGGCTACACCCATTATCATAGGAATGGGTTGGAGAGTGATCTTCGGTGTTTATACAATCTCATAATTTAGTTGTCCTTTTTGAACCTAGATCTTGGGATCTCCAGTCAACAAGGTTGGGTATCCACAATGATATTTTGATTATAGGGTTATAACCAATTCCCCTCGATAAACTTCCTCATGATCTCTCGGTTAACCATTGCATATGCGGATCCGCGGTTTCACATAATCACTTGTGATTATGCAACTATAGATCATTTTGTCATATGGCATTAGCGCAACACATTTTAGTTGCATGCACAGGATTTTTCCCTAACAACTTATAAAGTCACTCGAGCGAATAAGCTTTTTATGTTTCACATAGAGAATTTTCTACAACAGTATATCTTCAGTTTTGGTAATCACATTACTTCAATAGCATCATTTTATCCTTTTAGAATATTTTCATCATCGAATTTTAAGCGTTGTTAACGCGTTATTTTCTTACAAAATTCGAGACCATAGGAAATACTCAACTTTAATTCACAATTCATAATTAAACGCATAGAGTCTTAAAAATTACAAGTTCGAGATTCTGTTTGTTGTAAACTTGAAATTTAAAAGCAAAGCTTAGAATTTGAAACTCGAATTAATCCTTGAGATTTCATTCTTATGTCTTGGAAACTTTAATTCCAAGCATTGTTCTTGATGCACACACGTCAAAATGTTTCATCAACATTTTTTCTTTGTTACTTGATGATTTCTAAATTGCTTATCCAGTGAGCATATTATCAATACACAAGCATACATATGCTTAGGAGTGTACACATTTATCACACTCGTTGATCTATTTGACAACATTATTTGACAAACTCTTCATGTCACTTATTGATGTTTGTTATGACTTCACTTTTGCCTTCATATTTCTAGTGTAGTCAGGTACCCCCACATTTCAAATATTATAGGTGTGGTGTCCTCGCTACTTAATCATTTAAGTATCATTCAAATACACAATTATGAAGTAGGATTAAGCAATAAGTAACACTGATTTAGAGTCATACCATGCTAGTTATTACAACATTTTCAAAATCGTAACATAATATACATCATTTACAGATGAACAACCTAACATGTTCATTTCCTAATCAGTGATTCCTCTTGCAGCAGAAGTCAACTCGCAAGCCCGGCTTTCCCCGTCTATGAGTTCATATAGACAAAACCACACAATATGAGTATTGATAGACAATCATCTCATTCCCATATCAACAAGAATACACAATATGATAAATAAACATCGTAATATCTCAACTGTGATTGTTTTTGTATCATGCACCACAAAATGCAATTATGCTATGACATGTCTCATTCATCATCCTGTTATAACGGGACATATATGATATGCCTCTCAGCTCAATATGTCAGTGGTTTAGCCTTCACGTCCCATATTAGCAGCACATATCATATTTATGTCATCACACGTTATAACAGCTCAATCGTATGCCCAACAATAGCATACCTCTCATGGCATCAACTATATGCCTAAACAACATCAATGTACAACAATATAATTACAACAATCATATATCTCAATCGCAACACATGTAATCAACATCACATCAACAATAAGATCAATACTCGCACGTCAACAACTTACCTGTCGTGTGATACAAAATATATGATTTCAGGCGTCAATATTTAACCGTCTCTCTGTCCTGTCCCCTGTGATGATGCTACATGAATACCAACAATGTATAATATTATAATAGGCTTCAACATCAAATTCCACAAAAAATATAACATTTTTCAAAATTCAAACCCTAGCGATCGATCTCCAAAATCACCAATCGATCGCCTCAAAAATTATGTCTTTTGCGCGATCGATCTCTATGTCTTATGCGATCGATCGCTTCGCCCGCGATCGATCAGTTGAGACACGCGGTCGATCGCTACATTCTTTACAAAATATTCTGTCTAAGCACGATCGATCACCTATCATTACGTGATCGATCGCCTGAAGTTTAAACCGCCTTATTATTTTCTGGCATCGGCGATCGATCGCCCTCTCGCTAGCTCGATATCGATGCTCTGTTATTTTCAGAACATCACGATTTGAGTTTATCCTCATGGTTCACCTCCTACAACTCAATTCATACCATGAAAACTTGTTTAAAGTAATAATTCACATCATAGTAACACATTTCAATAACTTATTTCATGAAATTAGATCTCATATGACTTCAAACAAGTCAATCACATGCTTCCATATATGCTAAGAACTCACTACACATACATATGGTTGTACAAGCTTACATAACATGCAATCCTTACCAAATAGCTCCAACCTCTAAGTCACAACCACTTTCCCTTGAATTGGGAGCTCCAACTTATGAAAAGATGGCCAACAAGAGCAAGGGTTTGAGAGAGTGTGTGTAGAGATTTGTAGGTGCTTTAAGGTGTATTATGTTTTTAAAATCTAATTTGTGGTTATATATAGTAGCCTTCAACTCAAATGTACATGGAATTCTCATATCAAATTCAAATGCATGCAAATTCATGTAGACTTGTTGTCCAACTACATGTAACTCATGTCCTTCCTACACATAACATAGTTCTCTTGCTACATATTCAACAAACCATGTACATCAGTTCATTGTTTCCAACTATGTTTAATTCATTTCAACATGAACATTATTCTTTTCATCATATGTTAACTACTCACACTCGGTTCCACCCGAACCTGAGTCCATATCATACAGTAATTATTTCATAATTACTCAATCATCACATCAAACATATATGATTCATATCGAGGCATTACAGTAGGAAACTCTATTTTCCTTCAATCACAAGGTTTTCGTCATTGCCTAAATGTGGTACTTAGTATGTGATTGAATTCTAGAATTGCAATCCCCACAACTTCGGGTATTAACGAAGTGCACTGGCGTTCAAACTTTCGTTTTTCAAGTTCTAAGCGTTATCTTCTTACAAATCCAAATTCAAGTTTATATTTCTTGAAAATTTTGGATTTAAGCGTACTTGCTTACAAAAGTTGAAACTTGGATAATATTCTCAAACTCGGTTCACAATTTACAATTTAAGTTCACTAACTTAGAAAACTTGAATTCAAGATTTTAAATATTGTAAATTCATGTTATAAGCGTACTAGCTTAGAAATTCAAAATGAACCAATTTGAGATATTACAAGCCTAGTCAAAATTTGTGGCTTCGATTTATCACTTGTGTTTTACGCGTACAAAGCTTAGAAACTCGAATTCAATATTTTATAGTATTGCAGATTCAAGCTTAAGCATCAAATTCTTAGACAACACAAGTATAATCTACTCAAAATTTCTCATAACAAAACTCATTTGCTAAATTTTATTGCAATCTCATTCATGAAGTGTTTAAACACCTCGTTGGCCTCGTTTTTGCTTCATAACAAAAAAAGTCATAACAATATCATGTGCAAATATTGATAAAGTTACAAATTACTTTTCTCACATCTCTAGTTTGCAGAATCTTTCCATCACAAACATCATTGTGAGTTAACTTTAGAGACGTTACAATTCTTCTAACAAATGAATGATGGTTTTGTTAACTTAGTGCCCACACAAGCAATAACTTTTGATATTACAATTTGTGTTGCGAACTATGGTTTAAATGATCCTAACAAACCATAAGATTCAATACAAACATAAATTTTATTACTTTCAACAAATATCGTCATTACATTTATTTAGAATTACTCAATTCTTGGAGTTTACAACTTTCAAAGATATACAATCTAATAAGCGGTAAGCGCTAGATCATCCAAATCATTTGAGAGACGATCTTCTTCGGTAACATTTACTTGATCCATTGTCTTCCCACGATCGTCTTTATTGAGACAATCTTTCGCCATGTGATTGAGTTTTCCATATTTGTAGCACTTGCCTTTGAACTTATTCGCCATTCCAGATTTTGGAGCCATGTCGTCAAATTTGCTTTTGTCCCGGAGTGTTTTTCCACTAAGTTCACTCGTGCTTCATGTTGGTGCCAATTTTTCTTCCTTTCAGAAATTCTGTTTGTCCTCTTCGATTCTCAAGCGAACCATAAGGTTTTCAAGATTCATCTCTTTTCGTTTGTGCTTGAGATAATTCTTGAAGTCCTTCCATGACGGAGGCAACTTCTCAATCATTGCGGCCACTTGGAATGAATCACTTAGAACCATTCCCTCCACATGAATTTCGTGCATGATTACTTGCAAATCTTGCACTTGTGCTATCACCGGCTTTGTGTCAACCATTTTGAAATCCAGGAATCACCCAACGTGAATTTCTTCATGCCGGCATCCTCGGATCTATACTTTTTCTCCAAGGATTGCCACAATTCCTTGGCCGTATTCACTAGACAATACATGAGATTTGGAATCTCCGTCCTTAAGACAATATTGCGACGCTACTGTGCTACCAGTTTGCTTTGACAATTTGTCTCGTAAGATACAACGACTATGATTTGTGATAGAAGCACTCAAAATCACAAATCCTTTAAATCACAAAGGTTTAAAAGCGCTCAATAAAACAAATGATGAAGATGCTCTAAATGCTCAAGTTTTATCACAAAACTTTGCATAGATTTTTAAAATCTTATTTTAAAACAAGTGAGGAATGTTATATTTATAGTATACCAAAATATATGTTCAAAAGGACACCATTTGGAGGCACCACGTCGCGAAAAATCGCATCCGAACATGAATGGACACACCATTCCGCGCAACAAACACATGGCTCGATCGATCGACTCCTGGTGCTCGATCGATCGAGCACCTTATAAAAAGTATATTATATTTAAAGATTTTAATAAAAAATAAGATTTTCATGATTTATATACCGGGTATAATAATTACTAAATTTAATATTTTAAGATTTATTAAAAATTAGTTGTAATCTAACGGTAATTTAAAGATAAATCCCCACATCTACTTTGATTTTAGAGTTCAGTCCCCCCATGTTTTTTCTTAGTCTATACTCCCCATTTCTAATTTGGTTTTTAGGCATTGCTTCCCACATACATGAAATTACCTAAATGTCCTCCATTCTTAGTGGAACCGACACTAGCTCATCAAAGTTAATGCTATTTTTTCAAAAACATTAATGTTGTACATTAAAATCATACTTTCTTGTATGTTCAAAAAAAAAAAAAATTCATATTTTCTTGTAATTCAACCAAATTAGCCATGATTTTGGTGATAACAATGTATACCGCATCAATCAGAGTCTACTGCTTAGAAAAACCTCTCGTATCTTCAAAGATTGTCTACTGATAAAGTCAGCAAAGTCTACCGAAAGATCCAACCTCAAAGTCTATTGTATTCGTAACAAGTATCTATCGACGAAAGATCTACCACTTGATAAATCGAAGGCTACTTAAAGAATCATCAAGCACCGAGTTTACTTAGTGAACATAGATCTACAACTTGAAGATTAGAAGCCTTGCTGACAAATAAAGTCTATTGACAAATATACAAGGAGTAGATTTCACTTGTGTCCAGTAGACTACATCACCATCATAAGTCAATAGATGATCGTGAACAAGAAGAAAATAACGCAGCTACATCTGACAATAGTACATTCAGTCACACTACACTATCAGTGTCACAAATTAACAAATTACGACAGAATTACTAGCCGTTGTTAATTTGGAAAGAGAAAAAAGAGTTTTGGACACAAATCAGAAGCATATTTCGCGTAATATTTTCTAAACACTACATCGATCCTAACAAAAAAATCTCTAAAAAAAAGTGTGTTAAAAAATACTCGTTTTGCGTGTTGAAAAATAGATTATTGTCTCAATTATGACAAAACAAATAATGTAAATTAAGTTATAATTAGTTTTAATTTAAAAAGAATAATTACAGTGTGCAACTTTCTGTGCTGCGATATTGTGACCCATTTTTGGGAAATTTATTCAGGAGACCTGGTGCCGTTGAGCGGTGGTCAGAGGAAAAAAAGTGTTTTGCTGGCAAGCATTTTGCAATGAGTATTTTGTTGTGAGGGAGTAGTTAGAAATGGAGGACATTTAGGTAATTTTTAGGTGTATTGGAAGTAATCTTTAAGACCAAATTAGAAATGGGGAGTGCAGACTAAGAAAAAAATGGGGGACTGAAATCTAAAACAAAAGTAGTTGTGGGGATTTTTAAATAACTTGCCCGTAATCTAATCTAATCTAATTTTCTAAAAGTACGGAAAACTGAATAATTTTTTTAATTAAAATTTCATTTTATAGTTTTTCTTGGATATTAAATTTTGTTGGTTAACTTTATAACCTTACGCGCTGCCGAAAACCCACAACGAAACACGACAGGCGGCTCTTCCTCCTCCTCCACCGGCGGCTCTTCCTCCTCTTTCTCTGCCGCCTCCACCCGTATCTCTTGATTTGTGCCTTTCTCGAATTAGTGACGTGGAGCTGAAATAGAGCGAACTTTCTGTGCATTTGCTTTCTTTTTAGTCTCCATTTCCAACCTTCCTTTCAAGTCATGTTTATCCTCCAATCCTGCTTACCTCCACTACAAACGTTACCCTCCTTCGATTTTCCGCAAGACACTCCTTACTTCTAACCTTCCATTTTATAGCCACTGTATTTCCAGTCTGTGCTCACATGTCACCCGATTAAGGGCCAAGAATTTGCAGACCCAGATTGAGATGAATGGTTTTGGTGATCGGGATGGTGAAGCTGACGATTATGATGAGGATAAGGATGAGTTTCCATGGAGTGGAGGAGGAGTTAGAGGTAGAGAAGACGAGCAAAAGGATTATGATAGAGACCCTGAGTTTGCTGAGATTCTTGGCTCCTATCTTGATGACCCTGAAAAAGCAAGGTCTAAGGTGAGCTTCTATTTTGGCCCCATCAAAATCCCAAGTATAAATTAGTGAAGTAAAAATTTAAAGATAATTAATGGCTGGATTTGTTTCCATTAAGTCGATTGTTTTTCTTGGTTTGTGCAATTTGTTTTGTGTGTTCCTCATTCTTCTAGGTTTTTTGTTCCCCACATACTTCTGGATAGTTATGACAACAGTGGAGTTCCTTAGATTTTTGTCTGATTTGGCAGATGGAGGAGAGATTGAGAAGGAAAAAGAACAAAATATTGCATACAAAAACTGGTTCCGCTAAGCCCATGCAAGTGACATTTAACAAGTAAGTTGATGTTCACTTTTGACATTGTTGGTAGAACTGTTAGAAGCTTGGGTTCTTGCTACTAGGAAAATTAGATTATATATGCTTTTACCTCAGACATTTCAAAATATATGGAGATTGAATGTTGCAACTAGTTGGCCCCTTGGGAAGCATTATGATTTTGGGGGAAATTTGATTGCAAAAAGTATTGAGCTTTCTGGAGTTCATGTAGCAATTCCAGCGGCACAAGACTCATACAATCATGTTGAATACTTAACACTCTCACAATCATGTTGAATACTTAGGGTAAGTTACAATGAGATTGGAGGTCAAATTCCTAGTAAATCAGTATCTTTCTTTTTCATGCTACCAACTTTGGGTCTTTCCCCTGTGATTATTAAGCTTGAAGGAATGAGCATCACTCGTATGTATAAAATTTAGAACGACGATAAAGTCCATATTAAGATGCTTCCTCCCACATTTTTTTGTAAAAGTAGCTTCTTCACGTTAATGTAATAAATGCCCATTGTTTGCATCATATCCTCCCTGTAATATTTTTTTGAGCAATTTAAGTATATCTATCTCTACATTAAGGAGTAGAATTTGCTGTCATTCTGCTTCACTGTAATTTACTGTCCCGGATTACATACTAATTTGTGCCAAATCTTGGGGTTGATGTTTAAGGGTTCGAAAATTCTTACAAAAGTAATTGTTTTGAATGACTTATTTGTTCATACGACCAGGTTTGATTTCTCAAATTCATATATATGGTTGGAGTTCTATAATACCCCGTTGGATAAAGACATTTCTATGATTCGTAATGTGAGTGACTCTGCAGCTCATGTTCGTTTATTTCGTTATTCGTTACTAAAACCTCGGTAATATAGTTGATCTGAATTTTATTCAGACAATTCGTTCGTGGCACATTATTGGACGCCTTGGGGGATGCAATTCTATGAATATGCAAGTAAGATACCTTCAAATACATGTTTCTCTATGTATTTGGAAACAAAAGAAATCGATGTACGTGTGCCAAACATGATGTTGTCTTGAAAACTAGTAAAAGCTCACAAACCATGACAAGGATAGGATGGTTCATGGTTATTGTGTAATCCACAATTTGTCTCTCTATTTCTCGCAGCTTTCACAATCTCCTATGGAGAAAAGACCGAGTTATGATGCTGTTCAAGGAGCAAATGTTACACCAACCACATTTTACAACATAGGAGACCTTGAAATTCAAGATAACATAGCCCGAATATGGTAAGATTTTTGGCCCCTCAAGGCTCAAGTGCTGGATTTGTCTATAGATTTTTTAATCGACTTGTATATTGACAGGGTGGATATTGGTACTAGTGAACCAATACTCTTGGATATTCTGATAAATGCATTGACACAAATAAGCTCGGAGTAAGAAACCAACTCATCATTTTGTGTGTATCATATACTTAAGAATCTGGCTTCTTGTTGTCCAGAACATCTCTTACGTGTTTGTGTTGAAATGTTCCAGCTATGTTGGAATCAAGCAAGTGATGTTTGGTGGAACTGACTTTGGGAGTTGGAGTGAGAACATAACAACAGAGGAAGCCGGTTACACCACTCACAAGATTTAGAATCATTCACAGACTGCATGTGAGTTTTGTGAAGAATTGATATTTTTTAATATATATAACTTATTAGGGGTTCAATTGGAGAAATATAAAATTTCAGCCTAAAAAGTAAAAACTTTTGCTACTTCAGTAAAATATATGTTGACTCCGTAAAAAAAATGATAAATGGGAGTGTCATTATTTTTAAGTGCATAAAGTCACTGCAATAATTTGAAATCAAAATTTTTACCAAGAAAATTGCAGCATTCTTATTCTATTAGTCGTGCTAAACATTTGTCAAAAAATTCAGTAAATATTACGTTTGTGCTAAATATCAGTCACAATGTTGCAAATTATTTTATGAAATAAAACAATTGACACCCCTTATTTCTGTTTAGCTTTGATAAATCATATTAAAAATTACCCTTTTGGCTATTTTGGTAGCTTAATTTTCTCATACTCGACAAATTATTGAAGCCGCAGACGATATCATTAGTGTCGGAACTGAGGGTGCGTTGCTCTCCCTCTTCTTGTGGTAAAATAATCAATAGCGGCAAAGCTAAAGAAATTTTCTGTAAATCAATCTGTAATTTGTTAGCCGTTGTTGATAGTTGTCCCACATTAGGAATTTACGAGTTATGTTAGGTCTTTAGATGGGTTATTCCACTCATCACCGATGTACAATACCAAATCGGCTGGCTTTCTTTCACTCGCCATGGTTTCCATTAGATTCTTGACCACAACACCTTTGCTTACGCCCTGCGGTTTCACCTCGACTATTTGTTGGCTACTGCTTACGACTACAGGGTCGTTGGCATTTGGCAAGCACACTTTCGCTCTTTTGCCTGCCAAGAGCCAAAGTCAGGGTCCGCTTCTTGATGATGCCAAACTAAAGCACTCGCCTTCTGCTCAACAGATGAACTATCGGTAGCTTCTGTGTAATGTTCCATCACAGGTGAGGCAATTATCTTCCAGTACAAATCGACTGTTAACCCGCAAGATTCTCATGTTGAGTTTTTCGTCCACCGAGTGAAGTAACCATGTTCAGCAGATAACCCGGGTCTCTCACATTGAGAGAACCACTTCCCAAGCGAATCCTTCCCTCTGCGACTGACAATAAACACGACGTTTTTGGGGTCATTAGACAAACTATTCAAGACTGAAATAACTTCAGAGGTTGGAGATTTGTCGACTAGATCTTATGGCATCATGGTACCGTTATAATCAAGAAGGATAAACCGGCTATTCGTATTATAAGCAAACGATGTGCTCCATTGAAAGCTTCTAAAATTCGGACCTAAAGCAACAACTCAGGAATTCAAGCCGAATCCAATGCCCCAACACCTCTTCATGTAATGCTCGGAACAAGCTCGTTCAAGATCCTGATCAAAACTTCTAGTCCAGTATGCAACATCGTGAGATGCAACATACTTTTAATGTTTCTCATGGCACAGTTCTTTCTCAGAATTGGTCATCTTGATTCCCAAAACCATAGCCTCGGCCACACTACTGATGTTCCAAGGAATGACACGAATCTAACCATTAAGGGATGGAGAACATCAAATGCACACTTTTTCTTGGTGCGTCAGAATCCTCAAGAGTGCTGCCTTGCCTAGATACTCTGTATTTGTATGGTACCAATTTGTATGGTACCAATTTGTATGGAGATCATATTAAGAATACAAGGTATTATAATTTTAAGAGAGAAATTTATTGTATTGAATGAATCAAACAATTACATAAAATGTTCTGCATATGAGCAGAAAACTAAAAGAATGAGAAAAACTTTTAATACGATCTAATCTAATACCTATTTATAGAAGCTAAACAAGACACATCTAGTCATCTAACAAGTGGAGTACAGCTGGTATGCCACATAAGCAATTGTGCTTTAATACTCCTCAAGATGACAAATGAATGTTATAAACACTTATCTTGGACAAAAGAATGCGAAAGCATTCTGAAAGTAACGGTTTTGTAGACAAGTCTGCCAATTGTAGATGCGAAGCAACATGCATAAGCTTGATAACACTCCTTTGAACCTTTTTCTCGTACAAGATGACAATCAATCTCAATGTGCTTTGGCCGCTCACGATAAACAAGATTTGAACCTATGTGTATAATGACCTGGCTATCACAATAAAGGAGTGCTGGTGTATCAAAACAAACATTGAGATTCTTTGACAGGGACAGAAGCCAAACAACTTCACATGTGGCTGCTGTCATGGACCGATACTCAACTTCAGCCGATGATTTAGAGATGGTTTGCTGCTTTTTTCGACTTCCAAGAAACCATAGAATCACCAATGAAAACACAGAACCCTGTCGCAGACCGTCGAGTATCCAAACAAGCTCCCTAATCTGCATTTGAGAAAAAACTAAGTTTAAGACCAGATTTTGCATTATAAAATAGTCCTTGACCAACCGTTCTAATCGCTATTTATTTAAACAATAAAATTCCAGAATAGTGCGATTTATACCGCAAGTGCACGATGCCAAGTTTTAGTATAGATAGGAAGAATACGGATTGTCGAACCCACAGAGACTAACAAGCAATTACCAAAAAGATTTTCTTAAACTATATTTAACGTACGATAGTGAATTTAATAAAATACTAATTAATTAAATTAAACTATTAATTCAATCAAGTCAATAAAAGTAAACGAGAAAATTCCGCTAGAGAAGATTATCAAGACGTCGGTTAACCAATGTAATCCCTATGACCCTCAATTGAATATCCATATATCTCTAAGGTGACGAGTTCTCCGAAGTTATCTAATATACTCTCTCGGGCTATATTAAACATAATATCAAATTGCAGTAAGCCACTCTCGTGTACTTATTTAACAACTCAATATTGAATTAAGATCCGTGAAAATTACTAGCTTTCGATTACTAGATATCTATAGCTATCACACATGTATTTGACTTCATATCTCAATCTCGGTCTGAAATCCATGGTATGAGTTTTTAATTCCGTATCATAAATCATCTATCGATCTCAATTACGATACTAACATCATTCAAATGTGATCAATCCCTCAAAGCATTAAAATCATAAAACACACACAAAGGATAAAGGAATTCAATCAAGTTTAATAAAAAAGTCATATGATCAAACCAATAGATCCCCTAGTCTTGATAAATAACTTTAGTTCAACATAAACATGAAAAGCAAAACAAAACATATTATCAAAGACAAAGAAAAACTCCCGATATCGACTTCATTCGTAGATCCTTGCTTCCTTCTCAATCGTCTCTTGATTCTCCTTGTTGGCTTGCTCCAAAGTTAGTTGATTTATGGATGGATTGTGGTTGATGGTGAAGGTGGATGATGGGATGGAGGCTCATCCTAGGGTGTGAAATCTGAATAATGATGTAATTTTCGTCCACTATTTATAAAGAGGAGAAAATATGAAGCTTCCTTGTTGGACACAAGTTCTAAAAGGTAATTTTTTTCACATTCTGGTCTGAAGAGATCGATCTCCAGTGTATGGAGATCTATCTCCTCTTTAGGATTTTTATTGCTCATTTTTCAACTTCTGGCGATCGACTTGCCTTGGTCATAACTTTCTCATTCGATCTTAGAATTTGACGAATCAGCTGTCCATGCGAAGATAACGAAAAGATCTACAACTTCATGTTGTCAACATTTCCAAAATATGCCTTGAACATGAAGAAATGTGAGGATAAAGAAGTGACATGTGTCTTGATTTCGGTTTCTTATCTTTTCTTCAACTTTCTTTCTCCTTTCATCGTTTTTAGCTCTTGTTCTTCATTTCCTCGTACTTTAACCTAAATTCCTGAAACATGTAAATAGATATCAAAATGTGTAATATAGTCCAAGAATCATTATAAAATATAACGAGAAAACATCTAAATATAAGTGCAAAAATGACACTTATCAACTCTCCCAAACTTATCACTTGACCATCCTCGATTAAGCATTAAAATCACAACATAGAGTTCATTCTCGATACTTGAAACAAATTATTTCATGATTTGCATTATTCTCAGAAAGCTCATACATAGAAAAGTTGACAAGACATGTTTTCTCCTGAATCAAGTAACACATTTCAAAATCGTAATGTGTGTGTGCTATTGTCAATCAAGAATTTCATGCACATCTTCAAATTGTTGAGCACCCCATATGCCTATTTTCAAACAATTTCTCCACTAATGACAGTTACTTCCTAGACTTGGATCAAAATGTCTTTTAAGCTTGTAATATTAGGCCTTTGATGTCGCTTTCAAAGAAAATGTACGCTAAGCACAAAGAAGAGAGTATAATTATATAAAGTTCATATTTTCGCACAACTTGAGCTCCTCTTCTTTTTTCTAGCCTTGGCCACTCTGGGTCTTATTCATTTAGATAATATTTTTTTTTCACAAGGCTCTTTCTTTTCTTCTTTTCTTCATAACTTGATGACCATGAGTTGTGTTAGATTTTAATGAATATAGTCAATGAAGGATTCCCCCATGATTCATCATCACAATACTATGCTATTATTTCATTATGTCATTCTTTTTCTTTTGTTTCAATATGCATTGAAATTTTTTCTTGTAGAAGCTCAAAACATAGTATGTGTAAAAAATTTCATTATACTCCCTTAGGGTGATGATACAAATTCTTTTTAGGCTCGTGAAATGGTAGATATAATGAGTTTATCAATAAAGTCGAATGATGGCTAATTTCTATTCTTATTCAATTAAGCTCAAATTTGGACACTATGGAAAAATATAGACCGTGGTAAGCTTGAAAGGCTCAAACGCGTCAAAGATCGCCTAGATCATTTCCAAGTCAAGTTTGTAACTATAAAATTTCGCCTCAAAGTGTCATCATCAAATAGGCTCTAGGATAACTCTAAGATGCTCAAAACAAATCATCGAGTTCACAATAATCATCACTATTCAACATGCAATCCACAAGATCATGACTCAATGTGCTCAATATATTCTTCATTCTTTACATGCTAACTCAAAACAGGATATTCATGTACAAGTCCAACAATCATCAAAATTCAAGTCCATATGCATAGTGAGATCAAAATCCTCATTGAATAGTCACTACTATAATTCATTATTTTCTCAAGTTTGAACTCATAAAAAAAAAAATTAGCTCATACTAATCGGACGATTCAAGTGTCAATTTCAGCACACAGCATGCTGATAAAACAAATAAAACATGCAAGCCACTCCCCAAACTTAAATCAAACATTGTCCTCAATGTTTAAAAGAATCTAAAGGGAAACAGTAAACTTCCCTGATCAAGACGCTTGCATGAGGGTTGAGGAAGATTGGCTTTTGAAAGCTCCACTGTGGTAGGGGTTTATTGCTCCAACTGAATACCTAGCAAGAGAAGAATGCAAATAAAATAGCCGACTCGAGAGATAATAAAAACTAAAAACAAAAACTGAAAATAAAACAAATCTAAATAGCAAAAGGATACGCTTGGGTTGCCTCCCAAAAAGCGCTGTTTTCTAGTCGTCGGCTTGACCATCAGAAGCAACCATCAAAGAGCTGTTGTCGCCCATAGTAAGTATCATATGATACCACGAATGGGTCTTCATTCAATACCCTCAAGATTGGCATGATTGTAGCAGTGTAGGCTCGTTGCTCTAACAACATTCTTTAATTAGTAGAAATGGGAGAAGGATTCTACGCTTGGCTTGATATCATGGAGGATGTAGTATGGTGAAGTTGGCATCGCTGTGAAGAAAGAATCCACATATGGTATATAACATGTCGCCATCGATGGGTGCTCATCATCATGTTCGAAAATCTCTTCCTCCAACATCACTCTTGGCTCGTCTTCCCATGTGATCTCCTTGGTTGACTTTTCCACTGTGGACTCAATCAGTTCAAGAAGCTCAACTTCCCTTGATTCTTCTACTTGAGTAGGATCACTCCCCCAAACTTGATTAGTTGAGTGATCATCATCATGTAACCATGCCTGATTTGTAGATCGCGTCTTCTCCTCTTGGCAGCTCATTGAAATGGTTTCCACAAGGATTGCTAATTGTTGCTCTAGGTGACGTATAGAATTGGTATGGTTCTCTAAACGTTGCTCAGTTGATGCCATGAATCTAAGTAATATATCCTCAGATTGAGCCATTACTTCTGCAGAACTATCTCTTTTATCTCCGTGATGCTCGAATGGTTGGTTTATAATATGAGGGTGGTGAGGCTCCAGTGGGTATTTGTGACTCCAACCTTGTAGTGAAGTATCCCAATGCCAGTGATAATCGAAGTCCTCCATATCATTGAACAAGTGCAATACGTTGTCTTCATCTCTATCAAGCAGGGGACTACCAGTTCCCAAAGCTCCATTCAATACCCATTCTTGTGTCTCCACATCCAATCCATTGTAGAACAATTGCAAAAGAATATAGTTCGAAAAGTCATGATAACGGAATGTGCTTGCCAATTCGTTGAATCTCTCCCACGCTGCATAGAACGACTCGAAAGTTGTTGGGCAAAAATTTGTGAAGACTTGTTGATGAAACATCACAAGTAGCTCGCAAGAAAAACACAATTAAACAATTGAATATATTTCTTTTTTTTTCCGATAATATACATGTATATAAACAAGAAAAAAACAAATTGTTAAATTATAGTCAAATAATCTCGTATGATATTACTAAAGTTAATCCCCGACAACGACGCCAAAAACTTGATCACTATTTATTTAAACAATAAAATTCCAAATTAGCGCGATTTATACAACGGTGTCAAGTTTTAGTATATATATGAAGAATACGGATTGTTAGAACCCACAGAGACTAACAACAAGTACCAAATAAGATTTCCTTAAACTATATTTAACCTACGATTGTGAATTAAAAAAAATACTAATTAATTAAATTAAACTATTAATCCAACCAAGTCAATAAAAGTAAACGAGAAAATTCCGCTAGAGAAGATTATCAAGACGTCGGTTCACCAATGTAATCCTCTATGACCCTCAATTGAATATCCATATATCTCTAAGGTGACGAGTTCTCCGAAGTTATCTAATATACTCTCTCGAGCTATATTACACATAATATCATATTGCAATAAGTTACTCTCGTGTACTTATTTAACAACTCAATATTGAATTAAGATCCGTGAAAATTACTAGCTTTCGATATACTAGATATCTATAGCTATCGCACATGTATTTGACTTCATCTCTCGATCTCGGTCTGAAATCCATGGTATGAGTTATTAATTCCGCATCATAAAATAATCTCTCGATCTCAATTACGATACTAACATCATTCAAAGGTGTCAATCCCTCAAAAGCATTAAAATCATAAAACATACACAAAGGATAAAGGAATTCAATCAAGTTTAATAGAAAAGTCATATGATCAAACCAATGGATCCCCTAGTCTTGATAAATAACTTTAGTTCAACATAAAAACATGAAAAGCAAAACCAAAACTAATAATCAAGACGAAGAAAAAATCCCGATGTCGACTTCGTTCGTAGATCATTGCTTCCTCTCTCGCTTCCTTCTCAATCGTATCTTGATTCTCCTTGTTGGCTTGTTCCAAAGCTAGATGATTTATGGATGGATTGTGGTTGATGGTGAAGGTGGATGATGGGATGGAGGCTCATCCTAGGGTTGTGAAATCTGAATAATCATGTAATTTTTGTCCCTATTTATAAAAGAAGAGAAAATATGAAGCTTCCTTGTTGGACACAAACTCTAAAAGGTAATTTTTTCACATTCTGGTATGAAGAGATCGATCTCAGTGTATGGAGATCTATCTCCT